>CM047429.1:29281878-29737259 GCA_026168455.1 Theocolax elegans
ATCAGCTGTACGTAACAGAGCACAGCGTTGTCGATTATCAGCGTGATGTAAAGCAGTCAACAGCGCAATAGATTTTTTTGAAAACCGTGTCCCTGGTACGCAGTTAAATGTTGCCCCGGCCATAGTCACGTAAAGACTGTTTAATAGAGAAAATTTTTAAGAGTTTTAATCAAATTATTATCGAAAAAAACGCATGGTTGTCGAAGCTAATACTTTTGGTACGTATGCATATTGTGCCCGATCATCGGGAAATATACATGTACGGAAACGGAACGCGTCTGGTGTATCTTGCTTCATATCTAACAATAAATAGCTAAATGGTGGTGTACACGCATCCATGTAAGCTTCTTGCAAAAATTTAGGATCCTCGGGATATACCTATCTCGCAAGATGTAAAACTTGGGCACGATCGCGAGGATTTTTAAACAGTACAATATAATTTGATTTTATCGACAAATCGCGTTGATTCTGACCTCTGCAAAAAATATTTTGAGTAATAAAAATAACACTCAAGTTTTTGTGGTGTGATCCTTTGGTAAATAAATCGAGCAAATACGTCAGTAGATCCCGAAACATCCAGGAAATCCCGAAATTGGTGGATTTATCCCGGAATACCTCAGAAAATCCCCACATATCCACGAAATCCCAAAATAAGTGAAGTTATCCCGGCATACCTAAAAAATTACTAAAATATTAAGAAAATCTCGAAATTAGTGGAGTTATCCCGGAATACATCAAAAATTCCCGAAATACCACAGAAAATACCGAAATACCATAGAAAATCTTGAAACAATCAGAAAATCCCGAAATTAGGGAATTTATCCCGAAATACCACAGAAAATCCCGAACCATCCAGGAAATCCCGAAATTGTTGGAGTTATCTCGGAATACGTCAGAAGATCCCGAAACATCCAGGAAAACCCGAAATTGGTGGATTTATCCTGGAATGAATACATCAGAAAATCCCCACATATCCAAAAAATGCCAAAATAAGTGAAGTTATACCGGCATACCTCAAAAATTACTGATTATATTAAGAAAATCTCGAAATTGGTGGAGTTATCCCGGGATACATCAAACATTCCCGAAATACCACAGAAAATCCCGAAATATCATAAAAAATCTTGAAACAACCAGAAAATCCCGAAATCAGGGAACTTATCCCGAAATACCACAGAAAATCCCGAAACATCCAGGAAATCTCGAAATTGTTGGAGTTATCCCGGAATACGTCAGAAGATCCCGAAACATCCAGGAAATCCCGAAATTGGTGGATGTATCCCGGAATACCTCAGAAAATCCCGACATATCCAGCAAATCCCAAAATTAGTGAAGTTATACCGGAATACATCAAAAATTCCCGAAATACCACAGAAAATCCCGAAATACCATAGAAAATCTTGAAACAACCAGAAAATCCCGAAATTAGGGAATTTATCCCGAAATACCACAGAAAATCCCGAAAAATCCAGGAAATCCCGAAATTGTTGGACTTATCCCGGAATACGTCAGAAAATCCCCACATATCCAGGAAATCCCAAAATTAGTGAAGTTATACCGGAATACCTAAAAAATTACTGAAATACCACAAAAAATCCCGAAATACCATAGAAAATTTTGAAACAACAGAAAATCCCGAAATTAGGGAATTTATCCCGAAATACGTCAGAAGATCCCGAACCTCCAGGAAATCTCGAAATTGTTGGAGTTATCCCGGAATACGTCAGAAGATCCCGAAACATCCAGGAAATCCCGAAATTGATGGATTTATCCCGGAATACCTCAGAAAAATCCCGACATATCCAGGAAATCCCAAAATTATGAAGTTATACCGGAATACATCAAAAATTCCCGAAATACCACAGAAAATCCCGAAATACCATAGAAAATCTTGAAACAACCAGAAAATCCCGAAATTAGGGAATTTATCCCGAAATACCACAGAAAATCCCGAAAAATCCAGGAAATCCGAAATTGTTGGACTTATCCCGGAATACCTCAGAAAATCCCGACATATCCAGCAAATCCCAAAATTAGTGAAGTTATACCGGAATACATCAAAAATTCCCGAAATACCACAGAAAATCCCGAAATACCATAGAAAATCTTGAAACAACCAGAAAATCCCGAAATTAGGGAATTTATCCCGAAATACCACAGAAAATCCCGAAAAATCCAGGAAATCCCGAAATTGTTGGACTTATCCCGGAATACGTCAGAAAATCCCCACATATCCAGGAAATCCCAAAATTAGTGAAGTTATACCGGAATACCTAAAAAATTACTGAAATACCACAAAAAATCCCGAAATACCATAGAAAATTTTGAAACAAACAGAAAATCCCGAAATTAGGGAATTTATCCCGAAATACGTCAGAAGATCCCGAACCTCCAGGAAATCTCGAAATTGTTGGAGTTATCCCGGAATACGTCAGAAGATCCCGAAACATCCAGGAAATCCCGAAATTGATGGATTTATCCCGGAATACCTCAGAAAATCCCGACATATCCAGGAAATCCCAAAATTAGTGAAGTTATACCGGAATACATCAAAAATTCCCGAAATACCACAGAAAATCCCGAAATACCATAGAAAATCTTGAAACAACCAGAAAATCCCGAAATTAGGGAATTTATCCCGAAATACCACAGAAAATCCCGAAAAATCCAGGAAATCCCGAAATTGTTGGACTTATCCCGGAATACGTCAGAAAATCCCCACATATCCAGGAAATCCCAAAATTAGTGAAGTTATACCGGAATACCTAAAAAATTACTGAATTACCACAAAAAATCCCGAAATACCATAGAAAATCTTGAAACAAACAGAAAATCCCGAAATTAGGGAATTTATCCCGAAATACTACAGAAAATCCCGAAACATCCAGGAAATTCCGAAATTGTTGGACTTATCCCGGAATACGTCAGAAAATCCCCACATATCCAGGAAATACCAAAATAAGTGAAGTTATACCGGCATACCTCAAAAATTACTGATTGTATTAAGAAAATCTCGAAATTGGTGGAGTTATCCCGGAGTACGTCAGAAAATCTCGAAACTTCCAGGAAATCCCGAATTTGGTGGAGTTATCCCGAAATACCACAGAAAATCCCGAAACATCCAGAAAAATCCAGAAATTGTTAGAGTTATTCCGGAAAACGTCAGAAAATCTCGAAACTTCCAGGAAATCCCGAAGTTGGTGAAGTTTCCCGGCATATCTAAGAAATTACTGAATTATTTAGAAAATCCCGTAATTGATGGAGTTATCCCGGAATACCTCAAAAATTTCCGAAATATCCAGGAAATCCCGTAATTAGTGAAGTTATCCCGAAATAATTCAGAAATTCCCGAAATATCAGCGTTAACCCTTTCACTCCACAAATACTCTTAGCTCTTACAACAGGAGACTGGACACCGCCGCCGGACACCGGACACCACCGCCGGACACCGGAGAACGGATGAAATTGAATATAATATAGATAGATATGTTCGGTAAATCAAAATCTTACTTAAAACTAGCTGGAGAACTCGACGCGCTCGAACAGGAAAATATGAAAATGTCTTAGCTTTCTCGAACAGATTCAAAACTATAGCTAGAGACTATGAAGTCGCATTAAAAATAGCGAGTCGACTTCCAACATGATTCTCCAAAAACTTCGCGAAAGACAAGATATTCATTTTAATTCGCGGTCTATCCGACTTCATTAAATCTCGTATCGGTCAAGCTAAAACTTTTGATGACGCAATCGCCAAAGCAGTTAAACACAGTGTTCCTCAAGCATGTAAAAGTGGTCCGAAAACGGATCCAGAAACAGCTAATGTAAAAAGTTTCTATATTGTTTTTAGATGAAAAAAATGTAAAATTGAAAATCCTAAGTGATTGGCTTCCCAAGTTATGGACGCTTTTGTTACGCTAAGCACATTCATGAATAGCCAAGTAGAGCATTTGTGTACACACGTATAATTCTTTCAGTAACTCCGTGTAAAAGAAATTGAGTATGTATTGATCATTTATTGTTGATATCATTATTGCTAAATATTTTGTCGATTGAAAAATTGAATGGAATCATTTAATAATCATAATTTCATTATTTTTATATATTTCATAATTTTCACATTTTTGTTTTTTTTGTATTTTTTTTGTTTTTTCTTCTGTTTTTTGTCGGTTTTTTATTTTTTTTTGTTTTTTTTTCTGTTTTTTGTCGGTTTTTTATTTTTTTTTTGTTTTTTGTCGGTTTTTAATTTTTGTTTGGTTTTTTTGTTATTTTTCTGTTTTTTGTCGGTTTTTTTTTTTATTATTTTCAGCATATTATATAAAATATTGTTCAATAACGATAAGATACTGTTAAGAGTTAAAGATGTAGTGATGATAATTCTACGACAGCTTTCTGTAAATATGGTAAATAAGTCTCAGGATGATAACCGTTTACTTTATAACGTTCCCACAACTTCAAGAAATCACGATGAATTGATTCACCACTCTGCTCTGACCAAAAACCAAAGCAATTATTTCTTTCAATGAACTGAAAACCTTCTTGTGCATGTAATAATTCAGGTAAACACCAAACTCAAAGTTACTCTGACGAACCCAAAAATTCAATCGACTCCTATAGCGAAAAAATATGCAATTATTGTAAAACTCGGGGTCACTGGAAACATGAATGCAGGAAATTAGCTATTGTCAACCAAAATAAAGCTGCCACGCGTTCGGGAAAGGAAAAACCTTTCCAAGTCACAGGCGCGGACCAGGAAAACGAGTATCTTTTGCGCCTAGCTCGTCCAGAAACCCACAATAGCAAGAAAATCAATTTTATTAAATTTACACACTAAATCTCCAACTATTATACTAGACTTGAAACATAAAAACCTTACCCTCATGATAGATACAGGTGCCGCGACTTCGTTACTCAAAATCTTTAACTAACCAAAAAATAAAATGGTAGGTAATAATTCGATTTTGGAATTGGTCGGATATCCTGCCTACACACACGGAAAAATATTTTTCAATTACCGGAACATCGTATTTACTTTCCTTTTAGTAGACGACGGTTATTTTATCGAAGATAGATAGATAGTTAGATATATATTTATTTGTAAATTACAAAATATTCAAAATACACTGTTTATAAGTATAAAATACAGGTTATTGCACATATGATATAACCGTCTAAAACATAAATATCATATAGTCTGTCAAATACATAAAACTATAAGAATCGTAATATCATAGTTCATAAAGAAGATACAGCGACTATCACAGTAATTCAATAAAAATATAATACAAATAAAGTTCAGTCGATACATCTATCAGTCAAGAATTAAAAAGTTTTAAAAACACTTAATAATAAGTACAAGCGAAAGGGATAATATAGATGTGGCGATACAAACAAAAATAATACAGTAAAATTAAATAAATTAAATAAATTAAATAAACTAATCTAATGCCAGGAGGTGCCGCCGCACAGAAAGCTTAAAGCCTCTAAGAGACGATAAGTTTCTGATTTCTGCCGGCAATGAGTTCCATAAATGCGCCCCTTGAACCTGGAAAGAGCGTTTTCCAGTTTCAGTGCGCATCAAAGGAGGTGCCAGCTCCCTTGGTGAGCCCCTCACAGAGCCTCTAGGAACACATCCGGAAAGGAGACTCTCCAGATATCGTGTTACCTGCATACGCACGATCTTGTACAATAACACCGCCATAAAATATTGTCTCCTCGAGTCTGTACGGAGCCAACTCAAAGAGACCCTGTGAAGAGTCACATGATCATCTCTCCTAACACCGCACACATAGCGCACAAAGGAATTTTGCAGTATCTGTATATTCTGTTTCGTAATTCCTGCGAGGCGTCCAGCATAACCATTGAACAATAATCGAGGTGCGGAAACAGCAAAGCCTCGGCAAGTCGCTTACGAAGGGTTTCGTTTGTGTACTTACGAAAGAAACGCAAACTATACAGGACCCTATTTACCTTCTTTGTAACACCATCCAAATGAAGTCTCCATGTTAGTTGAGAGTCCAGGATGACTCCAATCAAAACGTTATCAACAAAGGGAATGCGAACTCCATCACCAAGCTCAACGCAGGGCCTAACATCCTTATAAAATTCGGCACAACATTTAGGGCATCCAAATAAAATCGCTTGTGTTTTGGAGCTATTGAGCTTGAGAGAGATATACGCAGCCCAGGCAGACAATCTCTCAGCGACTCCCCAAAGCCTCGCTATTCTTCCCTTAAGGTCATGAAAGGGAGTCTGAGTATAAACCTGCAAATCATCAGCATACAAAATATACTGGACGCCTGCAGGAGCAAGTATGTCACGTAAGTCATTAATATACAAACAAAATATAAAGGGCCCCAGGAATGACCCCTGTGGCACTTCTAAGTTAGTTGCAATCCAAGGTGAGATGTTGTCAGAAAATAAGACCGCTTGTTGACGGTTTGAAAAATATGAGTTGATCCATATAAGGGCCGACCTGGAGAAACCCATACGTTTTAGTCCGTCAAGTAAGCGAGTGGGAGAGATCGTGTCAACAGCTTTGTTAAAGTCAAATAATAAAAGGAGAGTCACTAATTTCCCTGCTCTAATGTCCTCAGTCAACCTCAGTAGGGCCGTTTCCGTCGAGCTGTAAGGTCTGAAACCAGTCTGAAGTGGGTCCGTAAGAGAGTGTTTGTCTACGTGCTCACGTAACTGTTCCAGTATGATTTTCTCTAATACCTTTGATAGGAAACTCAAGAGTGCAATTGGACAAAAATCAGAAGGGGAGGATGGCGTTTTGTATTTCTTAAGTGGCAAAATGTGAGCTTTCTGCCACTGCACAGGAAAAACTCCTTGTCATTAGCACTCCGGATGATAGACTGACGACTCTCAAAGTCCTCATCAGGAGAGACAGACACACCCGCAAAGTGTTTCAGATCCTCCAATGCAAAACCATTCAACTCCGATTGCTGACTCGGAAGGAGCCCCAAACTACGTAATTCTTTCCAAACATTATTATTTTCAAGAGCGTCAAGAATTCTATTGTGATAGTATTCTGTCTTTTTCTTCTCAGTCAATGTAACCGTAGCTTGTCTTAGGGCAGTAAATTCGTCTTTCAATGCTAGGTCTCCCGTGCGGGTAAAACGTCTGTACAATGCCTTACACCTGCGCTGGAGCTGAGACAACTCGGAGTCCATGTAAGCCGGTTTTGTTTTAGAAATTTTTAAAGTTTTTATTGGAGCAAGTTGTTCAAATGCCATGGTGATATTATTGCAAAAACACTCTAGCGCAGGTTCAATATCAAGTTCAGGAACGTCAAACGGCGACCAATCACAAAGGCCTAAGAATTGAATGAGATGCTCCGAAGAGATGTTCTTAAAATCACGATATGTAAAGCTTTTAGGGTAATCCTACGTGGCCCTATTATAAAGGATACTTACAGTAACAATATTATGATTATTGTGAAAAGTCGCCGGTATGTTATCACTGTCTACAAAAGTGTCATTATCGTCCACCAGTATAACATCCAGCCATGTGCGCGATGTCGACGTAAAGTGCGTGGGCCCATGCTGGACTAATTGCAACGAAAGTTCGGCCGCAAGATTTCGAACAAACTTTGCATCATCACTATCCTTTAAAATATCGGCATTAAGATCGCCGAGAATAAATTTATGGCTATAATCTAGACAAAACTTCCTAAGATTATCCAAGAATTTGTTATCTTTAACAAATGCAACTTTAGGTGGCCTATATATTACCGCTACAAGTACAGGTGGGGTTTCACGATCCTAAATTTCACAAAATAAGTATTCACGAATACCCGGCTTTCCAATTTGCTCCGTATTAGAGGAAGATAAAATTTTACATTTTAACGAGGATCTGACGTAAAGTGCAACCCCACCACCTTAAGCATTCCTATCCTGTCTAACAATTGTATATCCTTCTAATTGGATAATATGATCCATCACTTTAGAGTCCAGCTTGGACTCAACAACACCAAAGAGGTCAAAGGAGGAATCATCGCAAAGGAACCCACCGATCTGGTCAATGTGTGCTCTAAAAGAGTTCACATTGAGAAAACCGGTTCGCAGTCTTCCCAGTTCGCAGTATTCTCTAGCAATGCCCCCTGTTAGTCAATTTTTTATTTCCTTAGTAGTATCCCTATTCTGATTCAGATTTCCACTACTATCATTTTTGGCATTATCACTAACAACTAAGTTTTCTTTTACCTTTCCTCTGTCAACAGAATTTTGATTCACTGCAGGACCTATATTATAATGCACAGCCAACTTTTTGAGATCGGTCAAAGAAATAAACTTCTCAGTGACTCCACCTTCTTTAGCTTTTACAAAGAAATGGCCCCGTCTATGCCAAATATATTTAAAGCCCAAATTTTTAGCACTTAATTTTAAATTTTTAAATAATATGTATTTACTTTTATCCAAATACTCGTTTATAAATATAGAAGATCTCGGCAAGTCTGAAGCCCACTGAAAACGTGTTATGTCTAAGTCCGATGTATTAAATGCAGTGAGTTTGCTTTTATTACTCATGGCCTTAAAACAAAGTTCATCGCTGGAGAGCCGCACCAGCAATGCAGAGACACCCCCCAGACTGCCTCCGACCTTCCTGTGTGTAAGTGTTGTAACGGAAACAATATTTTCCCTTAATAACGAGGGCAAAACAGTGCCGAAAACCGACATAGCAAATTCTTCATAAGAAACATTTACTGCCAAATTTTTCATATTCCCTGAAATTACCAGACCATCAGTTCTCGGCACCTGTTCGCCCTGTTTTAACTTAATAGGAACATTCGACCCCGGTACGGCTACAATTTTTGATATAGTAGTAACATTTTCATTCTTTTTATTGGAAGTTATCTTCTTATTTTGTTTTTATTATTATTCTTATTATTAGTGTGTTTATTATTATTATACTTATTATTGTGTCTATTATTAGTTTGATTTTCATTTTTTATGCTACTACTATTATTATCATTACTACTACTACTATTATTAGGTACTGTATTTAATGCCGAAGGTTCAACAATCGTCAGGTCAGAGACGGTATTCGCCACCGTGGCGACCCCCGAGTTAAGTCGGTCGATATTAGAATTAATAACCTCTAAGTCGTCATCCAGTCGGTTAAATAACACCGAATGTTTGTCATTGATTTCTGTCAAAAGATTACTTTCAAAAAGTTTTTAATTATTTTTAAACTCAGTTTAAAAATTTTGAAAATTTTGTTTTAAAAGCCTATTTTCGGCCAACAGATCGGATTGCATCGACTTAAGCTCCATTAATAGGGAGTTCTAAGCATGCATTCTCTGCTCCATGCCACGCATTATATCTACTACGTTCAGGAGGTCGCTCCGCAACGTAGGTATAATTTTGAGCGGCCCCATGACTTCATCAAATCTACCAGACAGGGTGGAGAGAAAACCCGACCCATCTGCCGAAAACATGGCAAAATTACTAGCCTCGGATCCCGCCCCCACGATGGCGCCACTACTTAAATTAAACGAAGACGAACTAGAATTAACATTAACAATACGGTTTCCAGAATCGTTGATCTTCTCCCGCGCCTGGATGTCTGCAACCCCGTTCGCACAATTTATATCGAGGATGGGCGCCTGATGTTCAACAACCCCGCCAACTATACCTTTCTTTCTGTTGTCGAGCTTAAGGCCAGGAGTAGAGGCGAGTAGCGGCGATCTTGGTTCAAGTGCGCTTAGTCTTCTCTCCGCGCTTGGTGATTTTTTACATTTGGAACAAATCGCTTTAATAGTAGAATTTTTGTCCCAATGTTACTGCCAATTCCATTTTTACCATCAGCCTTGCCACTTTTGTTATTACTGTTGCTGCTAGCTGCCGCTTTCGCTGTATATATCTTTGCCGCTTCGGCCTTAGGACATTTATTGTGAAAAAACCTCTTGCATACGGAGCACTGAGGCAGCAGGGTTCTCATACGTGAAGATTCATTGCAGATACAGCACGCCTGCAAAGCATCCTTTGTCGATAAACCGATTTGTCGAAACAGGAACTTTCGACCGCAGCGTCACACCGAGCGACAAAGGAGAGAGATGGAAGATGAAGAAAGATGAGCGCACCAACCTCGAAAATCCTCCGTTCGCCAATTTCACCATGAAAAATCCGACAAGCCTTACGAAAATCCACAAAAATAATGTATTATGTTAAATAGAAAAAAGTTGCGTCTTTTTAATGTAAACATTTTGTCAATAGTAAGTTTTTCGCTAAGATTTGTATATTTTGAGATATTGTACAGAGAATGAATGTAAACCGTTTTTATAGAAATGTAAACTTTGATATAGCTTAAATATGGTTTCACCGATGTTGCTGGAAATATAACCAGCAGCTTCTTATATATAGAGAAAACTACCTGCAAGATTTCAACCGAATCGAGTAATAAATTTTTGAGATATTTGTGGAACAACGATTTTTTTATATTTCAAATTTATGATATTTGCGACTTTGCTAGTCTCTAGCGACAAAAATAGTAGAAAAAATATACTATGTTAAATGGAAAAAAGCTGCGTCTTTTTAATACGAACATTTTATGTCTTCTTACATTTTTTTGTAGAAGCTGTCTATTTCGAGATATTGTACAAAGAATGAAAGAAATCCGTTCTTTAAAGAAATGTAAAGTTTTTTATAACTTTAATATGGTTTCACCGTTGAGGCTGGAAATAGAACCAGCACCTTCTTATAAGTAGAGAAAACTACCCTTAAAATTTCAGCCAAATCGGGTAATAACTTTTTGAGATATTTGTGGAACAACACTTTTTTCGATGACAAAAATATAAGGCTCTCCCGTATAACGGTCGTGCCTAAAAACGGGCACATAATCTGAAGTAAACAAGACAAAATATAAACAATAAAAAAAAAGAACAAAATAAAAATATGTTTATATATACATAAAATGAGAAAATTTATCGATCTTTTTCTCTTTTTCAGAATAAAAATAATAATGCGGAACTTCGGCATTATATTTTTATCAATGTTAACCTTAAGCATGCAAAATAAGATAGATCCAATGGAAATCGAATTTCAATATTCTTTGAACGTCAAGTGGACGTAATATTTACTCAAATTTCATGGAAAATTATTATCATAAGTAACTGTAATTACGGGGACATAGATGTAGCAAAAGTTTAAGTCTACAATATAAGAAAGAATGTAAAAATTTTTATTAAATTCGATATTTTATATAATAATTATAACAGAATGCTAAACACGGTCGAATCTGCAAAAAGCGCTTGCTCCAATGTTAAATCGACTTTAGGTAGCGACTATCTAAATCTTTATAACATCGAAATTGGTTCACTCAACAATCACATCGATAAAATATTTGTAGAGGTCAAAACAAAATCGATACTAATTGAGAGTAGTCTTAAGGGGGTGCCATATTGGATTATTACCGACTGAGTAAGATAGATGCATTATTGCATTTAACGGACATATTTTGGTTTATTTGCAAAACGCAAATACAGAAGCACTAGATAATAACATAAAACGTATTTATACAAAGTTTGAAGTCAATATGTAATGGACACCCTAAAAAAAGTTTGCTCGGAAAAAATAGTAATTTTTCCGTGCAGAAATTTTTTAGGGTGTCCTTGTTGTATTGACCTGAAACTTTGTAGAAAGACATATTATACCATTATCTCATGCTTCTGTATTTGCGTTTTACATAATATTAACAAAAAATAAATAGTTTATATTACTAATACAGTTTTCTTAGTACCAATTTCGTCGCTAGAGAGAGCGACGCGCTTAGTCCGTTGTATTATACTTAGAGTAGAAGCACTTTCGCAAATGGTTGTTGCAAGGTGGCGCTAAATACCATAATTAATATACCAAGTATACTTATGTCAATAAACAGAATTATAATAAATATCGTGTTTATGTATTGTAGAAAGACTAATTTGTTTTGCCAGTACATCCGTTATTGTACATATTGTGACGGAAATCGTCACACAATCTATTCACGACGAATAGAATATTTAAATTCGCTAATTGTAAGTCGTCGGAGCCTTTCGTATGTCAAGGCCAACCAACGACACTTGTTTGTTTACTGAAATCAAGTGTACAATTAGGCGCGCAATAGTACGTAGGAATGAGAGCGCGAGAGTGTGTGTGTGTTTCCCACTTTCATCCCTTTTTCAGAAAATTAGGCGATTGCCTAATTTAGTACGTCCCGATCCGTCGCACGAGGCGGATAAATCTATCCGGTGCCGATCGAGTGTATCGTTTGCGGCTAAGAAAAGGCGCGTGAGGCGCAAAGCCGTCGGAACCCGGATCGTCTTCGCGAGTGAGCCGCGAGTGACCTGGTGTGTGAACAAGGACGGGTTTGTGCGTAAGTGCAGACGCGGTTCGCGAAGCACTCACCGCGGTATTGGGCCGCCTTTTCACCACCGCAGCCGACGTCGGTCCTCCGTTGCCTAGGAGGCCACAGGGACACGGATCGGCTGGGCAATCCACGGGGCACATCCCGGTAAGTTTTATTTATACTACCGCGCGTTTCCCCCCTTCCCCGAGTGTATGAGTGTGTTAACTCGGGAGTGTATTCGGGTACGCCGGTACCCAAATAGCGGAGATCGGGGTGCAGTCAACCGCAGGCGAGTAACTCGATCCGGTTGACTCCCGATACTTCCGCCCGCGCGAAACAACCTTTGTCGCGGCACACGGCCTGGATGGCCAATTATCAATAAAATTAAAATAAATGTTTCTTTTATTTTGATTTTAATTATTGGAGTATTTATTGTGTTCTCCCCGCTTTCGGCCGCATTCTTTTAAATCTAACTAAATACAATAAATCTCAAATAAATCCAAATAAAATATCTCAATTAAATATCTCAATTAAAATTAAATAAATCTAAATAAATACAAATTGAGATAATTGAGCTTCTTTTTTTTTAAACTATGTCTACTTGATCTCAATGTTTAATTAATTTGAGTTTCAGCAACTACGTATATTTCTTTCCGAGTTATTGGCGATTAAGCTTAAACATATTTTTTCAAAATTTTTCGATAACTGCGTATAATTTTTGTGAAACAGCCTATGAGATTGAATTTCATATGAATTCTTTCATATTTTGGTACCAGAAAACAGCTCTCAAAGTTGCAACGAAATCCGTTTCCCGGAAGGTGGAATCTCTCCTTGTCAGTTGAATCGGAATTATAAACAATTTATAATTTTTTTCCTTGGCTTGGAAGTGATATGAGAGTAATGCCATCATATACATAAGTTTATTTGCCTAATTTATTTATTAAATGTATTTTATTTAACATATGTTACACATATGTTTATTTGCCCATTTTATTTTTAAAATGCATTTTAATTATACCATAGAAAATTCGAATGTAGAATAAACTCCCTATACAATTACATGTGTATTATATTTGCAATACTTACGTGTTCCCCCACTATACGCGTTCCGAATTCCTTATACTCGATATATGCAATCACCGTGCCGATACGGGTACGTACCGCGTGTAATCAATGTGCGTGCGCTTGAATTTAGTTAGATTCAAGATGGCGGCAACTGAGCGCGGGCCAGCACGTAAACAATGTGCTTCGAGTAAGTTTCACCACGTTCGCGCAATCCTTACCGTCGGGAACATTAGCCGGGCACTGACGCGAAATGGTGTGTTGAAGAATATGTTCATATACGCAAGGAGACGGCCCCCAGGTGACGCAGTCCACTACGTACGCAGGACTTCGACGCAAAATTTTAAACGTTCATCATTTTATAAAGTATACTGTCGCGTCATGATAGACGCAACGTACACACATGCGCGTACACATACATACACACGTATGCACACACACATACGCACACACGTGCGCACACATTAAATACGTAAAGTAGGATGTCCTCGTCAAAGACAGGAACCGCTTTGAAAAATTCTAGCCAATAACTTAATTAGGTCACGCATGACAAAGAATAAATTGATTAACTAAATGTACAATATTTGATTGGTCAAGAGGAACCAAAACTCCACCCCAAACCCTTGATATAAATAGGGATGTCGCACCGGGGTGTGCGCTCTTGCTCTTTAGTCTTTTCTCAAGTAAGGTAAACTCCTGTATCCAAAACTTAACGCGAAATAAAGCAACAAATCGAAAGTCATTGTTCAGTATCTTTAAACCTTCAAACACTAGTCATTTTCCTATTCCTTTTAAAATCCCAATTAGTCTATACCGCATTTCTATTGTAAGGGAGTCTTTGCATCGAGGATCAACGAGAGCGAGAAAGACAGCCTAGCAGTTGCAGCCATCGGTCAACCGTGGATCTCCCGCTCGATAAGGTTGGTTGTTTTCCTTTCCTCGCCTTCATTGTTGCACTCATTGTTGCACCTCGGGCTTACCCATGCGCGTAAATTTCGGAAGGGTCTATGACCTGTGCTATACCGAGGAGAATTGCCACCCATCCTTGACGCTATACGCGTACTAAAACGGGGAACTTCTATTTTTTTTAATTTAAATTCAGTCCATTTAATTTTTCTACGTTACGTCTACCCTAGGACGGAACAAGTGAGGGCTCGTCCTAAAAATTAAAGAAGGATTAGAGCAATTGTCTTCCTTATTAGCACAGATCATGTGTACCAATGAAAAAGAGAATTCTCGAAATAAAGACGCGGCTTCAATTTTGCTTAAGCAGGCGCTTAAAATAAATCCAGATTTTTGTGTTGAAAATCCGGACAAATCTTTAGCTAGTTTGTTAAAATTTTTTAAAGATAGGCATGATAGCGGGATACATTTGTCAGATGAAGCGATAGGCCTCGATAAAAATATACCTATAATAATTGACTTGTTAAAGGAATTCGTAGACAAAAAAGATATAATAGAATTTTGCGAAGATAAGTATCTAATTGAAGCTTTAGGCGATTTTATAGAAAAAAGAGTAAATCCAAAATTAATAATCGATTATATTATCGGAAACTTAGAAGCAAAAACAAAAGTAGAAGTAAATGGGATAGGTTTTAAACCCGAACTAACAGACGATAACACATCCTATTTTTCGGCAGAAAATACAACAATTAAAAATGCAAAAACATCAGAACAACCAATGAAACCTGAAATTGTTAAACGAGATAATAATGTCAGATTTACTACAAGCACACCAATTTTACCAAATAACTGTAATCAATGTGCGTGCGCTTGAATTTAGTTAGATTCAAGATGGCGGCAACTGAGCGCGGGCCAGCACGTAAACAATGTGCTTCGAGTAAGTTTCACCACGTTCGCGCAATCCTTACCGTCGGGAACATTAGCCGGGCACTGACGCGAAATGGTGTGTTGAAGAATATGTTCATATACGCAAGGAGACGGCCCCCAGGTGACGCAGTCCACTACGTACGCAGGACTTCGACGCAAAATTTTAAACGTTCATCATTTTATAAAGTATACTGTCGCGTCATGATAGACGCAACGTACACACATGCGCGTACACATACATACACACGTATGCACACACACATACGCACACACGTGCGCACACATTAAATACGTAAAGTAGGATGTCCTCGTCAAAGACAGGAACCGCTTTGAAAAATTCTAGCCAATAACTTAATTAGGTCACGCATGACAAAGAATAAATTGATTAACTAAATGTACAATATTTGATTGGTCAAGAGGAACCAAAACTCCACCCCAAACCCTTGATATAAATAGGGATGTCGCACCGGGGTGTGCGCTCTTGCTCTTTAGTCTTTTCTCAAGTAAGGTAAACTCCTGTATCCAAAACTTAACGCGAAATAAAGCAACAAATCGAAAGTCATTGTTCAGTATCTTTAAACCTTCAAACACTAGTCATTTTCCTATTCCTTTTAAAATCCCAATTAGTCTATACCGCATTTCTATTGTAAGGGAGTCTTTGCATCGAGGATCAACGAGAGCGAGAAAGACAGCCTAGCAGTTGCAGCCATCGGTCAACCGTGGATCTCCCGCTCGATAAGGTTGGTTGTTTTCCTTTCCTCGCCTTCATTGTTGCACTCATTGTTGCACCTCGGGCTTACCCATGCGCGTAAATTTCGGAAGGGTCTATGACCTGTGCTATACCGAGGAGAATTGCCACCCATCCTTGACGCTATACGCGTACTAAAACGGGGAACTTCTATTTTTTTTAATTTAAATTCAGTCCATTTAATTTTTCTACGTTACGTCTACCCTAGGACGGAACAAGTGAGGGCTCGTCCTAAAAATTAAAGAAGGATTAGAGCAATTGTCTTCCTTATTAGCACAGATCATGTGTACCAATGAAAAAGAGAATTCTCGAAATAAAGACGCGGCTTCAATTTTGCTTAAGCAGGCGCTTAAAATAAATCCAGATTTTTGTGTTGAAAATCCGGACAAATCTTTAGCTAGTTTGTTAAAATTTTTTAAAGATAGGCATGATAGCGGGATACATTTGTCAGATGAAGCGATAGGCCTCGATAAAAATATACCTATAATAATTGACTTGTTAAAGGAATTCGTAGACAAAAAAGATATAATAGAATTTTGCGAAGATAAGTATCTAATTGAAGCTTTAGGCGATTTTATAGAAAAAAGAGTAAATCCAAAATTAATAATCGATTATATTATCGGAAACTTAGAAGCAAAAACAAAAGTAGAAGTAAATGGGATAGGTTTTAAACCCGAACTAACAGACGATAACACATCCTATTTTTCGGCAGAAAATACAACAATTAAAAATGCAAAAACATCAGAACAACCAATGAAACCTGAAATTGTTAAACGAGATAATAATGTCAGATTTACTACAAGCACACCAATTTTACCAAATAACTGTAATAATATTAATTTAGTATCGGAGAGATTGCCAAGATTAAATTCGTATTTAACAAACTCAATCTTAGGACAAGTGAGGCCCCTTTCTATAAAAGACACACTTGAATTAATACCAAAATATAATGGGGTAAATATTCCATTGAGTCAATTTGTTGACGGATGTAGGGAAGCTTGCAACATAATACATGAACAATATGAACCGGACCTCGCGAAATTAATTAAAATGAGATTATATCGAGAAGCATTGAAGAGTGCAGCAAAAAAAAGTTTTGAATCGATTGAAGATATTGCAAATTTTTTTGATAGTATTTTTGGGTCTGCGAAATCTTATCATCAATTACACGGTGAATTAGCTAATGTAAAACAGAAAAGGGAAGAAAGTGTCGTAGTTTTTTCAAACAGGGTTAGATCCATCGGTCAAGAAATCACTGAAGCAGCTCGAAAAGAGAAAAGATTAACTAATAATTTCAATCGATCTTTAGAAAATGATTTAGTAAAATTTTTTATTCGCGGTTTACATTGGGTAATAAAAGCACGAATGGGGCAAGTGTGTTAATTGGATGAAGCTACTGCAGAAGCTATAGAAATCGAAAGAGATTTTGCATGCTATGAAGTAGAAGAGTTAAATGAAACAATTAAAGTCATAACAGAAAAAAAAAATCCTATACAAAGAGTCCATTTTGCCGAGAGAAAATATACCGATAAATACCAACTTTGCGGGAGACAGGGCCACCTGGCACCGAAATGCTGGCATTTAGAAAAAATAAGACAACCCCAAGCCAGGGAAAGACGGCCTACGAATGACTGGGCGGAGTCTCGAGAGTCACGCAGACCGCAACAATGGCCAGGTGAAAAACGGACTAATGAATTTAAGCAGCAAGAAAATCAATATGTTCGTCGCCAAAATGCAACCTTCCCAAAACAAAATTATACAAATACAGAAAGGATATGCCGATACTGCAAAAAAGAGGGCCATATTATAGAAGAATGTAGAAAACGGGAAATTAATAATCGAAATCGAGAGAACCGATCAGAAAACGAAAATGGTCTCCGACAACAGGGCGCTAGACGAGAGACCGAGTACACGAGGCGCCCGAGTTACAAAAAACAGGAACCCACATCATCAAAAGATATGTTCGATTAAGTAAAAATTGCAAGTCGCCAATTATTAAACTTAAAAATCCGAGAAGCAACGAGGAAATAACTCTTATTTTAGATTCAGGAGCAGGTCCCAATTTACTAAAATTACAAAACATACCAAAAGATTATTATTAATAAAAATGAAATATTAGAATTAAAAGGAATCACGGAAGAAAGTATTTACACTTTAGGCAAAGTTGACATCAATTTTCCAAAGTTTGACATTGAATTCCATATAATAAATGACAACGTGTCTATAATCGAAGATGGTTTACTGGGAAGCGATTTTTTTTGTCAATTAGGTGCAAAAATTGATTATGCGAAAAGAATGTTAAGAGTTGTAGACGTCTGTATCCCTTTTGTAGAAGAAAACATATTGTTGATCGAAACAAAGGAAAGGTATGAAGACCCGACGATTAATGTCATAGAAAAACGTAACAGTATATTGAACGAGAGAACGGTAACGCGTAAGGGAATTTCCGCTAACCCTATGAGTGTCAATGCAAGAGAGGGTGAGGAAGCCGTAAAACATATCACACAGGTAATAAAACCACCTAAAAGGAATTCGTTTGGGGAAACAGGAAAAACAAATTATGCTAATGAAAATTTTCAACGAAGGGAGGTGTCGACCCGAGAGGTCGATCATATTAATGAGAAAGTATATCTTGTAGAAGAGACGCGAATTCGAGGACATATAAGCCCATCGCGTAAGCAAGAGTCAATTCTAATTAAATCTCAAAGTCAGGACCCACCGGGTAGTCGAAATAAATTAAAAATTCAGAAAGATATTCAAATTCGATCTCAATGTAAAAATAAATTGGTAATACAAGATCCCAAACGAAATCAAAATCAAATTCCAATTCAAAATCAAATTCTAAATCAAAATTCAAATTCAAATGAAATTCAAAATCAAATTCTAAATCAAAATTCAAATTCAAATGAAAGTCAAAATCAAATTCTAAATCCAAATTCAAATTCAAATGAAATTCAAAATCAAATTCTAAATCAAAATGCAAATTCAAATGAAATTGAAAATCAAAATCATAATTCAAGTTCAAATGGAATTCAAAATCAAATTCTAAATCAAAATTCAAGTTCAAATGAAATTCAAAATCAAATTCAAAATCTAAAATCGAGTTCAAAGGTAACTCAATATCGAAGTCTAAATGAAATTCCAAGCCTAAATCAAGTCTTACGTACGAAGGCAGTATGTAAGCCTAATGTATGTAAATTAATCGAACAAGGAAACGAAGAGACAAGTCAAGAAATTAAAATCATTAAGAAATTAGAAACAAATACCAAATCGAACCCAGTAATAAGGGAGAACGATGAAGAATACTTTAATCATGAAATTAATAAAGAAAGATTGCAAAAGCACTCCTCAAATAAAAAAAAATAATCTCTTAAATAAACTCGAAAGTGATGAGGCAACTAATAAATCAAGCGCGCACCCAAATCCAAGAAACGATAACGAAATAAGTAATGAAAAATATTCTAATTTTGAGATAAAGAGAAAAGATATGGTAGGTCTCGATAATAATACAAAAAATAAAAAGGCATTAGCACAAAATGAAAATGTAGACGCAAACGAATTCGATGAAGAAAGGTTGTTAATTTCGACACGCATGTTACAAAAAATTCTAGAGAAAGGTTTAATGAATAATGGAATTCTGTGGAATAATAACCAAGACATGGAAATGTTAATAAGTAATCTACTAATGGAAATAAAGTATCGTGACAACTCAACAAATAACTCAAAGGAATTAAGAGAAAATCTAAATAAATTAGGAAATTATGTAAAACTACATGCCTTTGGGGGAGAATCTCATAAAAATGTTATTAAAGATACATTGGAGGGTTTACTTAAATTAAGAATTAATTTAAAAGGAAAAGGCGGAAAGAAACTAAAAGGTAGTCATAAAGTTTATCGCTTAGCATGTGTCATTACTACGACTTGACCATTTGGCTGCTGATGAAAGAGAAGAAATAGAAAAATTAATTGAGAAATATAGCGACATCTTTTACCTTCCGGGTGAAAAATTAACAGCAACACATATTTTAAAACTAACAATCCCAACAACGGATGATGTACCAATAACTTCAAAACAATACCGATTACCTCCGGTACATAAAGAAGAAATAGCAAGCTAAGTGCAAGACTTATTAAAAGACGGCATTATCGAACCATCTACCTCATCGTACTCAAGCCCTTGTTTTCTAGTTCCTAAGAAAGAGGACATACAAGGACGCAAGCAATACAGAATGGTGATCGACTATCGCAAATTAAATGCGAAAACTTTAGACGACCAATTTCCGCTACCGAATATAACTAAAATAATAGACCAATTGGGCGGATCAAAAAAATTCTCAACTTTTGATCTTAAGGCTTCGTACCATCAAATAGAAATTGACGAACGAGACCGTCACAAAACCGCGTTTGTTACAAACGGAGATTTGTACCATTTTAACCGAGGAAGCTTTGGACTACGAACAATGCCGGCTACATTCTCAAGAGCACTTTCAATTGCACTCGCTGGACTTATCAATAAAGAACTTTTTTGCTTTATTGATGATATTATATGTTATTCGGAGACTCTACAAGAGCATATTAAAAGATTAGAGAATTTATTTATTAGATTGCGAAAAGCGGTTTTAAAATTACAACCAGAGAAATGTGAATTTTTTAAAAAAACAGTTACATATTTAGGTCATGTTATTAGTGCAGAAGGAATTAAACCAGATTCGCGGAAAATTGAAGCTGTACGAAAATTTCCACGCCCTCAAAATGCTAAAAATATCAAGCAATTTTTGGGTTTAGCGGGCTACTATAGAAGATTTATTTATCAATTTTCAAAAATTGCAAAACCTTTAACGGATTTATTAAAAACGGACGTTCAATTTAAATGGTCAGAAGAAACAGAAAAGGCATTTGAGACTTTACGCATTAGTTTATGCGAAAAACCAGTATTAATTTTTCCAAATTTCGAAATTACTTTCAATCTAACGACCGACGCTTCGGGATATGCAATTGCTGGAGTCTTAAGTCAAAGTGAGATAGGGAAAGATCAACCCGTTGCATACGTCTCTCGAGTTCTTTCGGATGTTGAAAAACGTTGGGACACGTTTAACAAAGAAGGACTAGCAATAATATTTTGCATTAAGCATTTCCGACCGTATTTATTTGGACGAAAATTTTATCTTATAACAGATCATAAACCACTGGTATGGTTACAAACGCACAAGGACCCGAACTCACGTGTTACGCAATGGCGTCTTATGCTCGAAATTAAATACAGACCGTTATATGTTTAAATGTAGCAGACGCACTGTCTAGAAACCCCATAGACAAGGTTCTAGTTATTACGAGAAGCAAGGCAATAGCGGCAGGTGATGAGCCCGAGTCTAGCCTAGTTGAACCACCGCGGGGTATGACCACGAGAGCCAAGGCGGGTCGCCAGGTAGGCCAGCGATATTTAGATGCAATAGAGGCTCTGCGCCCGCAAAGGGGAAGAAAAAACGAGAGGCGAGTGAACGAACAATCACCGGACCGTGGAGAAGGAACGCACGACGATACGGAGGTGGAAACTTTCGAGCCGGAACCCCTCGTTCACTCGGAAAATGCGCGGTTACGCTTACACGAAGAACTTGATCATGTTAATGAATCATTACTTGAAAACGATCCGCAATCCAGTCCTGATCAAATAAACGAAGAGACGTCGATCTATGAAGAACAATTTAATCAAATTAACGATAAACAAGTAATTATTACATGCAGAAAAAAATTATTTATGCGTAAGGACAATTATATGTATTTTGTTACTACAACAGGAGAACCATGCGACGATGGGGCTTCGCAATTAAAACTACAGAATAAATTACCAAGATTCAAGGAAATGCAGGTTGGAATACCGGTTTTGATAAATGTAAATACAAAAATTCATATAGCATTACCGATACGAACAGAATCGTTAGACGGGCTAAGTGGAATTGATAATAACCTAAATTTATTATGCGAAAATCTATATTTAACTTTAGATACATTACAGATAAAATCAATAAGTATAGCGAAAACCGATAGAATTGAAAATTTAGAGTGGGAATTAGTTTTAGAAAAACTAAAAGGAGTTTTTAGTCAAAGCACGGTAAAATTAATTGTTTGTTTAGGTCTAATACGATATCCGACACTAGACGATCGAATTCCGATTATAGAAGAAGCTCACTATTCGGCTATAGGAGGACATAGAGGTGTCACAAAAACCTATAACCGTATTAAAGAAAATTATAACTGGGAGAATTTAAAGATAGAGGTACAAGATTTTATAAGAAAATGTTTGAATTGCCAATTAAAAAAATTGGTTAGGGTTAAAACTAGAGGTCCAATGGTTATTACAAACTCGGGAACGCACGCTATGGACCGAATAAGTATGGATATTGTTGGTCCCTTATGCAAAACCAATCGGGGAAACGAGTACATTTTAACCTTCCAAGACTTATTAACTAAATTCGCATAAGCTGAGCCTTTGGCGCGAATTTCGGCCATGGATGTAGCGAATGGTTTAATAAGAAAAGTCATATGCATATTCGGCGCACCTCGAATAATCCTTACGGATCAAGGTACGAATTTCATGAGTAAATTAATGAAAAGAATAGCAAAAATATTTAGAATTAAACAAACTAAAACCACGGCGTTCCACCCACAATCAAACGGTGGACTTGAACGATCGCACTCAAGTCTCATTGAATACTTGAAATTTTTTGTACATAGTAATCGAACAGATTGGGACAATTATCTGGATTTGGCTACCTTTAATTTTAACAGGGAATTAGTGAGTCTACATGGCATACGCCGTTTGAACTCGTGTTCGGTCGACTAGCACGCACACTCTCGAACGCACCCGTCGAAACAGAAGACCTGGCGCCTACATACGATGGTTATCTTGAAGATTTAGTCAAGAGCCTAAACAGTCTACAAAACATAGCCCAACAAAACCTTTTAAAGGCAAAACTTCGAGCCAAGAAATACTACGATCGTAAGGTAAACGTTTTAACACTACAAATCGGTGATTATGTATGGCAGCAAAAGGGGCCAAAACCTAAGAAATTTGACGATCAATACTCGGGTCCATTTTTAGTTCTAGACGTTTCTGACAATGGGAATGTAAAAATTCAAATAAATGGAAATAAAAATAAAATAGTGCACATAAATCGCTTACGCAAATCGCATATTGAAACCGAATAAGCTTGTTGGTATTTAAATTTAAGAGCATGACGAATGTAAATAAAAAAAAATAAGCCATGTATATAGCAAAACTCTAACAATGATATGTATTTTCACAAATGCAAAAATGCTAAGGAAATCAATAAAGAATCAGTCAATAGATTCTGATAATTAAAAAAAACGGAAAGATAAAACTAAGCATTTTTGCAACGGTTCTATAAATAAATAAAAAAAGAACGCTTTCATGAACTTATTTAATGTTGCAGATGAGTTGTAAAACACTATTGGCCATCATTTATCTCACAACTATTATACCAAGGAAAATCTATATTAACGCAATCATAGAGTACGACTGTTCGCAGCACGTCTCAAATTTAACAACATTTTCGTTAATTCACGTAGGAGAATGCGACATACCTGAACCGGTAGTAATACACCAAAAATTTATGTACGACTATTGCAATTAAATGATTTTTCAAGCACTCATGTAAAGCTTTGTAAAGTAGAAATAAAAAGATCGGTAACATACTGCGGCGCGTTTTCGCATAAAAAAGACATAAACAGAGGGGAGGTTCAGTTTATTGATGAAATTTCTAGGGAAGAATGTAATAGAATACATGTATACCGCGCACACCGAGTACGAGACGAAGTAATAAGTAACTTAAAACTGAACGGATCGATTGTCCACCCAATGACGTTTGTTGGGAAGGTAGATCAAGCAGGAGATTGTAGTAACGCAGGAATGTACGCGGATCCATATGGTATTTTTGACGATGCTATAGTCACGGGCTATGTTACCATTACTTAAGGGATTACTATGCACCGGGTAAACTTAAATGCTAACTTTTGGGATAGGTTACCAGTACAGGCATGCGAACGCAGTAAATACTCAGAATTATACGATGGTTATCTTGAAGATTTAGTCAAGCGCCTAAACAGTCTACAAAACATAGCCCAACAAAACCTTTTAAAGGCAAAACTTCGAGCCAAGAAATACTACGATCGTAAGGTAAACGTTTTAACACTACAAATCGGTGATTACGTATGGCTGCAAAAGGGGCCAAAACCTAAGAAATTTGACGATCAATACTCGGGTCCATTTTTAGTTCTAGACGTTTCCGACAATGGGAATGTAAAAATTCAAATAAATGGAAATAAAAATAAAATAGTGCACATAAATCGCTTACGCAAATCGCATATTGAAACCGAATAAGCTTGTTGGTATTTAAATTTAAGAGCATGACGAATGTAAATAAAAAAAAATAAGCCATGTATATAGCAAAACTCTAACAATGATATGTATTTTCACAAATGCAAAAATGCTAAGGAAATCAATAAAGAATCAGTCAATAGATTCTGATAATTAAAAAAAACGGAAAGATAAAACTAAGCATTTTTGCAACGGTTCTATAAATAAATAAAAAAGAACGCTTTCATGAACTTATTTAATGTTGCAGATGAGTTGTAAAACACTATTGGCCATCATTTATCTCACAACTATTATACCAAGGAAAATCTATATTAACGCAATCATAGAGTACGACTGTTCGCAGCACGTCTCAAATTTAACAACATTTTCGTTAATTCACGTAGGAGAATGCGACATACCTGAACCGGTAGTAAATACACCAAAAATTTATGTACGACTATTGCAATTAAATGATTTTTCAAGCACTCATGTAAAGCTTTGTAAAGTAGAAATAAAAAGATCGGTAACATACTGCGGCGCGTTTTCGCATAAAAAAGACATAAACAGAGGGGAGGTTCAGTTTATTGATGAAATTTCTAGGGAAGAATGTAATAGAATACATGTATACCGCGCACACCGAGTACGAGACGAAGTAATAAGTAACTTAAAACTGAACGGATCGATTGTCCACCCAATGACGTTTGTTGGGAAGGTAGATCAAGCAGGAGATTGTAGTAACGCAGGAATGTACGCGGATCCATATGGTATTTTTGACGATGCTATAGTCACGGGCTATGTTACCATTACTTTAAGGGATTACTATGCACCGGTAAACTTAAATGCTAACTTTTGGGATAGGTTACCAGTACAGGCATGCGAACGCAGTAAATACTCAGAATTATACGCGGGTTATGTGAATAAAGTTGTAGAACAAGGCAATGAGTAACATCCGGTATATGTAATGGAATCGAGCGAGATAACCTTTGCTTTTACGACTTTAGGACAAATTCCGGTGTGTTCGTATGAATTAATTAGAACAGAGCACCCAAAATTATTTTTTCTAGAAGGACCAATAACAGAAACCTTCCAAGCCGTAAGAAATCCGTCAATAGAAAATCTCGACATTTTTGCATACGTAAACTCTAAATTCGTTTACGTAGAAAAACATATTAAAGGACAATTAAAAGCATTATATCACAATTTAATTTTGCAAAAATGCGAATTGGAAAGAAGAGTTATATCAAATGTATTAAGCATTGCAGCAACAGCACCTGACGTTTTTGCATATCAAATCATGAAAAAAAGTGGTTACTTGGGCTTGGTAGCCGGAGAAGTTGTGCACTTAATGAAGTGCGTACAAATTGACGTTCAACGAAGAGAAACTACAAAATGTTACCAAGAGTTACCAGTAACCAAAGACGTCAAAGATTATTTTTTGACGCCAAGGACACATATTTTAAAACAATATGGGACCGAAGCTGCCTGCAGTGTTCTGATTCCTCCTATGTTCTTACTAGGGGAAGATTGGTTTACTATTTTACCAAGAGGAACAACTAAGGGAGTAAAACCAGACATTTTAAAATCAACTACTGAAAATAACTGGAATTACACAGAGCCAACCGAACTTGCAAAAAGCGGAATTTACACCCAAGCGGAGATCCAAGCACTAAGACAACACCTTATGTTTCCCGTAGAAAGGCCAGCCATGTTGAACACAATTGCATTAGGAATGACCGGGAAAAAGGTAGATAAAAACGGTATGTCTATTACCCGATTATTCGATGACGAAGCGTTAACAGAATTAGCCAATAACACTTGGATGAAAATTTGGGGGCAATTATGTACTTTCGGATCATTTAGCGCAGCTATTATAGGCATTTTTATGATAGGGCGTTTAATAAAATTTTTAGTTGATACCATTTTACATGGTTATGCTTTGTATAGTTTATATGGGTGGTCACTTCATATTATAGGAGTCATTTGGAATTCAGTCACTCAATTATTACTGCACGTCGCAAGGGATAAACCAACGCGTGACGCAAGGAAAAAGAGGGAAGAACAAGCTACGCCTTCGGAAGTAGCGGGCACTCGAGCGGAACATTTTTCGGACTCGCACGTACCTTTCGCCCCGCCCGAACCTAGCACCTACACGGCACATCCCACTGAGGTAAGAGTTAATGAGTCAGGAGGGGGTAAAATAGTAAGTTGCGGAGCTCAAAATAATCTTTTTTTTTTTTTGTTATTTAACGTCGCTCTATTTATGCTGCCAGGGCTAATCAGCGACGGAGGTGAACGGTGTGTCTGTAAACAAAGCACATGTAGTTGAAACAGTGGTGCTTTTGTCCATCGGAAGATATCATCGGTCACAGTAATTAGTCTAATAATTACAGTTTCCTGTCCTCCCGATGGAACCACCGCGATCCTCTTTACATCTTCGCGTCCCTAACGTTCCCTATAGTTCAGATGCCCGTGCCTCTCATGCACTGACAAATGCACGAAACGCACGCGCACCTGAACTGGCGTCACATTATAGTGACACGCCGAGCCACTGAGTCGCGGTGTTAGAGTCGGGAGCTCTACCCATGAGCCACCGCGGCTCTTAAAAAAAATAATCTATATCCGCAAATATTCATAGAACCGGATATATCTTCTCTGCCGCCACGCAGAAAACGCAAATTCGATAATGTGTAAATTTTGCTATTTCAACTGCAGGTTTATTAAACAAAAAAAAAATAAAAGGTGTCATTTATAAAATAAAAAATATTGTAAAATATAAAAAAAATATATACATTAGCAGAAGTACAAAAATATAATGTTATGAGCGCTTTGATTAATTTCAGAATTGAAATTACATGGGCATCGCAAAAACGAAACGAAAGCACTTTCCAATTCGGCGCACGAATGGAAAGAATGTTACATAATTATAAAGCATTGGGAGAAATAGCACACGAATAATGTAGGGAAATAACCGATTCATGCCTACAACGCGAAAATCTAGCAATCAGGGCATTTTTAAAGGGGCTTCGACCGGAAGTCAAAAGATACATTTGTAAACCGGAAATCTACACAAATCTGGACCATGCAATTCGTCATGCGCGCAACATTCAATATCATTTAGATGACTTGAGAATGTTTAGAAGACGATGTTCGATTATTCTACAGTAAGTAATTTAAATACATAAAATAAATAATCGATTTTTTTTATCCATACAGAATTGAATGGACGATGGTGTAGATGGATGGGAAAATCGAAACCTTTCATGCTACAGGCCAATTCTGCCGCATCCAGTTCTTTTCTACGCAAGATTATAGTAACCTTTTGCGATAAATATTAATGAAATATTATTAGCAAATCTGTCTAAGTACTTTAGGGACAAAAGACTCAATTAATCTTAGGACTAAAAATTAATATTACGTAAAAAAAAAGGAATGTAATATATATATAGTTCATTATTTATTTACTTGCTACTGTTTGTGGTTTGCCGATCGATATAAAGTTTTAATTAAGAATTAAAGATATATATATATATATACATAATACCTATATTTAAACAGTATACGAATATTCTATAAGTTTAAATAGTATACTATATTAATAAAAAAAATGTCAGTTTTAGTAAGAAATTGGGAGCGACTTTGCTATTTTTGCCATAATACATACCTGTGCCATTATTGTTATACGACACAATTATCACACACAGAAAAAATTCGGTTTTCATTAAGTGCTACACGAACGATACGCGAATTAATTTGTACTTTTACTGATCTAAAATGTTTTTGTTGCGAACTCCCAATTCCTTTCAAAAGTTGTCTTATCTACACGAATGTATAACATCGCAATTACAACCTCGAGAACAACGTAAATGGAATTTCTTGACTCCAGCGCGAGTAAATAAACAAAATAGTATTCTATTCGAAGAGAGCACGAAAGTATTATGTATACGAAGCACTAAAGGAATCGACCAACATACAGAAACAAGTAGAGCAGAATCAACAAATCCAAAGATTCAAGAGATAAAAAAAGAAAATAAAGCTGAATGAAAGAAATTATGCGTATACCGATGATATTAAGCGCATATGGAAATAAATCTCAGAGAAACATAAAAATATGTGTAATTAACATAATACGATAAATTGGAACGCATAGGAAAAATATGTTAAAAAAAATTTATATACAAACGCACATAAATAAAGGAACAATATATTGGACATAATAAGGTTTTTTTTTATTATTATGTTACAGACAAAATGGAGAAGATTATGTGCGCATCGTGATTCACGTTGTGATTGCGACGACTCAAAATAAGGCAATTGTAACAGAGCGAAATAACCCCGGAATCATTTTTAATCGATTGCAAAAAATAGACTTTATTAAACAAGAATGGTGTACAATAACTACAATTGACACGCAGAAAGTTTTCGGAATCCAAGAAAATTTTACAAAAATAATACAAGATATTGTACAATCCGACACGTATACAAGGCTAAAGGACGCGGTAACGATAAGCAGAATTTATTTATTACAAGAAAAAATTTGCGAGTTCTCTAGAATAAGAGACGCTTATATCACTTCAGCGACTTCATATTCGTCAGGAGACGAAGTTTTAGATAAGGGGGGGGGGGGGGGCGAAAACGCATTTACAAAAAATTCATCACTAGATATAGTATCAATTATTACGCAAATGAGACATCACTCTCGAGAAGCAATGTTAGGAAGAGGTACAGCAAAGGCATACATAAATAATGAAATCATGCAAACTTTAGAAAAAATGTCTGTAGAAATGAAGCAACTGGAAGCGATATTACAAATACTACAAGGAGAAAAAGGAGTAATAGATATTGACAAATCAAGAGTTGAGGAAACAATCAATCTAGCATTACAAAATTTGGATAGTTACTTGGATATAGCCAACACGATAACAAGCTTATTGTCAACAACAAAGTTTTCCGGCACTACAAGAAATTTAAGAATTGTTTTAAAAATGATAGAAAAAGTATCCGAAACCAAGAGTCCGGTAAAAATTGAACAAATAAATGCGGCAATAATTGCCGAGTTCGCTCCAAGAGAATTAACAATTTATAAAGATCACATAATTATGCAAATAATAATGCCAATGGTAGAAAAGGAAACGCACACTTTGTACAAAATGCTTCCAGTGCCAGTTTTCCAACAAGGGGATTTAATCCATAATGCAGCGTACATTCAACCCAGGGACGATTTTATAGCCTCCCTTCCCAACGGGGAAAAACACACCTTTTTAAGTACAACGCAGCTGTCGAGATGCATTAAATTACAAAGGAATTATATATGCGTAAGGGAAAACCCTGTGCATCTCCAACGAGAGTGTGAAAGCAAATTATTACTGGAACAAGACTATGCAACTTTTAGTTCATGTAGAATTAATTTTATGAAAGGCAAGAACTTATACATCATTAAAACTGCTCATCCAAGACACTATGTTTACTCAGTCGCAAAGTCTACACTCGTAAATGTATTTTGTCCAGGATTCGAGGAGACATACACTTTTCAACAAGCAGGAACGATTTCCCTCTCAGCGGGCTGCCAGTTTAAGGTTCACGATAACATCTACTACGCTTCAGAGCTGCTGGTGAGAGAAAAGGACACGTACTATTTACCACCATTGCAGTTGATCGGAGCAGGAAAAAACCTTCCGAGCGATTTAAAACCGGATAAAACTATTAATGGTAAAATTGAAAATCAAATAACTGATGCTTACTTACATGGAATGGTTATTATACTAATGCTTTTTGCCGGATGCTTAATACTATGTCGATATATTTTCCAAAAATGTATTAGGAAATCAAGAAAAGACAAAGTAGAGTACGTCCCAATGCGACCAGTTGATCCGACAATACAATGGAATTTCGTACCTCGAGAACACGTATATGCAACTCCGAGAACACCACCCAAGACGTATGAACCAGAACCACCTCCGAACACGCCAGTTTTATCCGAGAAAACTGAACCAAGTAACAATGTTTAAGGCATTTAAAAATGAATTATAATTAACAATTACTTATTATAATAAAAATATATAATGTAAACAGTATGCTCGCTTATCATTTAAATATAAATATTTGTTTATAAATAAATTATAATAACTTTCGAACTTGCGCAATAAGTAAATATATGTATATGAATAGGATATAGATTATAAAAAAACCCTTGATTTTATCTATTTCTTTTTATCCAATCCAGGGCTTTCCCTGAATCATAATTAAGTCACGGGGGTGGAGAAAACATAAAATCCAACAGTACCAGCCTATAAATAAGGGGGTTTCACGCTTGACAATCTATTCTTACTTGTAGCAACAACACGGCCACACGTCAACCCTCACACACCAAGATGAGCAACGACAACTGGGATATGGAAATAGAACTTGATTCGTCAGTGGGATGGATGACGGAACGACGTGCTTTAAGAAGAACAACAGTCCTGTGGCAGTTTCTAAGAAAATATTTTTCTTTATGGGTATACCTAATAAGAGACGGTCAAGTACGCCGAACAACTCGTGCCCGGATAGGAATAGCCGGACACCACTACCCAGCATACACTGCTGATGAAAGAATAGCCAGCCAATGGTGGAATACGCAACATGTACAAGAGAGGATCTGCAATGACTTGGATCCAAATACAGTACGGTACCACAGGCAGAAGTACCGTAGTTTTCTGGAAAAGGTAATGGACGGATTACTGGAGCCAGGAGTAACAAACCATTGGGACAGCGATCTAAACCTAGAGGGATTATCCCTCTTGGATTACGGCAGCACGGAAGAAGTCGAACGACCGGCTCGTTGCGTGGAATGCGGTTTGAGGGTGAAGAACACGCGGCATTATTGCCCGCGATGCGAATTCATTGGCCGATTCGACATCCCCAGATACCAAGGATTGAATTGTTGGTGCATCTGGGAATACGGAGACTTATCACTCCACGTCTGCGACTCATGCAAGGAGGAAATATACGACCTCCTCAGAAGACAAAGAAGGAAAGCTGGTCAAGAGTATTAACAAATGCATGATTTTTTCCTTCCTTTTAGCATTTTTATGGCCTTTATTTCTGCAAAAAGTTATGACAATTTAAAGAAAGACAAAAAGTTCACAAATATTAACATGGTATTTCCCATTTAAATTTTTAGAAAAATTTCGTGTTTCTTTAAATTATCATAACTTTTTACAGAATTGAAGGCCATAACAATGCTACAGATCATTTGAAAGGTATTGCTCCAAGCTTTCTTTTGGTCTTTTGGATAAAAAAATCAATTGTGGCGAAGTTAGATTTTTTTCAAGTTGAATATTGACATGTAGTTTATATAACATTTACCTTGAAATTAGAAATGCTAACCCAGAAGGATAAATTCTAGACATAATTAGCAACGAATGTTACATATAATGTTCTATAGAAAAAGTTGATAGATTTTGAGTTAAATAGCGATGAACCCAGCTGGTGTTGAAAAAAACTGGAAAAAGTTCACTTTTTGAGGTTAGAATAACTTTTGAACTAATAAATTCCAGTACCTAAAAATTTTTTTCTGTATTCTGAAAAACATTTGCAATGTGTACCCAAAATTTGGCGCATTTTAAAATTTTGATCGGACCACTTCACGTGGAATACCCCATATTCATATGCATATATGTATTTATAAACAAAATACAATAATATATATATATATATATATATATACCAATTTATGTAGCGATAATTGTAATATCTAGTTTTTATGAAAAAATAAAATAAAATAAATAATAAACAAACAAAAAAATAAACAAAAAAAACAACAAACAACAAAAAAAAACAACCACCAAAATAACAAAACAAGACAACAAACGTGTGGACGTTTACGCCTGGCGTTAAACTTCTCTAAGGGGAGAGGTGTCGCGTCATGATAGACGCAACGTACACACATGCGCGTACACATACACACACATATGCACACACACATACGCACACACGTGCGCACACATTTAATACGTAAAGTAGGATGTCCTCGTCAAAGACAGGAACCGCCTTGAAAAATTCTAGCCAATAACTTAATTAGGTCACGCATGACAAAGAATAAATTAATTAAGTAAATGTACAATATTTGATTGGTCAAGAGGAACCAAAACTCCACCCCAAACCCTTGATATAAATAGGGATGTCGCACCGGGGTGTGCGCTCTTGCTCTTTAGTCTTTTCTCAAGTAAGGTAAACTCCTGTATTCAAAACTTAACGCGAAATAAAGCAAGAAATCGAAAGTGATTGTTCAGTATCTTTAAACCTTCAAACACTAGTCATTTTCCTATTCCTTTTAAAATCCCAATTAGTCTATACCGCATTTCTATTGTAAGGGAGTCTTTGCATCGAGGATCAACGAGAGCGAGAAAGACAGCCGAGCAGTTGCAGCCATCGGTCAACCGTAGATCTCCCGCCCGATAAGGTCGGTTGTTTTCCTTTCCTCGCCTTCACTCATTGTTGCACCTCGGGCTTACCCATGCACGTAAATTTCGGAAGGGTCCATGACCTGTGCTATACCGAGGAGAATTGCCACCCATCCTTGACGCTATACGCGTACTAAAACGGGGAACTTCTTTTTTTTTAATTTAAATTCAGTCCATTTAATTTTTCTACGTTACGTCTACCCTAGGACGTAACAATACACTATCTTAGTGCACTTGTAAGTACACTTTAATTTTTTTCTTATAATTACTTATTTAACCATTTGTACTCCTGAATATCCCTTTTCCTTTATATTTTAATCTCTCTTAATAATTACCATACTTTTTACACTGTTTATGTATTAATTTATATTAATTATATCAATTAATCCATCTTCCTCCTATTAAATTTTATTCACTATTTAATCCCTTTTGCTTCCTTATAAAGAAAATTTTGCAATAGTAAAATTTTTCGACTCGCTAGATACATGTTATAAATAAGTTTATTTTTTTTTTAAATTATTTATCCCCCAAATAGTTTTTTTTAAAAACAATTTACGATTTTTGAATTATTAATTTTTGGGTGGACTAATTATATCTATTAGTTTTTTTGGTTTTTAAAAAATGAAAGATTTTTTTTAATGATTCTGTTTTTTGGAAATTAATCAGATAAATGAGCTAACAAAATTTATGAGGAAGGAGCCTTATAAACGTCATAAAGTATAAAAATTTCAAGTAATTATATCGATTAGTTTTGATTTAAAAAATTAAAATGTGAATAAATTTGGGTTTTTATGTCAAAGGTTTTCGTGAAAATAAAATATGTTAATAGCATTATGGTGTAAAAATTTCAAAATCTTTTATGGATTAGTTTTTCAGAAAATATTACAAACTAAAATGTAATTTTTATTAAAATTTGTTTAGTTTAAAAGTAGTCTAATCTGGAACTAACCATATTTTTGCAAGAAAATATTTATAGAAATTCGAAAGAAAAGCAAGAAAAAATATTTTTTTATATTTTTAAATGATACCATAAAAAGTTTTTTAATTCGGTTGCGAAACATTCAATCTAATAGTACAGAATTTTCTTATTATAAACTAAAACCGCTTCAATTAATTGATAATTATGTATTCAATATAACTTATAGTACTTTTGGAAAAATGATTGTAAAAAATTTAAAAGAAAATAAAAAGGATTATTTTTTATATTTTTAATTGATTTCATCTAAAACTTTCTATGTCAGTTTTTATTTAGTCAATAACTTAACATATAAAAAATATGAATAATTTGTTTTTATGTAAATCACATTTGAATATTGAACAAAATTATAGGAATATTCTTTATGTTTGTGAAAAGATGTAATGTTTTTTAAAAAACTTGCTAATACAGAGGCATTTGTTTAACATTTTAAATATACTTTTTAAACAATATTAACATATTTCTTATTTCAGATGCAGCGTGCCAAGGAGTAGCTGACGACAATCCCTACGGACACGCTGACACCGCACAACGTTCTGGATGTTAACGTCATCACCTTGTAAATACAGTTAAGTATATTTACATAATATTACCTCTTAATATTAAATACTTATTGATTAACATATATTTTTTTTATTTTCAGGTATCGCCTAGAGATGTGACTACATCACAGATTAAAGTGTGATTTATTCTAGATTTTAAATTCGGTTGACATATATTTATATTTTCTGTTGTAAAGATACTTATATTTCAAGAGATCTGCGTAGACGTATATCTGTGTTGAACCAAAGATATTTTCCTCAATTTTAAAATTAATATCAAGAGAACCTGCCATATATTATATGGATATGGACTTACTTCAAGGTTGGAACATGCAACCTGTCTTGACACTCTTGGAAATTACTTGTTTCATCTACTGCTTGATAATCCATCTATGTTTACACCTTACGTATCTGCAGACATTACCGCGATTCAGATATATACACACCAGGTCAGTAAAGTTGAAAGTATGATTTATGCTAGATTTTGAAATACTGTTGTCGTACATTTATTTTTGTTTTGCAGATACTTTTCTGTGTTCTGAGATCGGCGTAGATGTATATTTATACTTCAACCACAGATAAAATATTCCATAATGTCAAAATTAATGTGAAGAGGATTTACCACATATTATATGCATATAGACTTAATTGGACCTATATATTACATAGAAAAATTCAGAAATATCGGGTCCCAGATGGTCTAAACAGGTGCATAGTGGAAATTAAAAATTAAGAGTATCAAATGGTCTAATCCACGGCACAGTGAAATGCCGCAGTTATGCGTACTAATTGGTATTATTCACAGCACGTGTTCAAAGGTTGAAGCATAACGAATATCTTGAGTACTAACATAATGAAATACAAGGAATGTATTCAGCAAAGGTAAAAAAGGTTGAAGCAAAACGAATATCTTGAGTACTTACATAATGAAATACAAGGAATGTATTCAGCAAAGGTAAAAAAGGTTGAAGCAAAACGAATACGACGAGTACTTACATAGCGAAATGTAAGGAATGTATTCAGTAAAGGTAAAAAAGTTTGAAGCAAAACGAATACCACGAGTACTTGCATAGCGAAATGCAAGAAATGTATTCGTGTTAGGTTACTTGCGATACGTATTTTGAGGCGGGCGCACACACTCACACGCATCCTTGTAATTTCGCGATTGTTTACATTGTTAATTCTGTTCTCCTTGAGCCAAGGTTTAGCATTGCCTTGACTCAACAAAATTATGTTATTAATTTAATCGCGTGTGTTAATTAATTAAACCCGCAATTAGACCCTATCCTGAAGGCGAATACCGCCATGCGCCGCGTGTGTCGTACATTGCACTTCGCACGACACATACCTGAGTAGCCGACCACGGGTATCGGCGAAGAATAGCATTTATTATGCGAGGAGAGTGTGTACTCAGGTAAGTACACACGCTGAACACAGGGCAGACAACGTCATACGGAGCTTGTATACTTTCATATCAGGTATATGTAATAATACTTTCATATCGGAGATTGTATACTTTCATATCACCTAGTAAACTGTAACAACTGTAACAACCTCGCATATACCAACTGTTTCGCGATTATCCTGGGATTGCAGTAACGAAATTAAATCCAACACGTCAATCTCTATCGATGCGAGAGCGCTGCTAATCGAGTTACGCCGCTCGGCTGACGTGCTTGACTTAGCCGCATCTGTTACCACGCCCACCACCACCACCTCCAACGCGAAGCGTAGAGCCTTGCCTTCGTTGTCATCGGCTTCGCACGTTGCCAAGCAACCTCCCGGCGCCGCGCCCACCTCGCCAAATCGTGATGGACAAAGAACTTCTATCATCCCCGACAAAATGGAAGATGATCCGCCACCGTGGATGAGTAACGTCGCGCAGAGTATTGAAAATAAGATTATTATGTCCGTCTCGTGAATGGTCGGTCGCATCGAGAATAAGTTGGATGAGATTACGATGGACCCGCATCTACTTAAAGATCGCATGGATCGCATGGTCAAACCGATCATTCAATAACAGTCTTATTTTCCATTTCTCTTACTAACATAAACCGTATACAACGCATTCAACCTCCATCGAAGCCTTAGTACATCCAAAATCCTATGACATCACTGCTATTACGGAAACCTTTATTAAGCATGATTCATCTGACATATTGAGATTACCAGGTTATGTCTTACATCGGCTGAATCGTGTTGGTAAGGATAGGGTGATACGGCAGTCTACAGCAGGGAGGAGTACAAATCAAATACTATTGCTCATTCTAACCCAGTTTTCATCAACACGCCATAATCTTTCAGTTTACGCCTGGATGGTACGTTGACTGCGCTAGTGCTGGCTGTAGTTTATCGTCGGCCCACGGCTATTTATCCGACCAAATTTTTTGATACCTCGCGGATGTTCTACCTAAGTAAGATTATGTCGTCATCACGGAGAATTGCAATATTGTAGCGAATATGATGATCAATATATCGATACCAAGCCTTCTGCTCGTGTAATCCCCTTGGAGGACGCTTTAAATACTGCCCGCTGAATTCCCTTATCTTTAATAGTACAGAAGGAAAATGACTGTTATGAAGGAGATAGCTGACATAAATTGAGTAAAATGGAGGCAAAGAGATGAATGTTGAGCGGTGGTATATGATTTGAGATGCATGCATAATCAGTGTTAAGCTGATGGACACAGAAGTAGCTTAAGGGAGAAAAGTTTGACTTCGAACTCAGCCATTATTTCGAACTCAGGCCCATATTTCGGCCCCATATAACGGAACATGTTCGCATCCAGTATATTAGATACACGATTTCGCAGGATTGTATAATGATTATAGTCAGCAACAATACCAGTTTTTGGAAGTTTATATAAGCAGCATTTCTGGTTTATAATATCAGATCTAATTTCCTGGTCGCGCCCACCTCGCCAAATCGTGATGGACAAAGAACTTCTATCATCCCCGACAAAATGGAAGATGATCCGCCACCGTGGATGAGTAACGTCGCGCAGAGTATTGAAATAAGATTATTATGTCCGTCTCGTGAATGGTCGGTCGCATCGAGAATAAGTTGGATGAGATTACGATGGACCCGCATCTACTTAAAGATCGCATGGATCGCATGGTCAAACCGATCATTCAATAACAGTCTTATTTTCCATTTCTCTTACTAACATAAACCGTATACAACGCATTCAACCTCCATCGAAGCCTTAGTACATCCAAAATCCTATGACATCACTGCTATTACGGAAACCTTTATTAAGCATGATTCATCTGACATATTGAGATTACCAGGTTATGTCTTACATCGGCTGAATCGTGTTGGTAAGGATAGGGTGATACGGCAGTCTACAGCAGGGAGGAGTACAAATCAAATACTATTGCTCATTCTAACCCAGTTTTCATCAACACGCCATAATCTTTCAGTTTACGCCTGGATGGTACGTTGACTGCGCTAGTGCTGGCTGTAGTTTATCGTCGGCCCACGGCTATTTATCCGACCAAATTTTTTGATACCTCGCGGATGTTCTACCTAAGTAAGATTATGTCGTCATCACGGAGAATTGCAATATTGTAGCGAATATGATGATCAATATATCGATACCAAGCCTTCTGCTCGTGTAATCCCCTTGGAGGACGCTTTAAATACTGCCCGCTGAATTCCCTTATCTTTAATAGTACAGAAGGAAAATGACTGTTATGAAGGAGATAGCTGACATAAATTGAGTAAAATGGAGGCAAAGAGATGAATGTTGAGCGGTGGTATATGATTTGAGATGCATGCATAATCAGTGTTAAGCTGATGGACACAGAAGTAGCTTAAGGGAGAAAAGTTTGACTTCGAACTCAGGCCCATATTTCGAACTCAGGCCCATATTTCGGCCCATATAACGGAACATGTTCGCATCCAGTATATTAGATACACGATTTCGCAGGATTGTATAATGATTATAGTCAGCAACAATACCAGTTTTTGGAAGTTATATAAGCAGCATTTCTGGTTATAATATCAGATCTAATTTCCTGCGAGATCCACGGTTTGCGTTTAGCTTTAAGGGCAGTCAGTACAGAAAGTTTCCAAAAAAAGTCACCTCACATGGTGACGTTGGAGTCATGTAGGTCAGCAAAGCAAAGAAGTCAAATAATTAGTATTTATAAACTATTCTAGTCATTTGCATGCAAACAAAGGGCAGAGTGCAATAGCCGTTTATATAACAATTATTTATACGCTGATTTCCGGCTCGAAAGAGCAATATCCAAAACGAATAGTGAAAACTACGATTTGACAGGCACGATGCAAATTTTGATAGCAAGCGCCATGTTGGATAGGTGTAATGTTTAACCGCATCGCAATTCACTTTGCAGAAAATAATTACTAAACTAGACCCAAATATCTCGCACACAAATAAAACTTTATTGCAAGTATTATTGGCAATTTTCTCATCAAAATATTTAACTCTTCTTTTTCGACAAAAATTTTCCCTAATCTCTGGCAGAAGGCTCATATTATCCCTTTGAAAAAGTGCAAAACACCATCATCGCCTTCAGATTTCACACCAATTGTATTCTTATGTTTCCTTTCAAACGTTTTAGAGAGAATCGCCTCAAACCAGATGCAGGAGTTTCTTTAGTTACGCTCGCTAATTGACCCAATGCAGACAAATAAGGAAAGACAAAATTTCCATTGGAAAATTTGAAAATGGCGGTTTGAATTTAATGATAAATCAGAAATACATTTTTCAACATTTTGATATGCTTGTTTAGAATAAATGGTTTAACGAAGATCGTGAGACGGATTCATGTTGTAAATGATATTACTATAGAAACATTTGATGTTTGCTAATTTTTCCGAAAAATTTTCCAAGATGGCGTCTGTGACATCGTGAAATAATCGGAAACTTCTTATTTTTTAAAAAATTTTCTAATTTATACCAAATTTTGAATAGTTAGCTTCTCGAGGTCGCTGATAACGAATCTAAAATTAGATTTGAAAAATTGAAAATGGCGGATCCAACATGGCGGACATTTTTTTTCAAAAGTCAACCAATTTTGGCCAAATTTGATATACGGTAGTTTTCAGGGTCGCTGATTACGAATCTGAAATCAGATTTGAAAAAACCAACATGGCGAAGTCAAAATGGCCGAAATTTTTTTCAAACATCAGCCGAATTGGATTCAATTTTGAATATTTAGTTTTAAAATAATGGTGGAAGAAATTATTCATTTATACGCAAATATGTCGAAACGGAAGTCTACAAAGAATGATAGTTTCGATAGAAGTTTTGAAAATGACATCGTTTATGATTATGACAGTGAAGATGAACATACCGATGAAGAAGGTTTATTTGTACCAAACGATGAAAACAGTGACGTAGAGGGTTTGAACAGTGATGACGAAATCGATCAACGTGATACCCTCACTGATACAACTACCTCTTGCGACGAGACGTCGTTGCAATGAAATAAATAATACTTAATGTGTTATATTATTTCATATGTATGTAAAATATTGTATCTTAAAATCTCGCATGTTGTTATTGTTACGTGCGTTGCCTCAAGGCCACGAAACACGCGTGTTTATGTCGACGACCGAGGATGTGTGCGAGCATCCGTATATACAATAGTTATTGTGTGTGTGTGTGTGTGTGTGTGTTAGGTACTTTTCGGGAATACGACAATTCCCGAAAAGCTTAGTACGCTGCCGGTCTTGACCGCGACAGCAGCCTTTTACACATCGTCACGTCTAGTTCCGCGCGCCACGGGAAGTACCGGACCGGTTCGTCCGTGCTCCGGGAAACCGTACGCGAGTGCTCGTGAGTTCGTGTAAGTGCAGTGCGAAGGACCAGATACCTCGGGTTGAGTGTTCCCCGAGGTAGGCGAATCGCCGCGGCATCAGGCCGCACCTGCAGATCACCGTCGAGGACGACGGGAAACCGGGCCGACTCCACCGGCCAGCAGACGTCGGGACGCCGACGTACACCAGGGCCAATGGACAAGCCAGCCCGGTAAATACCCGACGTCAGTCGGTATATATTTAGAGCGTGTTGTGTGTGTGTGCACGTATGTTTGTTCGGTAGCATACCGGTGCTACCGAAACCGATTAGGTATTGCGCGGGGCGAGCACGGGGGCAGCCCCTGCTTGCCGCGTATATACCACGCGACCTGGAGAACGCCCCGTTGTTATTGTCGGGCACCTCCGAGTAAATAATTAAATAAACACTTATTTATTTCATTTCAATATAACGGTCGCGTTATTATTTTAATTATAAATTAACCCGCAAACAACCTTCCGATCCCCGTGTTTCCCGCCACGTGTGTCGGTATAGAGGAGATCGTCCTATCTCCGCTACCGTGTCCCGACGGGTTAACTTATTAACCCACGGCGACGACAAAGACGCGTTCTTCGGGGCCGTCGTCCCTGTATTAATAAATAAATAACTTGTAACTGGTATTAGGACGAAATACCACGTTACACTCTTCTTTTGATGAAGTGTACCGCAATTTTTCCCCGACTAATAAAAAGTTAGAAGAGTCACACTCTTACAAATGGTTAGATAATAAAAAAATATACAATTTTCAACTTGACTTAGAAATATGTGACTTTGACAGAATAAAACAGAAAGTCTTAGACAAAAGTCCTCGAGAGTTATTAGAAATGTTTTTTTGTAATGAAATGAAAAATCAAATAATTGATGCTACTAATGAAAATGATTTTAATTTGGATGTTAATAATTTCAACCAATTTTTAGGTATAATTATATTTTCTATTTTCAATATTTGTAAGAGTTATAGAGATTATTGGGCAACAGATGAAATGTTGTACTCTGATATTGTTTCAAATACAATGAGTAGGGATTTTTTTGAAATCATCATATCCCCCAGAAATCCATATTGAAAAAATGAATAATTTCTTCCACCATTATTTCAAAATTAATATCCAAAACTGAATCCAATTCGGTTGATGTTTGAAAAAAATTCCGGCCATTTTGAATTCGCCATGTTGATTTTCTCAAATCTGATTTCAGATTCGTAATCAGCGACCCTGAAAACACCGTATATCAAATTTGGCCAATATTGGTTGTCTTTTGAAAAAAATGTCCGCCATGTTGGATCCGCCATCTTCAATTTTTTAAATCTAATTTCAGATTCGTTATCAGCGACCTCGAGAACCTAATTATTTAAAATTTGGTATAAATTAGAAAATTTTTTTAAAAATAAGAAGTTTCCGATTATTTCATGATGTCACGGACGCCATCTTGTAAAATTTTTCGGATAAATTCGCAAACTTCAAATGTTTCAATAATAATATCATTTGCAACATGAATCCGTCTCACGATCTTCGTTAAACCGTTTTATTCTAAATAAGCATGTCAAAATGTTGAAAAATGTATTTCTGATTTATCACCAAATTCAAACCGCCATTTTTAAATTTTCCAACAGAAAGTTTCAAATTCCGACTTCAGAATCAGAAATAGTGAAAATATTAGTTCAGAAAAGTGCTTCTGTTTATTATTTCTTTTTTCGACAATTTTCTAGGCAAAAAACCAATTGACTACTCCGTTGAAAAAGTTCCTATTGATTCAGTATTGATTTTGTGATGAAATCATTATGGAATTAATAAATAATAGCTACTGATATTGATCGAAATCAATGCTGACTCAGTAGTAAGTTCTCACCAAAACGCAAAACTGATTTCTTACTGAATTAGTATAAAACCAGTAATGAATTAATGTCGTATCATTATGGAATCAGTAATGTATCACTTTTGAAATTATTCAATTGAAGAAAGGCAACGTGCCCTTAAAAGTTCAGAATCAGTGTCAAATCAATACCCTGTTAAAAAAATCACGCTGATTCAGTACTGATTTCTCTAAAAAATAAATAAAATAAATTTTTTTAGATTATTCTCTAAAAAAAATTAGGTAAAAACAAATAAAATTGTCAAAAAAACATAAATTAGATAAAAAAAAAAAGTATTACACATTATTCTGTTTATGTTAGTTATTCACCCATCCACTTATTAACCGCGGTCAATGCTGCTTAACTTTCATGATCTATCATTTCTCAGTCTATTCTCAATGATACATTCGCAAACAGTTACAAAGATAATAAAAACATATTTGTAGACTTCTCAAAAAGCCCAGTTAGAATTTATTTTATTGGTATTAACATTAATGGAATAAATATATTTTTAAACAAATATATATTTACTAATATATTCCAGCAATTTCATATTAATTGTAACTAGGGTTTTTGGAACGTCTATAAATATGTTTTCATTATCTTATTGTAACTGTTTGTGAATGTAGCAGATAGAAGATAGGAAATTATGCAATAGAAAATACTAAAATCAGTATGGAAGTAATAACATCTCTCTAAGATTATATTATTTAACATTTCAAGTACATATATTTCATTAGTCCAATTTTTAAATATCAAAAAGACCTTCTACAAAGGTGTAAAAATTCGCAAGTATGATGTAATTTCCATTACACTTTAGCAATTATTATCTTACTTTATACATACTTACTACAACAGAAAATACTGAAATCAAAATGAAATCATCAATTTTTCTGCTGAAAAATTTAGTACATTTACTCAAAAAGTATACTACACTAAATTTATTTCATAATTGTCAGCCCTGCCGTATCTTACATCAATAAATAAACAATATAATATTAATAATAATACTCGTTTGTGCATATTAATTTCTCCATATGTATTAAAACGTAAATATCTCTTTTTTATTTGTTTAAAATTATTTTTTGTATTTTATTTGAAACCAATAAAATAGAGATATTTACGTTTTAATACATTATGGAGAAATTAATATCCTACAAATGAATGAATATTACTTCCACACTGATTTTAGTATTTTCTATTGCATGATTTACTATCTTCTATCTGCTACATTCATAAACAGTTACAATAAGATAGTGAAAATATATATGTAGACGTTTCAAAAAGCCTAGTTACAATTAATATGAAACTGCTGGAATATATTACTAAATATATATTGTTCTTCTAATATGGTACCGATATGTACATTAAAATTTTAACTTGTATGAAATTGTCCATATTTTTAAAAATATGTTTATTCCATTAAAATTAATACCATTAAAATAAATTCTAATTGGGTTTTTTAAAATGTCTACAAATATGTTTTTATTATCTTTGTAACTGTTTGTGAATGTAGCATTGAGAATAGACTGAGAAATGATAGGTAATGAAAGTTAATGTGTAATAATAAAAATGTGTAATACTTTTTTTTATCTATTTTATGTTTTTTTGACAATTTTATTTGTATTTACCTAATTTTTTTTAGAGAATAATCTAAAAAAATTTATTTTATTTATTTTTTAGAGAATGAGTACTGAATCAGGGTGAATTTTTTTAACAGGGTATTGATTTGACACTGATTCTGAACTTTGAAGGGCACATTGCCTTACTTCAATTGAATAATTTCAAAATTGATACATTACTGATTCCATAATGATACGACATTGATTCATTACTGATTTTATACTAATTCAGTAAGAAATCAGTTTTGCGTTTTGGTGAGAACTTACTACTGAGTCAGTATTGATTTCGATCAATATCAGTAGCTATTATTTATTAATTCCATAATGATTTCATCACAAAATCAATACTGAATCAATAGGAACTTTTTCAACGGTGTATAAAATGTCCGCTTAGGAAGAAATGGATTAAGTTGACAGAAGACATACGTACAGGGATTGACAGGAAACTTGTTACAATACTCCTGTTGTTTGACTTTAGAAAGGCGTTTGACACAATATCACCTACTCGTTTACTTAACCGTTTAAGGCAAATGGGGTTCTCTAGGTCTGCCTTATTGTGGCTAAATTCTTACTTTTCGTCTCTTGTGCAGGATATTGTTTCGTTCGGTAACTTTTCTTCCTGGATTAGAACAAACCTGGGACTGCCACAAGGGTCTGTCCTGGGACCGCTACTCTATTGTCTATACATTTATGATTTACGTGTCGTACTTGCAACTCCCGTACTCTGATCTGGGTGGGGGGATAGTAGCGCTTGGGAGAGTCGTAATTGAAATACGGGGTTGAGCTGTGCGCGCCTCACTCAATGCTCACGCCTTCAAGACTCAAGCTATATTGTTAGGTTGCCGTAAATTTTGTTCGGACTTCTACAATCATGGTAGTTGTGGCATTGACTTGGGTGATGGCGTGTACATCCCGTTTGTGGAGAAGGTTCTGAGTTTTGGTGTGGTTTTGGATTCGCAGCTACCTTGGAAGTCACATGTAGATAATATCACAAAAAAAGTAAATAATTATTATTTTATTTGTTTATTTGATTATTTGATTATTTGATTATTTGTTTATTTGTTCGTTAGTTTGTTCGTTCGTTCATTCATTGATTCATTTATTTATTTGTTTGTTTGTTTGTTTGTTTATTTATGTATTTATTTATAGAAAGATCGTCTCGCCGAGTCGATTTATTAAATAAACAATTAGATATTAATAAATTAACAACAAATCAACGTTAACAAATTAAGGAGAGTCGTACCGGTGACTACCCCCGAGTTCAGCGCGAAAACAATTAGTTAAAATCTAGTAAACCGCAGAGTTACGAGCAACCGATCCGGAAATGATCGGCTGCTTAACCTGATGGCATACGTCACACCGTGTGACGTATGTATCTCTGACGTAGGGAGCTCTGACGTAGAAGCTTCCTACGTCACGCGCGCCTTCTCTCGTGAAGTGGCTCCCGCGAACACCGACCTGTCTACCCGGGCGGGATTTGTCACGAGAGGAGGAAAAAGAGGAACGCTTCCTCACCTGGACCGTACCAGGTAAATCGGGACACGAAATATTAAACAGACACGCGGGTCTAAACGTGGTGCACCACTTACCGCGTATCTAAATACCTCGCCTCGGCAGGTAAAGATTGGGCAACGGAGAGATAGCTCGTCCTTGTGCTTATCTCTCTCTCACTCCAAGGGTCGGAAAGGCGGCCAACTCCTGGCTTACTTCTTTTCCCCTTTCTCTGGGCCGTGCTGCTCCGCACGCCGACGTGGAGGTTGGTGGGAAGAAAAACCTCACACCCACACACGAAACGCACCAGTCCTTAAGATCTTTTATCACGTAAAAAGATTCACAACGGTCATCAGCACGTTGTTGTTGCCGTGCGCGCGCGAACTCTATCTCGTTACTCTCAGCTAGGTGCGCACGATTCTCGCGCGTTCGTGCACGCGCCGCGCTGTATATCCTCTTTCGCGTTGCTTACCTGATCGGTAACTCGCTTACCGTTATAACATGAATGAAAGTATTTGAGGGATGTTACATGACGTGAGATTGTGATGACGAATGACTGCTTTATTGTGTCGTCCAATTTTAAATTTTAAATTGTATTTTAGTATTGTGACTGATAGATGTATTGATAGTTGTTTTATTGTATTATATTGTATTTGCTGACTTATTGTGATATTCGCCGTATTTGCATTTATTCTGCAACTGTGATATTTTAAACAGTTATATTACTGTGCAATATTGTATTTATACAAGACTTTATATAGTATTTATTTTTCTTTAAAAATTTGTAAATTTTTGTATTGTACTAATAAACTTATATCTATCTCTCACTCTCACAGATTGCGTTGCCTCGACCTATTCTCTTCCTCGTCTTGAGGTGGTGGCGCGTAGGCGGTCAAGCGGTGTTGGTGGAGATAGGAAGAAATTGCATTAAACCCACACTCTGCTTACACTGCAACACTTATTTATCGCATGTGTAACACGCACACGGTAATTTCGCGTCCCTGCGCGCGCGCAGCACGATCGCCTTCTCTTTCGCGTTGCTCGCCTGATCGGTAACTCGCTTACCGATATAAAATATAACACAGCTGTCGATATGCATTAAATTACATAGAAGTTTTACATGTGTAAGGGAAAACCCTGTGCATCTACAACGAAAGTGTGAAAGCAAATTATTGCTAGACCAAGATTATGCAACTTTAGTTCACGCAAAATTAATTATATACAAGGCAAAAACATACATCATCAAAGTTGCTCATCCAAAACACTATCTCTACTCAGTCGCAAGGCCTACACTCGTAAATGTACGCTGCTCAGGATCCGAAGAGACACACACCTTGCAAGAATCAGAAACGATTTCTCTCTTAGCAGGGTGCCACTTTGAGGTTCTTGATAACATCCACTACGTTTCAGAGGTGCTGGTGTATTATTTACCACTGATGCAGTTGATCGAAGTAGGAAAAAGTATTCCAAATGATTCAAAACCGGATAAAACTATTATTACTCTAATTGAAAACCAAATAATTGACGCCTACTTATACGGATAGGTTATTACACTTATATTTTTTGCTGGATGAATCTGGAAGAAACCAAGAAAAGACAAAGTTGAATACGTTCTAATGCAACCGGTTGATCCAAGAATACAATGGAATTTCTCATCTCAAGAGCATGTATATGCAATTCCGAAATCGCCATCCAAGGTTTATGAACCAGAACCACCTCCGAAGTCGCCAGTTTTATCCAAGAAAAATGAACAAAACAACAATGTTTAAGGCATTTAAAATTAATTTATAATTATAATTAGTCACTATAATAAAAGAAGTAATATTAAATGTAAACGATATGTTTGTTTACCATTTGAATATAAATTTTTTTTTTATTATTATTTTAACGTCGCTCTTTTTATGCTCCCAACCGGTACTCATCAGCGACGGAAGTCATACGATGTCTTGGTGAAGAAAGCACTTGTTGAAAATACATTCGCCAGTGGTGCTTGTATCAATCGGCTGGGGCCGGGAAATTTGAATATAAATGTTTGTTTATAAAAACTTATAACATTCAAACTTGCGCAATAAATATATATATATATATATATATATATATATATATATATATATGAATTGGATAAATAGTAAAAACAATTCTGATAAAAAGGGAAATTCTTCACTCCACCTATCTCCATTTTTTATCCAATCTAGTGTTTTTCCGTATCACAATAAATCACGAGGGCAGAGAAAACATAAAATTCAACAGTACCAGTTAATAGCTTTTTCTTTCATGGACGCTGATACTTTTTCGTAAAATTTAGATACAAACGGGATATTTAAAGTTGTAATGGGGTGATTAATAATCGCCGTTTTGTGCGATTTTTACAGCCGTGTTAACAAATCCCTACAGATGAAGGGTTCGTGAGGTATCCTAATTTCACATGCGTAAGGTGCGCGTGACTAACTTAGCTTTGACTTCGGTGGAGTCCTCTCGACGTCGAAGATGAATAGGATAGAGGGCGGTTCGGGGTCTCTAACTACGGAAATGATCATTTGTTGTTTAAAATAACAAAACAATTTAATGAGTTAACTAGTATACAGCGGAAACGTACAATTGAGAGGCGTGAAGGGAGCGTGAACGGGTACTTACAATTCTTAGGTGAAGACCAACGGACTCACTCGATGGTAACAATTGAAATGGTTGATGTGTACATGCAGAAAGTGACTCGGATAATCTTGTTTGGGGAACAGCTAAGTGCCGGGGACGCACGGGATACCAATATCACGAATCTCAGCTCGTGGGTCTCAAACAAAGATTTGCGTGTTCACAATGTTTTCTCGTACCAATATCGTTCATATGGTGACGAAAATATCTCTTAGCTTTGGGTGCGCACAGTAAGTGCAGCGCCTTTTGCTTAAACACGGAATTGAATCGTTCTATCTGCCTATCTCTTTGCTGATTTCGATATCGATCACTCTCGCTTGCGTATAACGCAGCTGTTGCGACGCTGGCACCTATAAAATTCTTAGTGTTTGTAAATATATGAATATTAGTATGTCCAAGGGAGAGCATAACGATTATAAGGATTGTTTCTCGTTATAAAGTTGATTTATAATTTGTATCTATTTTATTATTACGTTGCATGTTATTCACCAAAACTATATTTAATTGTTTCCAATCTTTTGCTTACATTATGGTTAATAAATCGTCATTAATTTATAAACCACAGCCCTCTTCTATTGAACAGTATGAAGATTTAAAATGTAAAAAAACGTCCAGAGAAGGTATTTTTTCTGTATCAATTAGTAATTACTTGACCATTATTGTTTATTATTATTGCTCTTGATTATTATACAAACTGTAATAGTGACGAGATAGTAAGTAATTAATTTAGAATTAATGATAATATATTTATATGTATAATTTCATGTATTAAAAGATTAGATCTATCCTTCATCGATACTAAATTGATGAAGGGAGGGTCTACCTAGAAATATAGTGATCACTACACGGGAAGCGACCATCAAGCACTCGTGTACCAGTTCCTAATGATGACTAACAGTGCAGCAGGTCCGGACATAAGCTCCAAATATAAGAGTTGGGTACTGTCTACTTTCGACCAAGGAGTGTTTCTCTGCTCCATAGTTGAAGCTGCTGTTAAAGGATTACGGGAAGAACGAGCTGAGGAACTCACACGTGCCATTCAAGCAGCTAGCAATGTCTCTATGGACGGAAAAACCATCCTCCGTGGCCGTCCATTTGTTTACTGATAAAATTAAAACATCGCAAAAATACGCCGTAAGTGTCTGCGGACTCGATGACTACATCAGAGAGCTCGGAATAACCCGCGATACCAAAAATTGACCGCGAACTAACCCAAGAACTAAAGCTCAAGGCTGCCATCAAAGCGGCTAAATGTGAGTTCCGGCGTGAATTTTGTGAGGAAGTAAACGGCGATCCCTGGGGTAAGCCGTACAAAATAGTGATGAATAGGATCAAACCTAGGGCGCCTTCCCATCATCGTGTCCACATTTTCTTGACAGAGCGGTATGTCACCTATTCCGACAACATCAGGGACGAGTAGTCGAAACAAGCTTAATGGTGACCGATGGTGCAGTCGCGCCGTCAGACATTAGCAGAACCAAGCTGAGAATGGGTGAATGTGCCACAAATTTTTCTGGACACAATCGATGCTTGTTTCAAGTTAGGATGCTTCCCAGCACGGTGGAAGGTATAGAGGTTGCTACTTCTTCCAAAGGGGAACTAAGCACCGGAAAACCCGTATTCATACCATTCACTCTGTTTATCGGATATAGCTGCGAAGTTGTTTGAGCGTGTCTTTTTTGTCAGGCTACAAACAGCCATTGCACAGGTAGACGATCTGTCTAATAAACAGTTCGGTTTTTTAAAAGAGCGCTCAACTGTTCATGCCATAAGACCAGTTATTGAACTAGCCACCAATGCCATCCGTGTTATTAGAAATTTTCGGCCTATGTATGCTATCATCGCACTAGATATCCTCAATTCCTTCAACTCGACTCGGGACAAGATTATGTTGTCCTTGGAATAATTGAAGGTGCTGCTCTACCTGCGTAGAGACATCTCGAGCTCCATCACAGAATGGGTTCTCCTCTATGGCACCAAGAATGGCACGCATTACTATAACATCACCGAAGACGTGTCACAGGGTTTGGTCTTGGGGCTCCTTCTCTGGAACGTCATTTACGATGGACTGCTTAGACAGCAGCTTCCGGAGGGGATGTCGATGGTGGCCTCTGCGGACGGTGTGGCTTTGCAAAGAGCATCGATGAAGTAGAATACCTTGGAGATGTTTTTATTGCGGTAGCAGTTCTATAGTAGAGAACTATAGGCTGTGTCTCGCTGCCGAAAAGACAAAGGTGGAGCTTATCTCCTAAATGAAGCAAAGAAGGTACACCACTTTTACTGTAAATGGTAAGCCTATAAGATCAGCGGACCCGCAGAAATACCTAAAAGTCATCTTGGATGCGCGGCTGACATTCAAAGAATACCTATTGATCGCAGGGTCGAAAGTCGCAGGAGTGACTAGATCGAGCTTTGTCGGGCATTTGTGGGCCCAATATCGGAGGGCCAAAGCAGACACGTTGGGTTCTCTTAGTGACAGTAATAAGCTTCGTAATTTTGTATGGAACTCTAATATGGGCAAATGTCTAGAAATCAATATAAGTTGCGGTGCATCCTGTCGGGGAACCTGCAGAAAAGCCACAGTAAGGGTGCCTAATGCTTATATAATCGTGTCAGATATCCGATCGATCTGTTGGCGATAGATAAGGCTGATACGTACAGAAAAGGTATAAGTATTTTAGAAAGTAGTGGTAAAGCAGCATGTATCTATAACAATCGGTGGTCAAACAGAACCATCGTACTGTGGCCTAGCAGAGATGGGACTCGGCCGGTGAATTTCGCTGGACATATCGCGTCATCCCAGATCTCGCCAAGTGGACGAATAGGAAACACGGATTCGTTACCTCCTATCAGAACCAGGTGCTTACCGGTCATGGGGGCCTTCGCAGCTCCCTGCACCGCACCCGTATATACAGAGATGCGGAATGCCCGACCTGTCCTGGTGTCCTCGATTCGTGGAAGAAAGGAACTATTTCTAAACTTTTTTGTATACCGGTCCAACTGACCGTCCGGTGGCGATATCGTAAGAATATTGGCAAATTGCTGATGGCATCAATCACCGCGTGCGCGCGCGGAACCGAGCGAGATGGGGAGATGTTAACCGCGTGTGCGTAGTAAGAGAGTGACAGCGCGCATATTTATTACAAAGTATTATATGAATTTTAATCGGTATTTCCGTGCTTATTTGTGTTGCTCAATATTTTTTCAAATATTGCACAAAACTCTCTTTTTCAGCAACTTACTTGCGTATCGCTAAATCTTAAATGTTGCTGGAGGTATTGGAAAATTAATTAAGGAAAGATCGAGAAAGAAAACAATCATCGTCCCCAGATCGAGATCGAACCGACGGTCTCCTGCTTGCCTTACTACTTGGCTACCGGGAACCCGATGATTCCACGCACCTTGTACCTTCAAGTCTTTATTTTATCAAACACTTTGTTTGGCTTTATACAGGTGTGCTGGGTCTTACGCTCAGGATTGACGACCAGGGTGTATGCCGGAGAGGGCGGTATTTGTCGGGAAGGATTATAACCGGTTAAACTAACAAACAAGATTGATATCTTTATAAGTCTTCCCGAGTCAATTAATTCATTAAATTGGTCAACGTGAAACCAACAATGAAAAGTCACAATTGGCCGCGCAATCCGCAAGCGATCGGTTGCTCAACCTGTTCGCTGTGGTATCACGTCGTGTGACGTATTAGCTCTGACGTAGGGAGCTCTCACGTAGTAGCAGCCTACGCCACGCACGCCGTCGCTCGCAAAGTGGCTCCCGCAAACCACCGATCTAAGTAACCGCGCGGAATTCGTCGCGAGCGGGGTAAAAAGAGAGGGACGCTCACTCACTTGGACCGTACCAGCAATGCATGGAACATTAACTGAACACGCGGGTCTAAACGACGTGCACCACTTACCGCTTCAATATCGGGAATTGGCGGAAACGGCCGCGCACGAGACTTCTCGTCTCTACCTCTCATTCGCATTCAAGGTTGTCGGCTTTCTTTCCTTCCAGTGGGCAGGTATGAAGAGTGGAAGCGGGCGGCTATGCGCGTCGTTTTTGGGTTGTGTGGGGGAAACCTCTCCGCACTAACGGCCTATTGCGTACGGCACTCTCCTGTCCGTGCGAGAGCAACATGGTACCTTCTCGCTTTCGCGTACCTTGACTGCTCAGTAACTCGCTTACCGTTGTAATAATTAATAGAATTGTTTAAAAACTACTGAATACTTTGGGATATAATTTATACCATTTTTAAGCCAACAAAGACCTTTGTTATGAAGAATTAATAAACAAAATATACGTAACTTAATCTTAAAATAATTTATTATACATATAAAAACTACTTAATTACAATATAAAAAATTTGTTATTGCATATGATATGATCTTATATGTATATTGTATATAAATGCTTATTAATTTTTATATATGTATAATATTTTGTTTTAATACAATCTTAAATTATTATATCTTTAATTACTATATAAATTATTATATACCAATATTCATAAGCAGTACTCGATAAATGAAAATTTTGTGTTTCTGATCTTTGCACATGTAATAGTCAGTTGATTTACATAAGTTTTCATTTTAATGTAAAATAAAATCTGATACAATAAATTACATGAAGTTTAACAAAAAAATGTCAAAGATCATTAAGTGTACAACTAATATTCAGCATTATAAAGAAATAATTAAAAATGTAAAAAAAAAGGTTTCGCCCCGAGCTTGTTAAGCACTAACATGATGGTTCCCTCTAGAAGCTCGACAAGCACATGCACCTCCTACACTCGGCAAACGGACTACGACGACTTACAGCTATTTATCTTGGTATACGAAATTAATAATCGATTCATTAAAAAAATTTAATTTTCCATAATTCTTAAAACATTTAATAATGATTTATATTTATTAAAATGTGTAATCATATACAAATTGTAATAAATATAAAACATTATTAAATGTTTTAAAAACTATTAAAATGCGTATTTGTATATAAATTGTATAGAGGCTTGCGATGACTCGGTTAGGACGTCGGGCTCGTAATCTTGAGGTCCAGGTTCAATTCCCGGCCCCGGTCTATTGATACAAGCACCACCACAACTATCGCCTTGCCTTGAGTGGCTGGGACAATTATACGCCGATACACACACACACACACACACACACACACACACAAAGGATACCGTTAGTTGGCTTTCTTGCAACCCTACAGCTCCAGCATCTCAATATTTGTATAGTGTTGGCTTTTTTCGTAAGGTCTGTACGCGTTTACTGTTTTGATCCTGACCATGACCTTGACCATAACCTTGGCCAAGATCATACTGAACGTAAAATTTCCCGCCCTTTCCATTTCCGAGGTCAAAAGTAGTGATTCCTATTTGAAAAAAACATTTTGTCCTTCAAATGACCTTAACCTTTGACCTCAGGTTATGGTTAATATCACCGTCAGTTGGGCCCTTAAAAACCCTACAACTTTTGTATAGAAAGTTTTTTTCTATCTCCAATATTTTTTGAGATATTCTCATCCGTTATTTAAAATGGGACACCCTGTATAGTCCCTAATATATATATGTATATGTAAATGGTGACTTTTAGTAAAAGGTACTTTGTTCCTGTCAATGAGTTAATCGAGCGAGTCTCACCTAAGCCATCCTAGCTACTCTCACAATACAAAGCACATATTTTACCTACACTAAAACTTACCTAAGCGCACCCCATCCATCTCATGAACCCAACACTATCCCCACTAGCACGCAAGCAGCACAGCAAGATGATGACTGGTGTTCGATGTACCTGGTCTCACATTGTAGCTCTCCAAGAAGGTACATCAATGATCAGGAGAGGCATCTCATGGCATCGTACTGCCTCCAGGAGACGTACCAGGAATTAGTAGAATTATCTAACACGATACCTCCAGCAGCAACGAACACTAATATGGAATTCCCAGCAGCACCGAACAACAGCATTAAAGTCCCAACAGCTGTAATAATTAGTTAATTAAACGTTTTCTTAATTATAAGGACACAAGGAAGCCTATAACTGACAAAAATATTGGCAGCAACATGGAAGGAAACGATTGGCAGGTAAGGTTATGGTTATCATAACATTATCATAACCTTTGAATACTAGATATTCCAATACAATAAACACTTCCTTAGGAGCTAGCTATTACCTTTAGAAGCAGCATGTAATCCTCACAGCAATTGTACAATCCCGATACTCTGCAGTAGCTTGCCCGACGCGCAACAGCTGATCGAGTGCCGTAAGAGAAGCTGCCCTTGTCGTATCTGCACGGCCACGTGCATTCACTGTACGATACGTGCGGGACAACGGCGGCCGACAGATTACTCGACCGAGTAGCTGCTCGCGCACCGCGGACACGACCAGCGAAGGAGCGAACGAGCCAAAGCTCAAGAGATCTCTTCGGTGCGTCATCGCGGCAACTTTGACGTAATACGATCGCTTTCGTCCGGCATTTTCCCGTTACAAATTACCTTGTGTGTGTGTGTGTGTGAGGAAAGCAACATTTTGAGCGGCAACGCTGAAGACCATCTCCATACCGCCAAGGTGGGTGTACGCCTTCGTGGCAGGTGAACTGCATTCATTCCTTCTTTCGTAGGTGTGCTTCTCGTGTATCCACCCTCCTTCTCACCCTTTTCGTCTCGCGCAGCAATCCGCCGCAGCTCGAATGCAGCAAAAAATTCGTATCACAAATACCTGCTTCTCACTACATTTACCTGGACCATTTTCATTTCAATTATTTTTACTCTCATACGTTACTTGATAGGTTTATCCCCTCATACAGCGATGCTTTCCCCTTTTGCTCATTATATGGCTTTGACTACCCTTTACTATGTAGTCGCCTAAATCTCATACCTCACCACACCTATCTTCCTCACATCTAATTCCCTTGCACCCTCCTAAACTCATCACTACCAAAGGCTCTCACAAATCATGGATCACCCCTACAATCGAAGGTATCATTACTCATCCGTTATTTAAAATGGGACACCTGTAAGTCCCCTAAATATATATGTATATGTAAATGGTGAATTTTAGTAAAGAGTTACTTTTGTTCCCTGTTCATGGAGTTTAATCGAGCGAGTCTCACCTAAGCCATCCTAGCTACTCTCACCAATACAAAGCACATATTTTACCTACACTAAAACTTACCTAAGCGCACCCCATCCATCTCATGAACCCAACACTATCCCCACTAGCACGCAAGCAGCACAGCAAGATGATGCCTGGTGTTCGATGTACCTGGTCTCACCATTGTAGCTCTCCAAGAAGGTACATCAATGATCAGGAGAGGCATCTCATGGCATCGTACTGCCTCCAGGAGACGTACCAGGAATTAGTAGAATTATCTAACACGATACCTCCAGCAGCAACGAACACTAATATGGAATTCCCAGCAGCACCGAACAACAGCATTAAAGTCCCAACAGCTGTAATAATTAGTTAATTAAACGTTTTCTTAATTATAAGGACACAAGGAAGCCTATAACTGACAAAAATATTGGCAGCAACATGGAAGGAAACGATTGGCAGGTAAGGTTATGGTTATCATAACATTATCATAACCTTTGAATACTAGATATTCCAATACAATAAACACTTCCTTAGGAGCTAGCTATTACCTTTAGAAGCAGCATGTAATCCTCACAGCAATTGTACAATCCCGATACTCTGCAGTAGCTTGCCCGACGCGCAACAGCTGATCGAGTGCCGTAAGAGAAGCTGCCCTTGTCGTATCTGCACGGCCACGTGCATTCACTGTACGATACGTGCGGGACAACGGCGGCCGACAGATTACTCGACCGAGTAGCTGCTCGCGCACCGCGGACACGACCAGCGAAGGAGCGAACGAGCCAAAGCTCAAGAGATCTCTTCGGTGCGTCATCGCGGCAACTTTGACGTAATACGATCGCTTTCGTCCGGCATTTTCCCGTTACAAATTACCTTGTGTGTGTGTGTGTGTGAGGAAAGCAACATTTTGAGCGGCAACGCTGAAGACCATCTCCATACCGCCAAGGTGGGTGTACGCCTTCGTGGCAGGTGAACTGCATTCATTCCTTCTTTCGTAGGTGTGCTTCTCGTGTATCCACCCTCCTTCTCACCCTTTTCGTCTCGCGCAGCAATCCGCCGCAGCTCGAATGCAGCAAAAAATTCGTATCACAAATACCTGCTTCTCACTACATTTACCTGGACCATTTTCATTTCAATTATTTTTACTCTCATACGTTACTTGATAGGTTTATCCCCTCATACAGCGATGCTTTCCCCTTTTGCTCATTATATGGCTTTGACTACCCTTTACTATGTAGTCGCCTAAATCTCATACCTCACCACACCTATCTTCCTCACATCTAATTCCCTTGCACCTCCTAAACTCATCACTACCAAAGGCTCTCACAAATCATGGATCACCCCTACAATCGAAGGTATCATTAAATCTCATAACATCGCTTATAAGAGGTATTAGTTTACTGCCCTGAGTTCTGACTATATGAAATACAAAGATGTACGCAACCTTGTCAAAATCTCTACAGATTCTAATAAGTTCAGATGGAAATCAGAAACATGAGAGTGGTCTCTCAATCTTAACCATCCTCCTTAAATAGTTTTACGATAGATCAATTAATTTGTTTTTATGCATCTACTTCGCACTTCGTCTCACCTTTCACTTTCACTCAACTCAAAGTGCTTATTTTAGACCCACATTTCTCTTCCTTTTCACCCTCCATCAACTTCGCACTTACCTCACCTTACAAAGTTCTGACAGCAATCTCTAGAGCTACATCCAAAGCAATTAGTCACGATGAAGTTTCAGTTCCTATGCTGAAGCTTTTGCTAGCCCCTCGAGTTAGTTGATTTATTTAATCAAATTCTTTCGACGGGCTTCTACCCTGATCTTTGGAAGAGATCCATTTAATTTCTTCTTGTCAAGTCAAATATCATAAAGTTACCGACAGATAGCATAAAAATAGCGAAGCTCTGCGAAATCCTTGAAAGATTGGTTCATGATTAACTCTCACAATATCTAAAATCTAACAACCTAATTATACCTAGACAAGCAGGCGTTTCCAGGAGCTAAAATAGTCAGACTGCCTTACTGGGTGTTTTGGATTATATTAGATGTGCTATTGACTGCAGAAAAATGACTATCTTGATTATATTTGATTTTGCCAAAGCTTTGGATTTAGTACTCCATAGTCCCTACATAACCAAATGGAGAAATGTGGGATGCTTTAATATAGTGTTAACGGGTTCTTTCACTACCTGGTAAGTCGATCACATTTCGTGGTCCAGCATTGGCATGGATCGGCATTTCCATGGGTGTCCCGCAGGGCAGTGTTCTTCGTCTGTTGCTCTTTTCAATTTTCATTTATGCGTATAATATGAAATATTACCTATTCCGAGCTAAATGTTTTACTTTTGAATAAAGTAAGCCAATATTTACTTTTTGTTCACCACGGTTGGTAGAATTTCGTGAGAGTACGGCCTTTTCAAAAAATTAACAGCATTTCGTCCTCGATCCCCAGTTTGGACTCCTCAGTAAGGAACTGGATACTTTACCTTAGATGCCTGTCGTAAGACGAACCGCGATGTTAGCAGGATGTTATGCGACTACATATATAGAAAAGAGCCCAAGATCTCAATTGATTTATTATATTGTGTGTGAGCAATAATACTGCTCACTTAACCGCTTCCAAAGCCCTGTTCTATACACACTTAAGTAAATGTGGGATCCTGTCTACTCCCTTGTAGTAAACCATTGTTACACTAACTAGTGCTTACAGGTTTATTGGCTTGCTGTTAGACGTGTTGACTTTCTCCTTGGCTTCCTTGGCTTCTTCTGGGTACGCTGTATAACTGGGATGAGGACTGACAGCTCATTACCATCAGGCACACCTGCATCCTACTTCAATTCTTTTCTCCTCTTCAACACTCTTCTCCTGCAGTTCATGCTTGATTTATTTTAAGTCTACCTTGAACATGGCGCCGGCTCCACTCTTGATATGCTCTGCTCGACTGCTCCCCTGTGCACCTTTGTTTGTGGGCTCGGTGGATTTGTATTATGTATTAAGGAGCTCGGTTACTGGGAGGGTATTACTAATTATTATTTATAGGCTCTTAGGGTAATTAAGCAAGGATAGGTTTGGTTAGGTTTGTATGTGTGTGTGTGTGCTCGTACAGGGAAGTAACGTGTATTTTATTGTCGCTCTAAATGACATGCATTATTTGCATTGTCACAAAGTATTATTAAAAATATTGCGGAATACGTAATACAATGCACCTCGAAATCATTTGGTAATTCACATAAATAACAACCGTTATGTATATCAATAAGCATAACTTAGCATTCAACCTCTACAAGTGCTACAACGCTGGATCGATCGAAATTTTCGGATTATAGTTTTATATGATCTGCATAAAACGACTTATCTTCTAACACATTAATATGTGGAATTTCAAAGTAACTTTTTTAAGGCCTTTAATTCTGTAAAAAGTTGTGATAATTTAAAGAAAGACAAAAAATTTACAAAAATTAACATGGTAATTCCCATTAGAATTTAAACAAAAAATTTGTGTTGTTAAATTGTTATAACTTTTTATTCATTCACTCACACGCAAATATTACTCAAATATCACATTCTCATTGCATGACATACAGTTCCCAAGCCCAGCCTTCGGTAACTGTTCTCATACGAACCAATACCCAAATCCTTTACTGCTCTACGTGACAACCCGAGGTGGTACATATCGTCGCCTCCGAATAAAAACATTCTAACTCAGAAATCGCTTGGAAAATACGTTAACTCAGAATTCGCTTGGAGAACACGTTAACTCAGAATTCGCTTGGAGAACACGTCAACTCAAAAATCGCTTGGAAAACACGTTAACTCAGAATTCGCTTGGAGAACACGTTAACTCAGAAATCGCTTGGAGAACATGTTAACTCAGAAATCGCTTGGAAAACACGTTAACTCAAAATTCGCTTGGACAACACGTTAACTCAAAAATCGCTTGGAGAAGACTTTAACTCAAAAGTTGCTTGAAGAACACGTTAATTCAGAGGATGATTTTTGGCGCCTCGATTTAAGTTGGCACCACTACCAAAAATTTTTAACAGTTCAAGAATAAATAAAAAAACTTTCATATATTTATACACGTATTTTTTTTTTAATTTCTCTAAGCGTTCTTATTATACACTAATGCGTTCTCCTAAAAAAGGTGGAAAATTCTTTAAATATTTAAGAAAATCGTAGAAATTAGTGTTTTCGATAACTTTATGAAATCGATATTTATACGGGCTCTCCATAAATGTGTAAAAGTACATAAATTTATTTCTACTATAAATCGTAGAATAAATATTTGAAAGAATTGATATTGTGATGTGTTGGTACTTTATTTTTATGAAATTGCATTATTTCATAATTATATTGTTTTTAATATAAATATTAAAAAATTTGCGTTGTTTAGTTTTAGCGATTATCTAAAAAATATTTTGTATGGGAGAAAGTTCAACTGTATTCCCCCTTGCGACGCAAAGTATACTTTATACACACACACACACACACACACACACACACACACACACACACACACACATATATATATATATATTATAATTAAGTCAAAATTAAATTCATTATTTAAGTTAATTAATACAAAATTTAACAGCATTGAATTAATTTAGAAATTCATATAATTAAGTAAGCTATTATCAAAGTGAACAGGGTGAATAGTTTTATTTACACTTCTGGAGTAATATCCGATAATCCCCTCAAATGAATTATATTATTATCCTCGCTTATGCTGAGGCGACAACTTTTATCTGAGAGAATATACACCTGTGTACTATATTTTATAGTAGAAATAAATTTATGTACTTTTACACATTTATGGAGAGCCCGTATAAATATCGATTTCATAAAGTTATCGAAAACACTAATTTCTACGATTTTCTTAAATATTTAAAGAATTTTCCACCTTTTTTAGGAGAACGCATTAGTGTATAATAAGAACGCTTAGAGAAATTAAAAAAAAAATACGTGTATAAATATATGAAAGTTTTTTTATTTATTCTTGAACTGTTAAAAATTTTTGGTAGTGGTGCCAACTTAAATCGAGGCGCCAAAAATCATCCTCTGAATTAACGTGTTCTTCAAGCAACTTTTGAGTTAAAGTCTTCTCCAAGCGATTTTTGAGTTAACGTGTTGTCCAAGCGAATTTTGAGTTAACGTGTTTTCCAAGCGATTTCTGAGTTAACATGTTCTCCAAGCGATTTCTGAGTTAACGTGTTCTCCAAGCGAATTCTGAGTTAACGTGTTTTCCAAGCGATTTTTGAGTTGACGTGTTCTCCAAGCGAATTCTGAGTTAACGTGTTCTCCAAGCGAATTCTGAGTTAACGTATTTTCCAAGCGATTTCTGAGTTAGAATGTTTTTATTCGGAGGCGACGATATCTTTTCACATCGGAGATGTGTACCTTGGCCCGTTCCTGACCAGACTCTTGTAGGTTTAGAATAACTGGAGATAGTACTTCTTTGACTTCAAAGGGTCCGCCATAGTACCAGTTTAGCAGTTATGCTTTCATTCCGGCGTTTCGCACTTCCTCATGACTAGATCTCCTACCTAAAATGAGGCAATCCGTCTCTATCTGTTGTATGTATTTTCTTGGCGTCTTTGTTCCTCGTTAATGTGTTTCTTGACTAAGTCGCGCAGAGCATCAAGTCTTTCAACTTGATCTAGCTATACTTGGGGATCGTCCAGGATCTTAAATTCCAGTTTTTCCACTTCCCTGCGGAGACTCTTCACAGGTTGTGGATGATGCCCGAAGTTCAAGAACGCGGGTGAGACTTTTGTACTTGACTGCATTGCCGTGTCTATTGCATGGCGAAATTCGTGCAAATGTGTGTCCCACCCACGATGATCCGAATCCACAAACGTCACAATCATCGTTTTCAACGTCTTAGTAGTTCTCTCGACCGGGTTGGATTGTGGCCGGTAAGGAAGGGTCTGACATGTTTTACGCCATACTCCTTCAGCATTCACGACATTGTTCCGTTAATGAACTCGGGCCCGGGATCGGTTATTAGGAAGTTTAGTGTTTCCGAACGGAAGCCTACGAGTTACTTGAATGCTTTCTATATCGACTTACCGGTCGCCGTACGTAAAGGTTTGAGCTCTATCCACCTCGTAAACAAGTCTTGAAATACGATGATGTATTTAGATTGACTTTTGCTACGTGGAAGCTCCATTACGTCTGCTGTCAGAACAGACTAGGGAATCTCAATGTATCGTTTACTCATCAAGCCTTGAGGACCTGCTTCAGACGTCTTATAGCTCTGACAGATCAGACACTATAAAACAATTTGGCGGGGATCGTGGTAAATATCTGGCCAATAGTATTCTCTTGCAACCCGTTCGTAAGCCCCGTTGAAAAACTTCCTATTGATTCAGTATTGATTCTGTGATGAAATCATTATGGAATTAATAAATAATAGCTACTGATATTGATGAAAATCAATAATGACTCAGTAGTAAGTTCTCACCAAAACGCAAAACTGATTTCTTACTGAATTAGTACAAAATCAATAAAGAATCAATGTTCTATCATTACGGAATCAGTACTGTATCAATTTTGAAATTATTTAATTGAAGAAGGGCAATGTGCCCTTAAAAATTCAGTATTCAATCAATTCAGAATCAGTGTCAAATCAATACCCTGTTAAAAAAATGCACGCTGATTTAGTACTGATCTCTAAAAAATAAATAAAATAAATTTTTTTAGATAATTCTCTAAAAAAATTAGGTAAAAACAAATAAAATTGTCAAAAAAACATAAAATGAATAAAAAAGTATTACACATTTTTCTGTTTATGTTAGTTATTCACCCATCCACTTATTAACCGCGGTCAATGTTGCTTAACTTTCATGATCTATCATTTCTCAGTCTATTCTCAATGCTACATTCACAAATAGTTACAAAGATAATAAAAACATATTTGTAGACTTCTCAAAAAGCCCAGTTAGAATTTATTTTATTGGTATTAACATTAATGGAATAAATATATTTTTAAACAAATATATATTTACTAATATATTGCAGCAATTTCATATTAATTGTAACTAGGCTTTTTGAAACGTCTATAAATATGTTTTCATTATCTTATTGTAACTGTTTGTGAATGTAGCAGATAGAAGATAGTAAATCATGCAATAGAAAATACTAAAATCAGCGTGGAAGTAATAACATCTCTTTAAGATTATATTATTTAACATTTCAAGTACATATATTTCATTAATCCAGTTGTTAAATATCAAAAAGACCTTCTGCAAAGTTGTAAAAATTCGCAAATATGATGTAATTTCAATTACACTTTAGCAATTCTTATCTTACTTTATAAAAACTTACTACAACAGAAAATATTGAAATCAAAATGGAATCATCAAGTTTTCTGCTGAAAAATGTAGTACATTTACTCAAAAAGTATACTATACACAAAATTTATTTCATAATTGTTAGCCCTGGCGTATCTTACATCAATAAATAAACAATATAATATTAATAATAATATTCGCTTGTGCATATTAATTTCTCCATATCCCCCTTTAAAAAAATGATGTGAAGCCTCTTAAAACGTGATATGATTGGTCGATTGAAAATGACGTAATTGCATGTATCTATGGAAACGGACAGAACAAAAGTTTTTAAAATGTATGCTTAGGAAAAGTACGAAACCTGCTTTAAAATTGAAACATTAAAAATATAAAGAAACCAAACATAAATGAAAGGTGCGCGCTTGCGCGCAAGGTGGCTTCTAGTGTATTAAAACATAAATATCTCTTTTTTATTGGTTTAAAATTATTTTTTATATTTTTTTTAAACCAATAAAATACAGATATTTACGTTCTAATACATTATGGAGAAATTAATTTCATACAAATGAATGAATATTACTTCCATAATGATTTTAGCATTTTCAATTGCATGATTTACTATCTTCTATCTGCTACATTCATAAACAGTTACAATAAGATAGTGAAAATATATTTGTAGACGTTTCAAAAAGCCTAGTTACAATTAATATGAAAATGCTGCAATATATTACTTGTGACAAGGTGGATTTAATCCACTTGTCATAGATGCCAGCATTACCGACACCGCGAGGCGGCGCGGTATCGGTAGCATATAAGAGCAATAAGCAGGCGCTACGACCAGTGCGGGCATAGCGCAGTGGTTAGCGTGAACGCCTTCGGATCCGAAGGGGCTCGGGTTCAAGACCCGACGCCCGCTTCATTTTTTATTCAGCACTTAAAAGTCTCATGCCACATACTAAATATATATTGTTCTTCTAATATAGTACTGATATGTACATTAAAATTTTAACTTGTATGAAATTGTCCATATTTTTAAAACTATGTTTATGCCATTAAAATTAATACCATTAATATAAATTCTAACTGGGCTTTTTGAAATGTCTACAAATATGTTTTTATTATCTTTGTAACTATTTGTGAATGTAGCATTGAGAATAGACTGAGAAATGATAGATCATGAAAGTTAAGCAGCATTGACCGCGGTTAATAAGTGGATGGGTGAATAACTAACATAAACAGAAAAATGTGTAATACTTTTTTTTATTTATTTTATGTTTTTCTGACAATTTTATTTGTTTTTACCTAATTTTTTTTAGAGAATTATCTAAAAAAATTTTTTTTATTTATTTTTTAGAGATCAGTACTGAATCAGCGTGTATTTTTTTTAACAGGGTATTGATTTGACACTGATTCTGAATTGATTGAATACTGAATTTTTAAGGGCACGTTGCCCTTCTTCAATGGAATAATTTCAAAATTGATACAGTACTGATTCTTTAATGATAGAACATTGATTCATTATTGATTTTGCACTAATTCAGTAAGAAATCAGTTTTGCGTTTTGGTGAGAACTTACTACTGAGTCAGTAATGATTTTGATCAATATCAGTAGCTATTATTTATTAATTCCATAATGATTTCATCATAGAATGAATACTGCATCAATAGGAACTTTTTCAACGGGGAGTCTTTTTGACTTCTATATGACCCATGGATGGGTGGAAATTAGAGTTTACTAAAACTCGATTTTTCTGCTCTATGGATAGAGCAAGGCGCCAGGCTTCTTCTCGTTCTGTTACAGAGTCCAGGAGTTTATCGCTTGCAAAACGTTATAGCATGGCATCCTCAATTTTCCACTGCGGAAATCTTTGAGGACACGAGTACATCGTTTAATCTCGGGATATATCATGGATCTGTAATTACTTCGAATGAAGCAATTTCTTCTTCATTGAGCTCAGGCTTGACGGCAAGAGAAAGTGCGTCTGGGACGTAGTGTAAAGCTCCTTGCAAAGCCATGCACTATTTCAAAGATCCTTTGCTGCATTTCAAGTATCCATCGCACCGCATGGTCTCAATCTCATAATAGTCCACGAGGGCCAAGCATTCTTTTTACGTTGTCTCGTAATTACGTTCAGCATGATTTAATAATTAGCTGACGTAGACAATCGGATGTTCGAAATCCTTATCGCCCAACTGCGTCAACACCGCACCTATTGCCAAGTCACTGGCGTCACTGTGGACGGTAAATGGCTAAGAGAAGTCTGAACGGGCTAGTACAGGTACTTCAGCTAACACAAATCTTAGCTGACGAAGCGCCTTGGTAAGGGGAGCCTTAATGTCAGCTTCTCGATTGATGAATCGACAATACCAGCCTAGCATCCCAAGAAAGGATCTCAGCTGTTTGAAATTACGAGGAGTAGGGTAATTAAAGACTGGGGCGATTCGTTTTTCATCAGGGTGCAAGCTGTCCGCGTCCAATTTGTACCCAAGGAACGTTACGCTGGAGCAACCAGTTCTCTGGCTTCACTTCGAACCCACTATCGCTCAACCTCGTTAGTACGTATTCGAGCCATTTTAAATGGTCGTCAAAAGTTTCGGTAATGACGATCAGGTCGTCTGAGTAACACATGAGTTTCAACCTTAGACATGAAGATTGCATCTATAAGTCGTGAAAAGGTCATAGGACCATTTATGAGGCTAAATAGCATTCTCATGAAATGCTACAGGCCCGACCCTGAGACAGCAAATGCAGTATAATTCCGGCTTGCCTCGTTTGTTAATATTTGAAAGTACGCTTTTTCAAGATCAACTTTCGATATATACCTTATATTATGCAGCTTATCCAATATGGTATTCATATTAGGAATTGGATAAGAATCACGTTTTTTGATTGCATTAAAGTCTCGAAAATCGATACAGAATCGATAACTTTCTTCGTCCTCGCGGACGATGACCGGATCAGCTGACCAATCACTCGCACTCGGTTCAATAATGCCCTTGTCAAACATCTTCTTGACCTCACTCTGGGCAAATTCGAGGACCTTGGGAAACTTACGTCTTGGCTTATGACGATCCGGTCTTGCACCAGGCTCAACCTCTATGTGGTTCTATATGGTGCTCCGTTAATGTCGTAAAGCCGTTGACCCCTCCCGAGGGCAAGAGTAGGCTTTCAACTAACTTTTTGACTGGTTTCCGCTGGCCGTCTTGAATCTCAACTATACCAGCACATTCAGCGGAAATCCTCGTATCAATGTCATGAGCTATATCTCTGACGAAGTGTCTCCAATCACTCTCGCCAATACGCCACATACCTTCGCCTAATTAGATTTCCATATTCCAATGTCGTAGCAAATCTACACCGAGAATGATGGGATGCTTAATATTCTCTACAATTCTCAGTTGGATATTGCTATCAAGGCCTTCTATAGAGAACAGGATGTCGATAAGGCCAACGACTTTAAGTGCTGATCCAGCCACATCTTTTACAATAACCTCGACAGGTCTACATTTAAACTGATACTGTTCAACAAAATCTGATCGTACAATCTGATCATCCTTTTCACCGAGTTGTACCAAAAAGAATAGCCGGTTATCCGTTTAGATGCCAGCAATCATCTGATCAGTTTGACTATCGTCGTTTAAAGTCGATGCCGTGTGCGTCATATTGGACGTATTTAGTACGGTTGTATTTCCTTCTCCACCAAGGGCTTCTTGTTCTCTTTACTAGGTGTGTCAAAACGGGGTGACGATGAGCAACAACCAAAGTCGTTCACTCCGATGGTGCTAAGCGGCTGAGATAACAATCTCTTTACGCCTTCTTCGCCAATTATATCTCTGATACCAGAGTATATTTGCCTTTGGAATTCCTCAGCCCAATCGTTAGCCTCACGCTTTTGTTGGTCTAATAGGGTTGAGTTCGAAGAACTTTACCATTTGTCGAATCCCCAGAACGTTTAGGATCCTTACACTCAGGCTTATTTTCAATACCAACTTCAGTCTGCGCGGGAATTTGATCTCCGTTAAAGACTTGAAGTCAGCAAATGATTTACTAGACTTCTTAAAGAGTTTCTTGTAAACTATGCGGTTTACTTACTGCAATGCAGGGTTTCCGAGGCAGCTCGGGTATCCTGTGTTCAGGTTTCCCACGTTTTGGAGGAACCTGATGCAGTTAGAACACGTTCGGAGTTTAACGCCACTTACTGCACTAGCTGGCATTCCTTTGCTACCAATTCGGTAGAGCTCTGCTCAGCGGAGTGCCCAATATTTCCGCATCAGTAAGCAGGTTCGGCACGGGCTATTAGCGACGTTTGAACTACCGTAAACAGCGGCTGCTTCGTATTCGCTTCAAGAAGAGCTTGGCGAGCTTTTCGCACTTTTGTTGATCTTCTTCTTAATAGTTTTCTTAGTGGACTGTTTATTCGAATGAAAAGACTCATACTGACTTTTTCCGGTAACAGTCATCACTTTACCCGAAACTCGTGCTTCACCACTCTGGTTAGGGAAAGCTTCTGGTACGAGCTCTTTGCGCTTAACGTTGGAACTAGAGAATTTCGTGTCCCATGTTAAGTGCTACACATACTCTTTACCATAGCTTGTCAAATCAAAAGAATTCCTGATTTTTCGCACCGGTATTTACCTAGGGTAATTTGGCCGCATCTACAAATAGACTATCTTCATTTGTTGCTCGATTGAGCGAGGCAACAGGAATCTGTTCACGATTGCTCTAAGACAGTTCAAAAGCGTCGTAGCCTTTACGATCTGAGAACTCGTTGTCAATTCTAAAGTCGTGCAAACGGTTCAGAAATTCTTCCGCGTTCTTTTTGGTCTTACCATCAAAGGACATGTTCCAGATACGTAATTCTCGTGCGTTCGGTTATCATGAAGTGTTTCTCTACGTCGTATATGTTGTAAATCCCCGATGGTTTGCAACAAAATAATTATTTCATTAGTTGTTCCAAACGACAATTTTTTTTTCTCTAGTGAAAAATATTTATTTTATCCTAATTCTAAAAAGTATGAAATAAATAATTTTGCTATCGAATTAAAATAATTTATATTTCCTTTTGTTATATAAATTGAACATAAGAAAAAAAAATTTATTACTTTAACTTGCTAACAAGTCTAAACAATGAAATTTATACACCGAATAAAAATAAACCAAAAATTCTTGTAGCCAATTATTTAACTAATAAACTAGTCTAAATAATTGACAAATGTGTGTATATATTAAACACAATAGCAAAAAAAGTTCTTACATATATTAAAATTCGCAGCAAATAACGAATACGAAATATTAGGTTTAATGCTGATCATTAAAATATATGTAAAAAAATTCAATTATTGAACTCACTCTTGAGTCTAAATAATTATATTTTACTACTCTAGTATCTTTGCGGCACAATCACACAAATATACTTATCGCCAGTTACTTAACTTGCAACAACCCTAAACAACAGAAGATGTAAAAAAAAAAAAATTACTGATACTCAAAAAAATTAAAAATTTGTTATAAATATCATAAACAGCAACACCTAATAAATACAAAATATTAAATTACGTAATCACTGTTAGATACGTGTAATACAAATAAGTTTATTTATTTTACTCGCACGTACACGAGTTTAAATAATCAATCTTACAACTATAGTAACTTTGCGGCTGATTCACACAAAGTCACTTACCGTCAATTATTTGACTTACAAACAAGTCTAATCTCTTGTGTTAATTAACAAGAATTGTAAAGATATATTTTATACACAAAAAATTACATATATTATAAAAATATATAGTAATGAATAATAAATACAATATAATAAATTATAATTACTATTAGTTATATATGTACGTCAGGGAGGGGAGAAAGAAACAAATTACACTCTTAAACTAAAAAAAAAGACTCAATTGACTCGCCGCATCTCGTAAACACAGAAAAAAAATTAATTATAATTTTCTTTGAAAATTAACACATTGTTACACGCGAAAGGGCTTGTAGATTCTCGCAAAAGTGTTTCTTTGATGCACTGCCCGGGGGGGAATTCTTGCTGCTTGCAATCCGCGGTACAAGCCATTCTCCCCTTACCTTGCTATTTACATACGAGCTAAGCAGGGAGCTCCCGTCAAGCTTGCGATTGGGAGAGACTGATCTCGGTGAGCTCGGGAGCTTTCGGCTATAACCGGTCGCGCGTGAACTATCTCCCGATATACCAGTGTATACCTCTCTACGCATACCCGAGCAAAAGGGGGAATACGCCGGCTCACACGCTCTCTCTCTCTCTCTCTCTCTCTCTCTCTCTCTCTCTCTCTCTCTCTCTTTATCTCTTACTCGCAACCTCAATCCGCTCACGATTTTCGCCGCGACACCGCTTCCGTGTGTAAAGATGGTCGCCAATATTTTTTAATTTAAAATCGGCAAGGACGAAACCGTACGTCCTGTTGCGGTCGGCATTTGTGAATAAATAATTAATTTTAATAATTATTAACCGTTGGGCCGACAATATTTGATAGCGCCGGCGGAAATCCCGGGAAGTCTGCTGGATTGCCTGCGACACTCTGTGTTCCCCCGGATCCGCTGATAACTTACCGGTCGACATCCCGAAGATTGCCCAGCCGATCTCGGTCCCAGTGGTCTCTTGAGCCTGAGCAACGAAGACCCTTGTCGACTGAGGTGCTGAAGCAGGCGGCCCAGTACTACGGCTAACACTTCGCGGTCCGCGTGCGCACTCGCGCACGACCCTATCTTTGCATTTCACGCACCCAGTTACTCGTGGATAAACACTCACAAATGAGCGTGTTCCGGGTGACAATGGTCGGTGCGCCTTTCGCGCCTTGCTCCGCATCATTCAAGAAATTCGTCGCACCCGGGAAGTTTATCCGCCTCGATCGACGGATCGGGACATACTGCTTAGGCAATTGCCTAATTTCCCGAAAAAGGGATGAGAGTGGGGAAACACACATACACTCTCGCGATCTAATCCCTACGAATGTCGCACGCATAATTATGCACTCGGACCGAAGCAAATACATGTCGTCGGTTGGCCTTGACATACCAAAAGGCTCCGACGGTTTAAAATTATATAGAATTTAATTATTCTATTCGCCGTGAATAAATTGTGTGACCATTTCTGTAACAAAATTTATGTATGTATGGGAGGTTCTCTGTGACATCGAAGATGAAAAAAATAAATATTGCTATAACTGTGGGAATATATTTTAGAGGTATCCAGTACTTCTCCAGAATTTTTTCAGATTCTTTCTGGGCCATTATTTTAAGTTACAGAGAGTCAAAGTTACCATTTTAGCACTTTTTTGCATTATATGCCCATTTTCATGAATTTTTAGCTCCCAGGGGATGCATTTTTCACTATAAACAATAGTATGACTTTTTTTGTAAAATTTTCCGAACTTTTCATTAAAAATACTTTTAAAGACATAAATGTATGCTGTCGCACTCTTGTAACCCATTTAAACCTTAAATAGTGAAAATCAGCAATTCTGCTCCGGACTCTGGTAACCTAATACTGTCTAAAAGATGTCTTTTTATAGTCAGAAACTGCCTTAAAATTTCCAGAGTGGGTCTAAATCATTAAGATCACTTATGGTCAAAATATCCGGGAAACGTGCCCGAAATATTAATAGAAATGTATATTTGTTGCCTTATAACGATGAATCTAGTAGCATGATCATTGCAAAAAAATTTATGCACTTACCTTGGAATGGTAGAAAAGTATCTCCACTTGTTTCAGTATCAATCTAATCCCCTGTAAGCTGCTAAAAATACAAATATTATTATAAAATTATAAAAAATTATTTTTTAAACATTTATAATGCCGGATTTTTAGTTTTACATCCCTTACATGAATTATAATACTAATCTGAAGGATTACTATAAAAGTATCAACATTATTATTATTATTCAGCAATACATTGTTTAGATTTCACAAACTTGTCACTGTCACGTTATCATATTATTCATTATAATTATATATCCGATTTATTTATATATCATTTGTATTAAATACGTATATTCAGTTATTGTAATAATGATGTTTATATATTTATAGTAATCCTTCAGATTAGTATTATAATTCTTGTAAGGGATGTAAAACTAAAAATTCAGCATTATAAATGTTTAAAAATTAATTTTTTTACATTTGTATAATAATATTTGTATTTTTAGCAGCTTACTGGGGATTAGATGGATACTGAAACAAGTAAAGATACGTTTCTACCACTCCAAGGTAAGTGCACAAAATTTTTTGCAATGATCATGCTAATAGATTCATCGTTATAAGGCAACAAATATACATTTCTATTAATATTTCGGGCACTTTTCCCGGATATTTTGACCATAAGTCATCTTAATGAGTTAGACCCACTCTGGAAATTTTTAGGCAGTTTCTGACTATAAAAAGACATCTTCTAGACAGTATTAGGTTACCAGAGTCCGGAGCAGAATTGCTGATTTTCACTATTTAAGGTTTAAATGGGTTACAAGAGTGTGACAGCATACATTTATGTCTTTAAAAGTATTTTTAATGAAAAGTTCGGAAAATTTTACAAAAAATGTCATACTTATGTTTTTAGTGAAAAATGCATCCCCTGGGAGCTAAAAATTCATGAAAATGGGCATATAATGCAAAAAAGTGCTAAAATGGTAACTTTGACTCTCTGTAACTTAAAATAATGGCCCAGAAAAAATCTGAAAAAATTCAGGAGAACTACTGGATACCTCTAAAACATATTCCCACAGTTGTAGCAATATTTATTTTTTTCATCTTCGATGTCACAGAGAATCACCCATATATATATATATATATATATAATTTTAAATTTCGGGGTTTATAGCGCCCATGACAGAGAGGGAAGATACGTACTTTAGTACGATGAGGAGAGGCCTTCGGGTTATGACGCCAGGGCTGCATAACCCGCCCACCCCCAACCAGTGGTGGGAAGCAGACAGAAGTTCCACATTTAACATGTCGGGCGTCATAAACCCCTATTGGGATGTTTATACACACACACACACACACACACACACACACACACAGGCTCTTCCTACGCTGACATTCTCCGGAAGGTCAAGGCTGCACCGGAATTAAAGACCCTAGGAGAACGGGTCACGCGTATCAGGCGCACCAGGGCTGGAGAGCTCCTCCTCGAACTGGGGCGACCCGGAACGGAAACGGCGGAGCTGAGGACAGTTGTCTCGTCCACCCTGAGTGGGTCAGCAGAGGTCCAGCTGCTGACTCACAAAGTGTCCATCACCATCAGGGACATGGTCGAATCCACGACAACGACGGAGGTGGCCGCAGCGATTGCGGCAAAGATCGGGCCAAATGTGGTATCCCCGGATAATATTAAAACCAGGGGGTCCTACAGTGGCACCCTAGCTGCGACCATCCAGCTTCCGGCAGTAGCAGCCAAAAAACTGCTGCAAGACGGGAAGCTCCGGATCGGATGGGTCAATTGCAGAGTTCAACTGCGAGAGGTATCCTCGCGCTGCTACCGATGCCACGAATCGGGACACATCGCGAGGGAGTGCAAGAGCACAGTCGACCGGTCAGCGCAATGCTATCGGTGCGGCCAAGAGGGCCACAAAGCAGTGGACTGCGAGGCCAAAGTCAAGACCTCGCATGAGGAAGGAGCACACATCAAAAATTATTAAGGTGCTCTAAATAAACCTCAACCACTGCGCTGTGGCCCAGGACCTGCTGTCCCAGCTGGTCAGAGAGGAGAGAGCGGACGTAGCGATCATCAGCGAGGAGTTCCGGGATCTCGAGAAGTCGAACTGGGTAAGGGATGCCACGGGCAAGGCAGCCATCTGGGTATGTGGAAATATACACATCTCCAGAAAGATGGTCGCCCCCCTTCCCAGCTTCACCTGGGTGGAGGTAGCGGGGGTACGCATGTACAGCTGCTACTTCCCGCCGAGCGATTCCACCGAGGACTTTGCGAGATCTCTGGATGCAGTCGTCACCAGTGCTCGGTCCTCACGGCTACCGGTCGCAATCGGTGGGGACTTTAATGCTTGGGCGACGGACTGGGGTAGCGCCAAGACCAACGCGCGTGGTCGCGCACTTCTCGAGGCGTTCGCTCTACTGGGGCTGGAGATCGCTAACACAGGGACAACCCCGACATTCACCAAAGCCGGCAAGTCGTCCATAGTCGACCTCACCTTCGTCGATCATAGATTGATGGGGGGAGGGGGACTCGGCTGGAAAGTTAGCGATCGTTACACGGGTAGTGACCACCAAGCACTCGTGTACCAGCTCCAGCTGACCAGCGGGAGGACAAAGAGAGCAGGAAGAGGAGCAAGAGAGAGATGGGCTCCAGCCACGTTTGATCGTGAGACGTTCCTCTGCTCCCTTGAGGGGGCAAAAGTGGAGGGAACCGCCGAAGAAAAAGCACGAGGCCTCACAAATGCCCTAACAGCGGCTTGCGATGCCTCTATGGCCGTGAAGTTTAACCCTCGCGGCCGCCCACCGATAATCTGGTGGAGTGAGGACATCGCAGAAAAGAGACGTGAGTGCCTGCGTGCCAGAAGGCTGCACCAAAGAGCGAGGGGAACACCGCGGTTCCAAGATCGTTCCGCAGAATACGAACAACAGCGGAGGGATCTCAAGGTGGCCATTAAGGCTGCCAAGAGAAGGTGTTGGCGTGAGCTCTGTGAGGAGGTGGACCACGACCCCTGGGGCAGACCGTATAAAACGGTTATGAATAAGATCAACCCCGGGGGCGCTGTTGCACCCACCGACCCAGTTTTTCTGGACGGAGTCGTCCGCCACCTGTTTCCAGAACATCGGAAAAGGGCAGCAGAGACGGGCCTGATGGCCACCATTGGTGCAGCCGAGTCGCCAGACATTAGTGAAGTCGAACTGAGGATGGCTGCTAAAGGTATTTCCGTACGTAAAGCCCCAGGGCCTGACGGAATACCTGGCCTGGCCGTCAAGACAGCGGCGATGAGTGCTCCGGGCTTGTTCCTGGACGCATTCAACGCATGCGTAAGAGAAGGTTGATGCCCGGCCCAGTGGAAGGCGCAGAGGCTGGTACTCCTACCGAAGGGAAACAAACCCCCGGAGGAGCCATCATCTTACCGCCCGCTCTGTCTACTGGATATAGTCGGGAAGCTCCTGGAGCGGGTGATCTACGCCATACGACGGTGTGCACTCCCACAACATCACGGGAGGCGTGCCGCAGGGTTCGGTCGTTGGGACCCTACTCTGGAACGCTGTCTATGACGGCTTGCTTAGGCAGCAACTTCCGGAGGGTGTCTCGATGGTGGCTTTCGCGGACGACGTGGCGCTAGTGGTGGTCGCAAAGAGTGTCGAAGAGATCGAATATCTCGGAAACGTCTCTATAGAAGTGGTCGCCACTTGGTTGAGAGACCACGGACTTAGTCTGGCGGCGGAAAAAACGGAGGCGCTGCTCATCTCTCGCACAAAAAAGGAGAAGACCGCCACCTTCACGGTAGGTAAAGAACGGATACGGTCGGTGAAAACGTTTAAGTACTTAGGGGTCACACTAGACGCGCGGCTGTCGTTCAAACACCATCTCGCGAACGCAGGCTTCAAGGCGGCAAAGGTGGCCCGTGCGCTGGCGGGCATCATGCCCAACATCGGGGAACCCCAGCAACCGCGAAGGTCTCTCCTTGCCTCGGTGGTGAGCTCCGTAATTTTATACGGAGCTCCTATCTGGGCTGATGCCCTGAACAGGCACAAAAGCTTTGGTGTTCCGTGCCAGAGAGCCTGCAGGATTGCTGCGCTAAGGGTGGCCCGGGCGTACCGAACCGTATCTGACATTGCGCTCTCGGTGGTCGCGGAGACCGCCCCCTTCGACCTCCTGGCAGCCGAGAGAGCTGAAAGACACCGTGAGGGTAGGCGACGCCTAGAAGAGAACCGCTGCCACAGCCGATGGTCATTGCGGACCGTAGAGGAGTGGCAGCGGAGATGGGACTCAGCCAGGGACGGCCGCTGGACCTACCGCATCATCCCGCGGATCCGGGAGTGGGCGAGCAGGAAACACGGCTTCGTCAGTTTCCAGCTTACCCAGGTGTTGACCGGGCACGGATGCTTCCGTAGCTACCTATTTCGTATAGGGGTCTACGGCAGCGCAGAGTGCCCGGCTTGTCCAGGGGTGGACGAAGACGTGGAACACATCCTCCTATGGTGTCCTCGTTTCAGAGAGGAACGGGACCAGTTTCAAGTCACTTGGAGCGGTCCCCTCACCCCTGAGGGCATCGGAGCGTGCCTGCTTGACTCCCAGGAGGGATGGAACGCGGTAGTGACCCTCTGTACGTCCGTAGTGGACAGGCTGGGTCTCATCAGAAGAGAAGAGGAGAGAAGAGTTGCGATCGCAGCGGTAGTGGGCTAGTGTAGCCGTTGCCTCCCCCCGCGAAGTAATGCCTTGCGGCGGCTCCCGCGGGGGAATAAAGGTAAGAAAAGAGGTGGAGTTTTAGTGGGTATGCCTATCGACATCCTTCGGTAGGAGAGTCTCACACACGGGGAGTCTCGCATGGCTCCAGTCATGGTGCATTAAGCATTTCTCCACCTCTTCGGAAAAAAAAAAAAAAAAAAAAAACACACACACACACACACACATACACACACACACACACACACACAAAGGGATTAGAAACTCGCCACGTCCATGTCGTTAATCCTGGGTAAGGCTGAGAGCGAGTAATGATCGAGATCTTAAAATTCCTAACATATGACCTTGACCTTCGTCCTTGAGGTGACAGTCAAGGATACCGTCAGTTGGCTTTCTTGCAACCCTACAGCTCTTGCATCTCCATATTTTTATAGGGTTGGCTTTTTTCGTGAGGTCTGTACGCGTTTACTGTTTTGATACTGACCATGACCTTGACCATAACCTTGGCCAAGATCATACTGAACGTAAAATTTCCCGCCCTTTCCATTTCCGAGGTCAAAAGTAGTGATTCCTATTTAAAAAAAACATTTTGTCCTTCAAATGACCCTAACCCTTGACCTCAGGTTATGGTTAATATCACCGTCAGTTGGCCCCTTAAAAACCCTACAATTTTTGTATAAAAAGTTTTTTTCTATCTCCAATATTTTTTGAGATATTCTGATCCGTAATTTAAAATGGGACACCCTGTATATATATGGGTGGTTCTCTGTGACATCGAAGATGAAAAAAATAAATATTGCTATAACTGTGGGAATATATTTTAGAGGTATCCAGTAGTTCTCCAGAATTTTTTCAGATTCTTTCTGGGCCATTATTTTAAGTTACAGAGAGTCAAAGTTACCATTTTAGCACTTTTTTGCATTATATGCCCATTTTCATGAATTTTTAGCTCCCAGGGGATGCATTTTTCACTAAAAACAATAGTATGACTTTTTTTGTAAAATTTTCCGAACTTTTCATTAAAAATACTTTTAAAGACATAAATGTATGCTGTCACACTCTTGTAACCCATTTAAACCTTAAATAGTGAAAATGTGCAATTCTGCTCCGGACTCTGGTAACCTAATACTGTCTAAAAGATGTCTTTTTATAGTCAGAAACTGCCTAAAAATTTCCAGAGTGGGTCTAACTCATTAAGGTGACTTATGGTCAAAATATCCGGGAAAAGTGCCCGAAATATTAATAGAAATGTATATTTGTTGCCTTATAACGATGAATCTATTAGCATGATCATTGCAAAAAATTTATGCACTTACCTTGGAGTGGTAGAAAAGTATCTTTACTTGTTTCAGTATCCATCTAATCCCCAGTAAGCTGCTAAAAATACAAATATTATTATACAAATGTAAAAAATTAATTTTTAAACATTTATAATGCTGAATTTTTAGTTTTACATCCCTTACAAGAATTATAATACTAATCTGAAGGATTACTATAAATATATAAACATCATTATTACAATAACTGAATATACGTATTTAATACAAATGATATATAAATAAATCGGATATATAATTATAATGAATAATATGATAACGTGACAGTGACAAGTTTGTGAAATCTAAACAATGTATTGCTGAATAATAATAATAATGTTGATACTTTTATAGTAATCCTTCAGATTAGTATAGTAAATGTTTAAAAAATAATTTTTTATAATTTTATAATAATATTTGTATTTTTAGCAGCTTACAGGGGATTAGATTGATACTGAAACAAGTGGAGATACTTTTCTACCATTCCAAGGTAAGTGCATAAATTTTTTTGCAATGATCATGCTACTAGATTCATCGTTATAAGGCAACAAATATACATTTCTATTAATATTTCGGGCACGTTTCCCGGATATTTTGACCATAAGTGATCTTAATGATTTAGACCCACTCTGGAAATTTTAAGGCAGTTTCTGACTATAAAAAGACATCTTTTAGACAGTATTAGGTTACCAGAGTCCGGAGCAGAATTGCTGATTTTCACTATTTAAGGTTTAAATGGGTTACAAGAGTGCGACAGCATACATTTATGTCTTTAAAAGTATTTTTAATGAAAAGTTCGGAAAATTTTACAAAAAAAGTCATACTATTGTTTTTAGTGAAAAATGCATCCCCTGGGAGCTAAAAATTCATGAAAATGGGCATATAATGCAAAAAAGTGCTAAAATGGTAACTTTGACTCTCTGTAACTTAAAATAATGGCCCAGAAAGAATCTGAAAAAATTCTGGAGAAGTACTGGATACCTCTAAAATATATTCCCACAGTTATAGCAATATTTATTTTTTTCATCTTCGATGTCACAGAGAACCACCCATATATATATATATATATTAATTGTTTGTTTTTATTACATATGCATGTAACTAGTATTTATAAGCCATGTGCATATATGTGCATTGTACGTTTTTACAACGTCACAAACTTCAATGTAAACAATACAATTTACATATGTGTATATAAAATATCGGTCTCCCCGAACTAAATACTTTACTTTAGAATTTTTCCCATCACCAGGTGGAGATGACTATCTCTCTACACTACTCTGCTGGCGTCGCGGTTCATTTTGTGGCAGGCGACAAAGGTAACATCTCCAGCTCCCTACTGAGGAGTCCATTCTGGGGATCGAGAACGAAAATACTTAAACTTTTTGAAAAGGCCGTACTCTGGGAAATTCCTCCAATTATATTGGATACAGACTCAATTTGATTGATTTTTCGCAATAAAAACAAACCAACTTCAGTCTGACATATAATCATTTTCTAAACTCTCGTGCAATGCAAAATGTTTTGACCTCGTAGATTGCCTAAATAGTTAGTTTACCGCTAAATTAAGATGCGGATATCGTAATTTTATCATTGAAAAATGCAGTGCGTGAAAAGGACAGTGATGAATAAGACGCAAAGAGACTAATTGGGACTTGGTGATGGTAAATCAATCCCGGATGCTCTATTTATTAGATAAGTACTTTTTTCTTTATATTATATTTTACTCAAACTATAAATGTATAATTTTAGTATTTTAAAGTCTTGTTTATAAATTTTTAAATTATATAAATTGATACTTTGTAGTTTTATAGTTTTTCTTTTTACAGGTTAGATATTTGTAAAGAGACGGGACACATCTGTTACGTGTAAAAGTATTGCAAAAATTACAAGACGAGTCTCCAGACGAATCGATTCACTACGATTAAAATTAATAAAAACCCTGTTGTTCGTAAATTTTTTTCCGGTGGGACTTAAACAATTTGCGGCTCGTCAAACGTTGTAGATTCTCCAAATATAATTAATTTTTTTAACGTAATTTTGTCTCACGTTCAAGCGGTTCAACACGTTAAGAGAGATTGTTTATAATATATGATAAATAAATTTATTGATCTCCACAAGCCAAATATTCCTCATAACTCAGTAAGGCGTACTGTATTAATAGCAGCCATTTTAAATACCTCACAGGATGAGTGTTTGAAAAAAAAACCAAGAAAAGCTAAGTCAAAATAAAAAATTTAATTGATTGTATTATAAATAGTATAAAATTAAAAAAACGGAAAAAAAGAAAGAAAGGAAAAGAAAATTTATTGTATTTCTCCCTGAGTATGCCTGGTGGGCTCATCAGTAGAGTCCAGGCATCTCGTCTCTAGATACAGATGAATAATATAAAAATTTTGAAAAACAGCTCTATTCCGACGAGGAAGACATGGGGTATATATGTCGGAATAGAGCTGTTTTTCAAAATTTGGCTGTTTTTCAAAATTCGAAACGGTTTGGAATATGACTACTGCACTTGCTCACGGTATTACCAGTTACGACCGAAAGGTGGCTGCCAGTTACCCGCTATAGATTAGCGTGCGCGTAGGGCTTATATGGAGGCAAAGTAGGAAGGTAAAAGCGACTTTGATCATATTCTATGCCTTTACGTTGCCTCGTATATTAATAACGTGGCGAATAAAGGATTTTTTTGTTAAAACCGAATGGCCAGTTAAGTTTCTGTGAAATTGAATCCCATCCACTCCGTGTCTAAGTTTAGATTTATAAAAAAACAAAAATTTTCATATATCACGTGATTATCACGTGGATATCTACGTTATAATCACGTAGAAAAATGGTCGAAAATCTCACGTGATTATCACGTGGATATCCATGTCATAATCACGTAGTTATCCACGTGGTGATCACACGTGATCATTTTTAGTAGGGATACCAAAGAGATCATAGGAAAGGCCATCACAAATTAACTGACCGATCTGATCAATGTGTGCCCTAAGAGAGTTCTCACTAAGTAAAGCAGCTCTAAACCTCCTCCGCGAGTTCCGATCAGACTCTCCAGCAATATCCTCCCCCAGTCAATTTTTGCCACCACTTGTGTTTTTATCTCGTACGGAGTCCTTATTAATAGTAATCTTTACAAAATTGTTTGTGTTAGAGATATTGTCATCATTATTATTGTCATTGTTAATATTAATATTATTATTGTCATTAACAATCACTCATAGAGTACTCACAGTACAATACATGTGAGACATCGGCGGTCGACAGACGACTCGACGCGAGAATATACACGCGCACGTCGGGCTCGACTAACGTTACTGTTACTGTTATCGCAGTGCTATAGAAAACTATATAAGTAGTCCGTCTTATGTGAAAGAGGGCAAGGTGGGTGTATGCCATTGCAGTCAGTGTATAGCGTTCCTTCTTCCGTTCAAACTAATTATTGTTTATTATTATAATAAATTATTATTCTTTTTATAAAGCGTTTATTTTGCCTTGACATCACGCCTTAATTCCCGGCGTGACCATTACAAAATATTTAGTTCGATCTGACAGAAGTTGACTGCAATAACTTACTAAATTAACGACACAATTGGAACGCATTACATGCGATCATATTTTTGGACATAATATTTTTAATTTAAAAGTACGTTAGAAATATTCCAACCATTTATATACGAATACTAGAAGCCAACTTGCGCGCAAGCGCGCACCTTTCATTTATGTTTAGTTTTTTTATATTTTTAATGTTTTAATTTTAAAGCAGGTTACGTACTTTACCTAAGCATACATTTTAAAAACTTTTGTTTTGCCCGTTTCCATAGATACATGCAATTACGTCATTTTCAATCGACCTATCATGTCACGTTTTAAGAGGCTTCACATCATTTTTTTAAAGGGGGTATCGCGTCGAAAACCAAATTCTAAGCGCGAATTTCAAATTGAATAAGAAATAAATAAATAATGCTACGATGTAAAAACGTGTAAACGCATATCAAAATAAAATAAGTGTACAATGCCAGAGAGAAGGAACAATAAACACGCGCATATACGAACAACACGACTAACAAGACCTTCATGAAGTAATAAAAAGGATTAGGAGTATTTCCCCGAGGCCGACAACAGTACATTTTTTCCTCGACAACACATGTGTGCTCAGTCAGAGCGAGAAGTAAGCAAACGGGAAAAACCCAAGCGTCGAGGTAAAATAAGCGCGGATTGGTCCTTCGTTATTTTCTCCACCCCAAAAGGGTCGTACCTTTCCTCCACCACGCAAAAATCGAAAATTGTTAAGCGCAGAGCTGCATCGCAAGAGTGTGGGAGGGTAGACCGATTTCGAAGCTCTTTGCGTTCACTTCATATTTTCCATTGTATTTTTTCATTGTAACTTTTCTGTTGAATATAGAGTTGATTTTTACCTATTTTATCTTGTATTTATTCCAAGTGCACACATTTCCTTTATCCTGCGTGACTTTAGTTCGAACATACTTGTTCCTCGGGACGTATTATTATACGAACACACGTAAAATCGCGAACAGACCTACAGTAACGAACGCGGAAAAATCGCGATACATCAGGGGATAGAAACATGACTCGATAATATGTTCCAAATTCCACTGTTCTGCTGCAGCCGGGTTACCAACCGCAATTTCATTTACATCGAACGTAACGTACATATTATTGTTAATAAGATATATTTCAAATAATGATAAATATTTGATACATAGCAAAAGGGAATTACTGGTTTTTTTTTTTAATCAGAATTCATTATAAGGTCAAATTAAGAAATATATAAAAAACCTGCATGTTGTAAAAATCTTTCAACCTTGACAACTGACAGAATAGTACTGAAAGTTTATTTATAAGTTAATGTCACCAGTAACAACTTTGGATATATATATATATATATATATATATATATATATATATATACACACATATATAAGTAAATAGATGCACATTTAGTTACTTAATATAGTAAAAAAAAGTATTGATTTAAAATTTTTTTTATTCTCAGTATTTTTATACACAAAATAGTCCTAATATAGGAAAAGGTTGAAGATTATAATAAAAAAAACCAAAAGAATAGTAAATGTAATATGCAAATTTATTATATTAGTAAAATAAAATCTACAAGCATCGTCTTAGGTTAAAATAATTAATTTCTTTTAATTTCATGTCACATGATAAATGAGATAATACAATACCTAAATGTAATTCATAAACCTTTTTTCTTTACAGATGGAAATTGTGTTCTAACATTTTATAAGTGGTATTCTTACAATATTTTATTGATAATAATTGACATATCTAAGAGATGTCTTTAAAACCCAAAGTTGTAGATTTTTATGAAACATGGAATATTTTAAAAGAAACTGTTAAAAGTGTGATAACATTAGCTGATATTCCAAGATCAACATGGAACGATAGATTTAGGTAAAATTTAATTTATAGTTTATTTATAAACACATTAATGATATGTAATTTTGTTACTGTTTTTAGTGATGTTTATACATTATGCGTTGCATTTCCCGAGCCACTAGGGGGTCGTTTATATAATGAAACTGAAAAGTTTTTAGACAGTCATGTTGCTCAATTATTAGCTAAAGTTCAGTCTTATGGTGAAAGTGGTTTATTACAAGCATATCATCGTGCTTGGAATGAATATTCTCAAGGAATTAATTATCTTCATCAACTATATTTGTATCTGAATCAACAACATATAAAAAGGCAAAAGCTTTCAGAGGCTGAAGTTATTTATGGGATGTCTTCAGAAACCAATGACTATAAAGAGCCAAAAGAAATAGGTGAATTAGGCTTATATATATGGAAAAATAAAATGATTGAATCATTAAAATATTCTCTTGTCACATTAATTCTTGAGGGAATACATGCCGATAGATTAGGAGAAGTACAACCAGCTACATCGGATGTTATTTGCGGTGTCATTGAAAGTTTTGTAAGAGTTGAAGAATATAAAATGAAAGGACAATTAAATGTAAGTTAAAGCATAGTATAACTAAATTCAATACTTTTTAACAAGTAGTCCTGAAACAATGTTGAACCATCATACTCTTGGATTGAAAGTTGCATGTTAATTAAAATTTCAATGAAAAGAACAAATAAGGTCCTCAGTGCAAAATTGGTAACGCACCAGCTTTGAAGAGGCTGGAGTTCCCAAATCAAGGGCCAAAGCTGTTTTTTTTCTTTGAAATTTGAAAATGTTTTTACAATTTTTTTATGTTATTGTTGAACGTAGTAGAATGTTTCTTGAAAGAGGATGTTGAATTGACATACAAAAATGCAAAAATTACTGTGCTTCAGAGATATTGACTAAAATTTTTATTTGTAAATCAAACATTATTTAAAAAATTATAATCTTTATTTAAGTTCTTGTGTATAGGGTTATATTAGTTAGCATTTGGTTTCATGCGTTTGGGCATGGCAACTGAAAGTTATATAATAATTATACTATATGCCTTAAACTGTAAAAATTGACACCAATATGTATAAATTGACAATTGTACAATTAAAGAAAAAACTATGCTGGTAGAAAATTTTCTAGTTTTATCGTTGCCTCGATTATTTAACATGGAGAACTACATCAATCTGTATAAAACCAGACAAATTTATAATAGGATAAAAATCTAAATTTACATGTTTAAAAACATTGAATATTTTTCAAGAGGTTAAAAAGTTTACTTTACAGTTTATAAAGGTGTAAAGTGCAGATAATTAAATTTTGTAGTGAGTAGCATGTTCAACAATAACTTTAAAAGTGTGAATAACCAACTATACATTTTTATAAATGATTTAAAAACCACTATTGCAATTTAAAAATGTATAATTAAATTTATATACATACAATAATACATAATTTTTCAATATGTAAAATTAGATTTTTAATTTATGTCATTACAAAAGTTATTATGCTCTTTACGATTTTGTAAACATTGTTTTCAGACTAAAAATATTTGATGATAAATTATCTCATAAATTATTTTTAATATCAAACCAAAATATTAAATGACAAAAAACTTTCAATCAATTTTTTTACAATTGAAATTTAAAAAAAAATATAATTAACCATTTTAAGATGAAATTTCTGAGTATCTCTAGTAAAAAATAATTATTGTTTAGTATTTTATTTAACAAGATATAGTAGTTAAATTTTCCCAATTGAGGCAATTGAGACAAAAAGCTTTTAATTAAATAAAAATGGTTTATAAGATACTATCAAGACATGATTGTCATTAATTTAAGTACTAGCAACAAATACCTCGGTCGCTAACGCTCCCTCGGTCGATTTAAACTTTTGATTTATTTTGTTGTATCAATATTAATTATTAGGAAAACATTTAAACTATATGAAGTTATCAAGTTATTAGATTTAATTATTCATTTTCAAAGTTTAGATAAATATAATATATTAATACTAAGTAATAATAATCTTACTTATTTGTTAACATTTATTATTGTCTATTTTTTTAATGCACATACTTACAATGATAATTGGATTTTATTATTCTTGAATTAAAACACTCTTTGATTTTATATTATTATTATTATTCTTATGGCGTTGTCCAACCTTATTTCCTTTGTAATTATTATATGTGAAAAAATAAATAAAATTACAATTGTATGAATACAATAAAAAAAGATAATTAGGTAACCTTTAATTTATGCACATTTAGATTTTACATGTATGTATGGTCAATTTCTCGTAAATTGATCATGTCAAAAAATAAAAATCATGAAAAATAGAAAATTTTATTAAATAAAAATTTAAAATAAAATATTATTTATAATTATTAATGATTGATTTTCACCTATCGATTGCTCAACATTTGGAGGATAAAAGTTCTATATATATAAAAAAAAAATGAAATTAAAGTTAATTTATTATTTTTTAATTTATTTATTTATTTATTTATTTATTTATTTTTTATTATTTTTTTAAAATAAATTAAATATTAAAAATAGATAATAGAAAAAATTAAAGTTAAAGTTAAAGTTAAATAAAAATTAAATTCCATCAAAAACCTTTCTCCCTTTCTGTGACGTCAATCTATTTGTGTGACGTAATTGTCGATGTGACGATATTTTTTGATAAATAGATGTATCACATGTTTTTTGACGCACTGTTGGGGGTTAATGTTTTTAGTTGTTTTTTTAAAAGAGGTAAAATTTGAAGGGGGAAGGGGTGGTGGTATGGGGTGTACCCTGACCACCTAGACATCGTCTTCAGGAAGTGACAATTTTTTTTGCATATTCAAGCAGGGTGGCACACTACTTACCAGTAGACGATGTCCAGATGACCCGGAGGTCGCCCTGACCACCTGGACATCGTCTTCAGGAAGTGACAATTTTTTTTGCATATTCAAGCAGGGTGGTACACTACTTACCAGCAGACGATGTCCAGATGACCCGGAGGTAAAAAAAAATAAATCAACAACATAACAATTCAAAAATTGAAGCAGCACCTTTAAAGCGTAGCGCTAATATTGCTAAGTTTTTAACAAAGCGTTAAAAATAAATTAATTAATAAAGAAAATCATATCTAAAGTGCACACTTAATTCAAATAGTTAAAAATATACATATAAGCAGCACCTTTAAAGAGTAGCGCTCAAAATTTTAAAATAAATCACCAATAGAACAATTCAAACATTGAAGCAGCACCTTTAAAGCGTAGTGCTAATATTGCTAAGTTTTTAACAAAGCGTTAAAAATAAATTAATTAATAAAAAAAATCATATCTAAAGTGCACACTTAATTCAAATATTTACAAATATACATATAAGCAGCACCTTTAAAGAGTAGCGCTCAAAATTTTAAAATAAATCATCAATAGAACAATTCAAAAATTGAAGCAGTACCTTTAAAGCGTAGCGCTAATATTGCTAAGTTTTTAACAAAGCGTTAAAAATAAATTAATTAATAAAAAAATCATATCTAAAGTGCACACTTAATTCAAATATTTACAAATATACATATAAGCAGCACCTTTAAAGTGTAGCACTCAAAATTTCAAAATAAATGAACAATATATATTGAACAAAATATATGAACTGAACAAAATATATGAACAATATGTCAGTCCCAAGCCTGTAATCGCAGAGGGAAAATGAAATTAAACAAAAAAATTATAAAACAAAAAAATAATGTCACTTCCCGAGGACGATGTCCAGGTTGTCAGGATGACCTCCAGGTCAACTACCCATCCTCCATTAATTCCCTCACCTTACCCTATTTTAACTCTTTTTAAAAAACTCAAGTTCATGATAATGAGTCAATAAATGAAAATGCTACTCCTCATTTAAAAAAAAAAATTAGATGTTATTGCAGAACTTAAGAGTAAACAAAAAAAAATAAAAATAATATGTATGATGGTAAAATAGCATATAATTATTTTAATGAATCTTTAATAATTGAAAATTATTTTGGTACAATGTCTGAAATTTGTAAATATTGCCATGCAAAACATTTTTCATGTGAATACAATAAAAATAAATTATTTTCAAGTTGTTGTCAAATGGGTAAAGTAATGCTACCTGACAATCCTACATGGGTGAAAATCATCTAACGTGAACATTTGACGTTGTGATATGCAAAAAAACAAAATGAAAAAAATTATATATTTTTGGTTTCTCTGGACCAATTACAGTTTCTAGAGTACCTGTTTACAGTGGGCATACAGGATCAGTTGATTTACTCAACGTATTGAAGATTTTTAATTTTTACATTCCAGGGGAATTACATATATTTTGATATATAAAACATAAACATCTTGAATACATCCCTAATACAAAATCTCACGTGAGATCTCAAGTGAGATTTCATGCCAAAATCTCACGTGATATTTCAATTGGAGGTGTTTAAATTTGCTAAATAATAAAAAATCAATTTCTCACGTGAGATTTTGTAATAGGGATAGAAAGTTTTAATAAACATATTTTATGGAGTATACATTGAATATAACTATACCTAATTGATAATAACAATAAAAAAAATTAATTAACAAATTCTTCCATTTATAAAATATATGCAATGTTTCCATATAATCAATTTAACATAATTTTTATATTTGTAATATAAATTATATATTTTTATTATTTCTTTTAGTAGTGACTTCTTTTATCTTAAATAACAATTTTACTCTTTTTCTGAGTTTTATTTTCGTACGAGATCGACCCTAATTGATAATGTTCACATTGTCTATTCTAATTACATTCGTAACAACTTACTTCATTAAAATTAATTTTTTGGGGCTCACATCTACTCCATTTCCATTGATGGACTCGCATAGTTCCTTTGAATGGAGAAAACAATTGTTAAGAAATAATGTTTATTTTTAGTCAAAACAGTAAAGTATGTAATGATCAGCATCGATTATTTGTTATAAAAGAAATTTGGACAGGGGATGTTACATGCCAGCGGAGATTACATAGATTGTTTTTTAAATTTTATTACGTTAACATTCAAAATTTCCACATCGGAATGATACTGTTTTTATGTAGTTACTTGATCTGAAATTTACTCTATGAATTGGTTTTAAAAAATTTATTAGTTTTCCAATTATACTCTACCAGAGGAATTACATTAAAAAAGGTAACCGCTGAATTACCACAAAAACATGCCCGTATTTTTTGCTTAACAACATGAAATATTAAAAATAAAATTTTTACCTCTAAAGTAAACCAAAAGTTAACAATTTCATCTTGTCAGAAAAATGTTTTATGTTTACAATTAATTTTAAAGACATTAATCATAACACAGCTATTATTAATAAGAAGTTTGTTACAAGTTCAGCAAGTTCAGTGCACTTCAAAAATCAGTACATGTTCAGATTTTCAACTTGATTTTAATTGTGGTTATCAAAATGAACAATTAAGTTTTGAAATAAAGAAATACGCCTATAATCGCACCGGTTAATATGCGATTATGGCCTTCTTACAGCCAGGGGACGTTACATTTCAAACTTTAAGCAACTTAAACTTGGCAATAAAATCAACTTTTATCAAGTTTCACGGCTGACTTACATTAAATTACATATATTGTACTTAGAATATATTATTCGTAATTTTATATATGATATAATGGGATATATTTCACTATTACACAATTGTGCACGTTAGATGATTTTCACCCACATATCCAAAAGAATTAAAAAATTTGGTTATAGGTAATTCGAAATATAGTACGAATTTTCGTCAAAACATAAGACAATACAACAATTCTTTAGCTTAAATTATTATCCTCATTAATGCGATCATTAATTAATAAAATACTAAAATCAAACAATGTATGTTGACAATATTGTAGGAATATGACATTATTCCAACAATATCGCTGCAATATGAAGTGCTGTCTGGGTAGGAATGTATCTATTCCTTTATACCTAATGAGTATTTTCTTAACCTTGCATTTTTTTAGAAAAGAAAGTTTTGGAAACAAGATTGTACTCTATTTTCATTCCAGGGGAAAAAAATTATAGTGTATTTGGTATTTATTACTCAAAATACTATTAACACAAATCACATATTTATATTTTCGGTTTGGAAACTTTACATTTTAACCTTTAGACTACCGAGATTTTAGAAATGAAATTGTCCTTTAAAAGTTTCTGAATTGCCAACCTGCTTGAATATGTAAAAAAATTGTCACTTCCTGAAGACGATGTCCAGGTGGTCAGGGTGACCTCCGGGTCATCTGCACATCGTCTACTGGTAAGTAGTGTGCCACCCTGCTTGAATATGCAAAAAAAATTGTCACTTCCTGAAGACGATGTCCAGGTGGTCAGGGTGACCTCCGGGTCATCTGGACATCGTCTACTGGTAAGTAGTGTACCACCCTGCTTGAATATGCAAAAAAAATTGTCACTTCCTGAAGACGATGTCCAGGTGGTCAGGGTGACCTCCGGGTCATCTGGACATCGTCTACTGGTAAGTAGTGTGCCACCCTGCTAGAATATGCAAAAAAAATTGTCACTTCCTGAAGACGATGTCTAGGTGGTCAGGGTACACCCCATACCACCACCCCTCCCCCTTCAAATTTTACCCCTTTTAAAAAAACAACTAAAAACATTAACCCCCAACAGTGACAATCAAAAAATATCGTCACTTCGACAATTATGTCATACAAATAGATTGACGTCACAGAAAGGTAGAAAGGTTTTTGATGGAAGCAGCTTAATATAACATAGATTATCTTTGTATGTCATTGAATGTCACTGTACTAAATTTCAAACAAATATATTGATTCATTTAAAATTGTCATTAGAATAAAATCTGATTCTTAAATTAAGTCTAATCCAAAAGGAGAGTCAATTATTCTTTCAATACCATTTTTGAATGAATCAATATATTTGTACGAAATTTGAGATAGTAATAGATGATAATCAAAAAAAAGAGTAGTTTATATCTTGATTTCCCATAATTTACCATTATTAGTTAACGGGGTGCCATAGTCAATATTTATCCTCCCTACCTTACCGGCAATCGTGATTATTAGTAATAAATTTGTGAGTAAAACAGTATGTGAAAAAATAAGAGAAGAGGCGCCTTCGTTTGTCAATAATCTAATTATCTGCTGAATGTGAAATTGAAATATTGCGTTTTTGAGAAAAGTCTTACCAAAAATATGAACCTAACCTCAACGAGGTGAAAATATTTGATATTTTTGGTACGACTTTTCTCGTAAACGCAATTATATTTTAATCTAAAATCCAGCATACAGTTAGATTGTCAATAAACGAAGGCGCCTCTTCTTTTATTTTTTTCACATACTGTTCTACTTTTTTATTAATTAATCATCAAAAATTGAGTATGGAACCCCCTTAAAATCGATTATTTTTACCTTACACTTTTTCAATTTATTTGGTAAATAACATTTAACTGTGATATCATCTTAAAGACTATATTAAAACATGCCAAATTTATCTGTAAGTTTACTGAAAAGATTTTTTGGAAATTAAATGATGAATAGTTTTTGATTATGTACTTGTATGCTTTATTCAAATAGGGAAAACTTAAAAGCAAAATTTACTTTTGTTAATTTAGGAAATTGTTAGATCGAAACATGCAATACAATATTAAATCTTCTATTTACAATAAATTTTTTATTAAAAAACTTAACAAATAGTTTGGGTAGGATTATTGATTGCTTTAACGAGTCAAGTTATTTATCGAATTGCACAACGTATTGGAGACAAATTTGCCTTCATCTTCAGGTGCTAAACTTTATTAATAATAATTAATTAGTTTATATAATGCCAATATAATCGTCTACAACAAAAATTCTTTACCTTGTGATTGTCACATTGCGTTTCAAACAAAACTTGTCAGTATTTCGGAGTGTCAATTCTTAACTATTGTCACGGTGCACTGGGGATCAGGGTGCACGTAAATAATTACAGCTTTTTTAAAACAATATAACACGTCTTGGTATTTATTCAACAAGTATAATACAGGGGAAGGGGTGCCAGCCGCGTTATCCCGATTTCAGTTCCCGGGTGTCGGCTCCGCTGCCGACCTCGCGATACGCTGTATATTACGAAAATTAGGGGGTAGGGGAAGGGAAGGAGGGACGGAGTCTCGCACACACAACACAGGTACCCGGTGGTACCTTTAGCAGCAAAATGTAGCGATCACCAACCTGGATACGGCGAGGGCCGGAAGATCGTCGGGATCTCACTATCACTCGTTCGCTATCTCTCTCTCGCACTTTCTCACACGATGGTTGGCAGCTACGGCGGTTTGGCGGTTTTCGCTATCGTACGGGACGAAGGACCGAAGAGCTCTGACTCTCGGCGTGCTCGAGAGTCCCGTGTTCGTACCGCGCGCCTGCGCAGTACATACTCGTGCGCGGCACCTCGATCTCGCGTCGTGCGAGCGTGTCGAGTGCCGCAGTGTTCAGGCTGTATCGTTACCAGTCAGATGTATGGCGTTTGTTGACCTGGTGCGGTGTACCTCTCGGCGATGCTGTAGGACTTTCTCCTGGGTAATTATTACATCGTTCCGTCTTGCTTATCTCAACTAATTGGTACGGCGTGAGTTTCAGGTACGAAGCTCACCCGCCGCTGCATTGCTGCCCGACGCCGCCTCGATCATCTCTCCACGACGACGACGTACCAGAACGACCGGTCCCAGGTCTTCAACTACTCCAGGTAATTCATTCAGTGTTGGGGTCACGCTAGTGTGCGTGTTCAGGTGTATAGTATTTTACAAGGTCTGTTGTACACGTTGTTTGTGTACAGCAACCTAACCTCTTTGTCCTATACTTTCCTTGTACAGCTGTAGTGATTATATACAGCTGTACACGTATTCCCTTGTCTTTGTCTTCTGCCGATTGCTGCTGATCCTCTTCCTTGCTCCTTACCCTCTTAATGCGTATTTGTTCTTATAAATATCTGTTTTACAGCTGTATCTTGCTTGGCGTTGGAGGTTCTTCGGCTTCCTGCCTGGGTACCATCTCATCGCCTTGGCTGCTATGCTGTGAGGCTTCGGAGGGTCCTGGAGACTTCGTAGTGATCGCCTCCCTTGACTATCCTGTTGGCTGTGCCAGACTCGGAGGAGCCCACCTGATGATTTGAGCTCGCCCAAGATCCTCATCGCCAGGATCACCTAGTGCTTCGGCTACATGTGTGTGTTGCGCTTGAGGTGGGGTTACTAGACTGTGAGGGTAGGTAGGACGTAGTTAATGTGCGGGTAGGTAATTAGGAAATAGTATGTGGGTAGGTAGTATAGCTAGGGACTCGTTTAGCTTATCCGGGTAGGTAGGTGTTTGTCATGGGTTCAGTCGCTCGCTCTTGACATGTGCAAAGCACATTGTCACAACACCCCCCCACCAAACCGAAATTACGCGGAAGTCGTAATTTCAATGAAATGCTAACAGTAATGCTAAGCTAAGAAAAAAAAATAAAATAACAAATGTTGCTAATTATTATTTTGCTTAAAATTTTCTATGTTTGTGATGCTAACGTTGGTGGGGGTAATTACGCTTGCTTACTTAAAAATATGCAAATAGCCGGCGCTATTTGTACGGGGAATAAGTGTATAGTCTCTCTGACTAGCTGCTTGGCTGGACATCTGTGTATGTATACGCGCTGTATAGTGTATAATATTTTAGCTGCTTTTCCATAATTTAAAATTACTTAATATATAACGACGACTGGCCCCAATACATAAAATATACATACTAATATAGAATATTCGCATTTTTGAGAGCTCTATCCCTACTCGCGATACTCTCATACCTCATACTTACATAAATGGCAGTCATACTCATTCTGTTATATAATTTAATATATAATTTAGGAATTAATGAAAAATAATAAAATCATAAACATGAAATCATATAAAATATAAAAAGAAATTTTAATAAGGTGTGGTGAATTAGTACCTTCTGCTGCTTGTGAGTTCCTCATTTTGAACTCTTGTTGTTGCAATTACTGTTTTCATTTAATAATTACATTAATGTTAAATTATTTGTTTATTTGCTCTGCTTATTAATCACCACCCTTATTGTTTGGGAAAATGTTCCATTTTGGGTTGGGGACTTAATAATTATACTACATGGATTTCGTTATATGTAATTTATTCATATAAAAAAAAACTAAATAAAACATTTTAATTTTGATAATCTCTCCGCTTGTACGGGAAGTGTATGTGGGGTGAAGTTTTATAGGGAGCTGTATGGGAGGGGATTTATTTCCTCCCCCCCATTCTCCTCTGCATCTCCCAATAGCCCTCTGCGCAGCGGGGGCAGTTCTTGGAGAAAACTCCCCTCCTCCCGCAGTTCCTGCAGAAAACTGCGTTTGGGGAGGGGCAGTTCCTCCAGCTATGTCCCAGCCCCCCGCAATTCCAACATCCCGGGCGGCATTCGCTCGGGTCGGGCCGGGACATACGTGCGTCTGCGGGGATGATTCCGCTCGATGTTACTGCTGCCCCTACTGCAGCAGACGGCGTAGATCTGCAGGGGGGTTCAATGGGAGGGGGGCGGGTTGTGGGAGGCTGTATGGGTTGGGACATTAAGGGTGGTGGGGTTGGGGATGTTGGTGGCTGGGTTTGGGCATTTGTAGGATTCGGGATTTTGAGGGACATCAGGGCAGCGGGTTTTGGGGAGGTGGTGGATGGGGGAGCAGGTAGAGACAAGGGAGCTGTACTGGGTGTGGGTAGGTTGGGCACGGAGCAGGGAGGGGGCATGTTCACGGGCACATGTATGTAAGTATACATGCCCGTGGACGGGTCAAGGACTGGGCGGGAAATAATTGGTTGGGGAAGGAATGCTGGAATGTAAAGGGAAGGTGGTTGGGATGGCAGTGTGGTGGTGGCTGTAGGGGGGCTGTATGTGGTCACAGCTGTACTGGTGGTGGCTATAGGGGTGAGGGCTGCTACCTCCGGTCTTGATGCCGCTGTGCGGAAGTCAGGGTTGGCGCAAAGATGGCGCCCTCCCCTGACGCATCCTCTGGTGCCTGGGCAGGTTGTGCGTTGGCCTGCTCCTGGAGGGGTGTTTGCTGGTTCATCAGCTAAGTCTAATCTTTCCAGGATCCCCTCCAGGTCCTGCCCAGGTCTCCTCAGCTCCGTGGGCCGTACGGTGAAGCGGCCACGGCCACGGGCTCTCTGCGTCGCTGACGCGCCTCTTCCCATTCTTTCCATTCTACGGGGGAATACTTATTCTTATTTTCTAATCTTGCTTAAACTTACCCGTTGCTATTATCAGGTTTGATTATTTTTATTTACCAAAATTTTCCTACTCAAATTTATTCTTAAATTTGCCTTAATTAATCTTCCGGGGCCTACCTCGCTTTCTAGGTGGGTTATTGCTACTTGGGTGATTTTGCTGTATATTTTGTGCTATTGGACGCTGCGAAGGGGGAGAATGCATTTTAGGTGGGATAACGTTTCTAGGAGGGATATAACGCTTAAGATCATTTACATAGACTTTGACCCTTCGCTTAGTATCTTCGTCTTCAACAATATAATAGTTTGCCGAAACTACTTCTATTACTCTCGCGGGGCCTATGTTTATTGGTGCCATTTTTGCTGTAAAATGATTATCTTTTGAGGACAATACCCTATTGCGTCGACATACTCGATCGCCAACATGGTATTGTACTAATCTGCGTCCTTTATTGTAGTGTCTAGCTTGTCTAGCCACTGCTGTGTCTATATGTCTTCTAACAAGATCATATATTGCTGGAAGTCTATGTAATCTTTCGATCCATGCTGCTGTATTTGGTGCTGGAGGGGGGTCTGAGGACTCTAGGTGCTTTCGTATAAGGGCTGTTGGGATAGGGTTTCTGCCGAAATTTAAAAATGCTGGGCTGTATTTAGTTGTAGAGTGGACGACTGTATTGAGAGCGAAGCAGAACTCTCCTAAATGTCGATCCCACTCCCGATGATCTTCCTCAATGAAGCTGTTTATCATCGGTTTCAGGTTTCTATTTACCCTTTCTACAGGGTTAGCTTGTGCGAAATAGGGCGGAATTAATGACTGTATAATTCCGTACTGCTGTAATTTCTCTGCAACTTGGCGATTTGCAAATTCTGTCCCATTGTCCGAAATTAGGTATTTGGGACAACCCCATCGGTTAATGACTAACTCATCGAACGCTTGGAGTACGCTTTTTGCGTCGGCTCGTCTCAACGCTTTCATTTCGACATAACGGGTAAATAAGTCCTCAAAGACTATTATGTACCTGAAACCTTGCTTTGATGGAGGTTTCGGTCCCATTATGTCGACTGCTACTACTGTCCAAGGTCCATCTATGTTCCTGCCTTCCATTATTCCTGCTGGAGCCTGCTGATTGCTCTTGTGAGCTTGACACTCTTGACAAGCTCTCACATAATTGCAGGTATCATAGTATATCCCTGGCCAGTAGTAGTTGGTGGCTAACCTTGCATAGGTTTTGTCATTTTCCAAATGACCGGCTTGCGGGGTATAGTGCGCTTCATAGAGAGCTTTCTCTCTATCAGCTGCTGGCAGTATTAACTTCCAAGCATCTAGGTCGGGGACTAATGGGTCTACAAGGGGATTGGGACGGTGTGCGTATAAAAGGTTGTCTTTTATACATAAATCCGGGTATTTTTGGGGAGATTTTATTACTGCTTGGATCTTCATTTGGTACCAAGGATCGCTTGTATTAATTGTGGCTGTAGCTGCTAATGCTGTATCTTCATATGCTCTTGAAAGTGCGTCAGGTACCTTATGGTATGCTCCTTTCCTGTGCACAAATTTAAATTTATAATTTTGCAGGATTGTGTTCCATCGAGCCAATCTGCCTGTCGGATCCTTGATGTTGTGAAGCCAGAGAAGGCTGTGGTGGTCTGTTACCACGGTAAATTCTTCACCTTGAAGGTAACCTTTTAGTCTTTCAATCGACCACAATACTGCCAAACACTCCTTCTCTGTCACCGTATAATTACGTTCCGCTTTACTCAGTGTACGGCTAACGTAATATATAGGGTGTTCTTCACCATCTATTTCCTGGGTAAGCACACCGGCTATAGCGTAGTCGCTAGCATCGGTTTGGAGGGTAAAGGGGAGGGAAAAATCGGGGCGGGCTAAAACAGGGGCTTGGGTTAGGGCTAGCTTCATTTTCTCGGATGCATCCTGCTGTTCCTGATGCCATTGCCATCTGACATCCTTTCGCGTTAAATAGTTTAACGGTGCTCTGTATTCAGCTAATTTCCCAATAAACCTTGAATACCAACCAATTAAGCCAGTAAAGCGTCTGAGTTGCTTTAAATTGGTTGGGGCTGGATACTCTAGTATCGGTCGTATCTTATCTACATTTGTTTTGAGGCCATCCTCATTAACAATGTATCCTAGATAAGTTACTTCCGCGCAGCAGAATTCGGACTTGTCTCTGTTTATTTGTAAGTTTACCTTTTTGAGGGCGGTTAGCACTATTCTTAACCATTTTAGGTGCTCCTCAAAGGTTTTGGCTGTAATTATAATATCGTCCAGATATGCGAATACGTTTGGTTCCCATTCTGGCTTTATAAGCTTGTCCATCATTTTCTGGAAAATCGCAGGTGCATTCGATAGGCCGTAGGGGACTCGGGTAAACTGAAATAATCCTTTACCGGGAAGTGAAAAGGCTGTAATTTCGCGGCTTTCTGGTGCTAGAGGGACTTGGTGGTAAGCTTGTGACAAATCCAGCTTACTAATGTAACGACTCTCTCTCAGCTGATCGAGAATGTCGTCCATATTTCGCATAGGGTATGCTATTTTCTTGGTTACAGCATTAACCTGCCGAAAATCTATGCAAAAACGGTATTTTCCGTTTGCTTTCGGGACTATAATTGGGCAGCTGCACCACGGGCTTTCTGAAGGTTCTATTATGCCTTCTTTTAGCATTCTGTCAATTTCCTCGTATCCAGCCTGCAGCATCCTTGGCGAATAACGACGGTTTCGTTGACGAATAGGTTCGGCACCCTGCACATCAATTTTGTGGGAATCTAAGTTAGTTACACCTAGCGTTTTTGGTGTTGGGGGAATCATCTCATTTAATAGCTGCTGTAATCTCCTTTCTTGTTCTGCTGTAGCTCGTTTCAATCCTCCTATGCTTGCTAAGGCAGGTAAGCAACTCGGATCTTTGCCATATGGATAAAAATGATGAATGATACCTTTATCAGTCCACCACGTATCGTTTTCATAGCATATATTCATGTTCGCTTTACGTTTAAAGTCGATACCTAATATGCAGTCGTAATGCAAGCCGTCTGCTACCTGAAACGGCATTATAATAGTCTCGCCATCTATTTCCATGGTTACATCTATTATACCTTGTATTGGTACTGCTGTACCATCTGCTACTTTAACGGCTGAATTGCTGGATTGTCTCAATTTATGCTGTAACATTCTACTCATTCCTCGCCCAATGAATGAGTGTACCGACCCATCGTCAAGTAAAGCTGTAAGTTTTTGTCCATTTAACTCTATGTTAAAGAAATGGCGTGGGTCGATGCCGGGTATCTGCTGTATTAGGGAATTATTTGCTGCTACGTGGGAGGGTATTGACCCTTTTGGGTTTTTGGGTGAGGAAATACGGGTCTCTATTTCCTCTGGCTGTAGTTTCCCTGGCTTCTGTTCTTATTGCAGCTGCAGTTAGCGTAATTTGTGCCTTGTGCACCGCAATTACGACAGGTTGCAGGTTCTGGACATTCTGCTATCCAATGCCCAAGTTTTCCGCATCTAAAACAAGGCTCTTTAAATTTCCTTGGATTTATAGGCCTTTGTTCTTCGTGGTTAGGCGTGCTAAATTTATTTGGCTTGAATTCCTGCTTTTTGGGTGATTCAGCCCTTTGTTTAGTTTCCTGCGCTCGTTGCCAATAGCTGCTATTTTTATTATTCTTTACAGCTTCGCTGTACTGCTGCTTCGACTCTTGCTTGGGAGGTGCTGTATATTTTCTTGCTGCTTGGGGGCTGTTCTGCTTCAAAGAGTATGGTTGCTGTATCTTCTTTTGTGGGTGGGTGGCTATGGGTGCTATGGACTTGGGAGGTACTGCAATATCTTCTGTTTGACCTGAGGAGACTGCTGCTAGTTTACGGCTTTTTGTTTGCATAGGGTCGATATATGCATATTTCGCTAAGCCGTAATTTTGTATTACTGGTGGAGGTCTGTACGTTTCGTCCATTAAGCGTCTTGCTTCCTCCTTTTTACCTAGTCTCTGCAGCTGTGTAAAACTATCGAAATGATGTCTTTCGATTCTAGTTCTATAACTAGGGTGCAGGTTGCGGTATGCTCTATCCAGCTGCTCGGTTTGAGGCATTTGCGGCTTGATTTGATCCAACATACCTCGTAGCTTAGTGAGGTATGTGGAGATATCCTCATTCGGTCCCTCTGTCCGATTTTCAATAGCTTGTTTCAGCTGGCTCTGCGTTTCCTCAGTCCCATATTGTAGTCTCAGCGCATCTACAAAATCTAGATAATCTTTCCAGCTACTTTTCTCACGTCTAAACCACTCCCACGCGTCATCATCTAACACTGATGGCAACGCTTTAAATATATCCTGAGTTGAGAGACCATAACTTTCTCTACACTCCTCAAGATTCGATAAGAATGCCTCCGGGTCATTCTTTTTAGCTCCTTTGAATTGGATGTGGTGACGCGAGAATATCTGTCCTGTCCTTTTCTCCCGTATAAAGGTAGCATCTTCTAAGCAGGTTTCGTACGAACGGCTGTATCTGAATGCTGGGTTAAACGTACTTTGCTGTGGCTGTATGTGTGGGTTAGCTGGGATTGAGTACGTTTCGTTGCTTTCCTGGTGCACTGGCGATCTGCTTTGCTGTCTAGTTTGCTGCTCGTTATTTTGCTGATTGCTGTGTATTTCTATTAATTTGCTGTATAGTTGCTGCATTTGCTGTATTTGCTGCTCCATTCGCCTGAATTGTTCATCATATTTGCTTTCGAGCTCTTTGTCGGTATTTTGCGTCTCTTTTGGGACGTTGGGTTCTGTAACTCCATCGTCTTCCCAATGGACACTCTGTACATTCCTATGTACATTGCTCAGCTGTGTGCTGCTTCTGGGGTTATGTCTATTTTCGTGTGCGTGGCTGACTCTTCTTCCTTGGGTCGCTATTTCGGGTTCTGTATTTCTGTGCAGTGGCGTATTTGCGGGGCTTACCGGTCTGGGTACGAGTGCAATAGGGGAAAAAGGGCTTGTGCTTACTGGATGAAAAGCTGAGGGTTGGATAGTTTGGGTTGATCTAGGTCGGGTATCTGTATAAATATTGGTACTGTATGTGGTAACTGGAGCTGTATATTGGGTAAATGGGTTATCTATGAGGTCTGGGTTTGTGGGAGATGAAGGGGCTAATGTGTGGATGGGGTAATAGGAAGTCGAATTTATGCTCAACTGCGTCGTTGTTAAGCTTGGGACTGTATGCGTTAATTCCATCATCGAATTATCGCATACTGGTGACGGTAGACTCAATCTATATGCTGTGGATTGTGCTTGAGGACGAATTGCTGCGCTGCTTATCCTTAAATTTTCATTATTTAATTGCTGTAAATTTTCTCTTGCGCCGCTGTTTTCCCTTACAGCCGATTGTATTTCCGATCCGTATTCCATTTCCGGTAATGACAACAAATTCTCATTACTTATGGAGATTGGATCTCGATATTGTCCTCGTGATTGTCCGGTTGGCAATTGAATGTAAAGCATCCGTCTTGCTTTACTATTTCTTGCTGGAGCTGTATCTGTAGCGATAGTGGGGATATTTTCTCTTTCCGATTGCGTAAGGGATAAATCGGTTTCTATCTGTATAGTTGGAATTGCCTCGTCTACTGCTGCATTCCAGTCAGCCGACGATGGTCCGAAATTACGTCTTATTTCGTACCTGGCTAACCTGTCTCTAATTATTTTGGAGTCAGCGTCTACATTTATTCCCACTTTGTTCGCGTATACCGTGATTCTTCCATCACTGGTATTATTTATGCTGCGTCTTATTACACCCGCGCCTACCGCTGGTTGTAACACAGATAAATCTTCTCCCAAAATCAAATCCAGGTCATCACCGTTGTGAGACATTTTGATTAATTTTAGCAGCTTATTTGTATTAAATAATTAAATAATTATTTTATTTATAGCTCTTTTTAGCTCGATTTAATTTAACTATTAGCTCTTGTTTAATTAATTCTAAATTAAATTAAACACACTAAGCAAAAATCAAATACTTAATAAACAGCAAAAAAAAAATGTAAGCTAAGCTAACTAAATTAATTTTATTGCTTTCTAAGCAATCCGCAAACAGAAACAATATACTGCAAACTTGGGTTATTTTAAACTGGGCAATACAAGCAATAATATACAGCTGGGAATAATAATAAATATAATAATAATAAATATAAATGGGTTTAGCAGGCAGCAAAACAAATGGGAAGCAGTAATGGGGAAATTAATTTTCGTTGCAAAATGTAAATAGGGTAAAGCAAATTAATTGTAATTATTTATTAATTTATTAACAGTTAAAGTGAGCAGAAATGTGCATTAATTTAGTAAGCATAAATTATAAACACTGCAAATACAATTTAACCAAACATGATAATAGCAAAAGGTGTGCGAAAATAGCATATATGTAATATATAATCAAAAGAAAAATTATATATATGAAAAAAAATTATAAATACGTAGAGAAATTATAATCACACCAAGGAAATTTTGTTAACACTTGGTTATTATAGCAGCATAAATAAGGAAAAAAGAAAAATACATTATTTATTCATTAATAATTTCCTCCCAGCGTACCCCAAAAAAAAATTTTAAGCATTACCCATATATTTTTTTTAGCAGTACAAATAATAAATAATATGAAAAAAAGAAAAATTTTATTATTAACACGTGCTTTGATTATATAAAATGGCCGTTAATATGGCCGACCGGCTTCTTCCGTGTGTGCGAGCTTTGCTAAGGAAAAAGGGGAGAAGGGCAATATGGCTGCTCCTGCGTCGCGCGTCGACGCTTACAATAATTCTTTCGGTTTAACTACTGCGAGAAAAGAGAACTTTTATCTGCACGCTAATTTTCGCTGAATTAATCTATATAATACAAAAACACGTTGGGCCAATATTGGTCCAATACTGCTTATTTATATACTTTAGTATGGACTTCGGTGGGCGCCGATATCGCACCAACGTTTATAAAAAACAAATTTGTTATAATTACGATTGATCCCTTAATACAAAAAAAAACACACGTTGGGCGCCAATGTCACGGTGCACTGGGGATCAGGGTGCACGTAAATAATTACAGCTTTTTTAAAACAATATAACACGTCTTGGTATTTATTCAACAAGTATAATACAGGGGAAGGGGTGCCAGCCGCGTTATCCCGATTTCAGTTCCCGGGTGTCGGCTCCGCTGCCGACCTCGCGATACGCTGTATATTACGAAAATTAGGGGGTAGGGGAAGGGAAGGAGGGACGGAGTCTCGCACACACAACACAGGTACCCGGTGGTACCTTTAGCAGCAAAATGTAGCGATCACCAACCTGGATACGGCGAGGGCCGGAAGATCGTCGGGATCTCACTATCACTCGTTCGCTATCTCTCTCTCGCACTTTCTCACACGATGGTTGGCAGCTACGGCGGTTTGGCGGTTTTCGCTATCGTACGGGACGAAGGACCGAAGAGCTCTGACTCTCGGCGTGCTCGAGAGTCCCGTGTTCGTACCGCGCGCCTGCGCAGTACATACTCGTGCGCGGCACCTCGATCTCGCGTCGTGCGAGCGTGTCGAGTGCCGCAGTGTTCAGGCTGTATCGTTACCAGTCAGATGTATGGCGTTTGTTGACCTGGTGCGGTGTACCTCTCGGCGATGCTGTAGGACTTTCTCCTGGGTAATTATTACATCGTTCCGTCTTGCTTATCTCAACTAATTGGTACGGCGTGAGTTTCAGGTACGAAGCTCACCCGCCGCTGCATTGCTGCCCGACGCCGCCTCGATCATCTCTCCACGACGACGACGTACCAGAACGACCGGTCCCAGGTCTTCAACTACTCCAGGTAATTCATTCAGTGTTGGGGTCACGCTAGTGTGCGTGTTCAGGTGTATAGTATTTTACAAGGTCTGTTGTACACGTTGTTTGTGTACAGCAACCTAACCTCTTTGTCCTATACTTTCCTTGTACAGCTGTAGTGATTATATACAGCTGTACACGTATTCCCTTGTCTTTGTCTTCTGCCGATTGCTGCTGATCCTCTTCCTTGCTCCTTACCCTCTTAATGCGTATTTGTTCTTATAAATATCTGTTTTACAGCTGTATCTTGCTTGGCGTTGGAGGTTCTTCGGCTTCCTGCCTGGGTACCATCTCATCGCCTTGGCTGCTATGCTGTGAGGCTTCGGAGGGTCCTGGAGACTTCGTAGTGATCGCCTCCCTTGACTATCCTGTTGGCTGTGCCAGACTCGGAGGAGCCCACCTGATGATTTGAGCTCGCCCAAGATCCTCATCGCCAGGATCACCTAGTGCTTCGGCTACATGTGTGTGTTGCGCTTGAGGTGGGGTTATTAGACTGTGAGGGTAGGTAGGACGTAGTTAATGTGCGGGTAGGTAATTAGGAAATAGTATGTGGGTAGGTAGTATAGCTAGGGACTCGTTTAGCTTATCCGGGTAGGTAGGTGTTTGTCATGGGTTCAGTCGCTCGCTCTTGACATGTGCAAAGCACATTGTCACACTATAATAATAATTAACATTACATTATTAATCAATGAATATAGCAACAAGATTAAATAAATAGTTAACAATATAATCACAGAAAGCAATCACAGTCACACTTTTTCTTCTTCATTTTAATCAAGAATTGTTTACCAATTTTAATAATTAATAATTTAAATAAATTAAATAAATAAACAAAACCTCACAACAAAAAAACATGTAAACATTCAATAAAATTGTATATGGGATGATACACTCGACTACAACACAAATATTCAACTGATTACGATTTAAATTTCAAACATGAAATTGACTAGAAAAAATCTGTAATATAGATAACTATATAATTAACTAAGTACATGTAATCGTTCATTTAGATACCTACAAACCCGCGAATATTTAAAACTGCATAATGAAAAAATGTGACTTCAAAATTGGTTACAATTTATTTCTTATTTTTAAACTTGTGTATAAGCGATGTGTATGTTGTTTGTAGGTTACTAACATCTTCTTTTTTATTAATAGGTTCTTTTTGCAAGTTAATGTGTAAAGTTTCCGACATAATTCTTTTTCTCCAATTATTTTCTCTGTCAAGAATACTTATATTATCAAAATCAAATTTGTGACCTAAATTGTTAATATGATCATTAATTGCACATTGTTTATCACCTTTTAGATACTTTTTTTGATGCTCATTAATTCTGATTGTTAATTTTCAATTTGCAATTACAACAATTAATTTTGTAAAATACCCCAGCTTGTTCGGATTTTTTAGTTCTGTCTTTTCCTCTCCTTATATAACTACTAAGTGAATTAACAATTTTCGGAACAGTAGAAATATTAAAATTTTCAACTTTTTTGGAAACATCCTCAAACAATTTTGGTATATAAGGCAATGGTAAAATTACACCTCTTTTTTACTATTATTGTTAATAACATTTTGATTATTAGTATGATTTTTATCATCATTATGCTTAATTTGAATGCGTTAATGTATATTATTATTATTAAATTTAGGAGGATAATTATTTTCACGTAATATAGTTTTTACTAATTTGTGATTTTTATTGTGAAATTTCTTATTAGAAAGCAGTATAATCTTATCAACCAGTGAATAAACCATAGCTTTTTTCTGTGAAATTGGATATTTGGACAAATAATTTAAATCTCTACCAGAGAATGTTGGTTTATGGTACCAATCAATTACAATATTATTCCCTTGTTTAATTATTATTAATTAATTTATTTATTATTTATTAATTATTATTATTTAATTATTAATTGCTTAAAGGTTAATTTTTTAATGCATTCTTCTTCTAAATCCACCATTACCATGTCAGTAAAAATAGGGAGCAAGGGTTTCCCATAGGCGTACCATGAACTTGTTGGTAATATTTATTATTAAAATGAAAAAAAGTATTTTTTATTAATGAATCTGTAGCGTACAAAAAATCGTGCAACGAAATGTTGAATTTATTGAAAATTAATTTGTCTTTTCTCAATACTATTTTTTATTAATTCATACGGAGTATTTGTAAACAGAGATATTACTACATCAAAACTAACCATTATATGGTCTTCCGGTATTACTAAGTTTTTTATCTTTTTACACAAGTCAATACTATTTAAAATGTGGGAATTAGGTATTTTCAAGCTGTTTTTTAAATACAAAATTAATCCTCTTCGATAAACTATATAAACTAGTATCTGTTTGGGTTAAAGTATATTTATGATAATTTTTATTTAGATATTGATTATCATTCCAATAATTCATAATTTCTTTCGAACTTTTCTGTAAATTATTAAGTGGATTTTTTTTAATTTGGATGTATTTATTTTAATCAAGTAATAATTTATTCATTTTGTCATTATATATATGAAGATTGAGGCAAATTTGTCTCCGAAACGTTGTGCAATTTGATAAATAAGTTGACTCGTTAAAGCAATCGATAATCCTACCCAAACTATACACTCTAAACCCTAAAGTGTAAAAAACTGAACCTAAAAAGTATAAAAATGTCAATTACTATTTTCGAAAAGATTAAATTTATAGAATTCCTCTTTTGAAGAGAGTAAATAACGAAAATTACACTTTGATTAGTGTAAAATGCTATATTTCTATTTTTCTAAAGTGTAAAAAGCGAAAATTCCACTATAAGAAAAGTATAAATTGCGATTTTTACTCCTTTGAAAAGTATAATTTTTCAGACTTTGTCTTGAAAAGAGCAAAGAATGGATTTTATACTTTAGGTAAAGGTTAAAACGATAAATTTACACTTTTGAAAAGTTGAAATTGCGATTTTTCCTCTTTTGTAAAGTATAATTTTTTGGACCTTCATTTAGTAAATAGTGGACTCTACACTTTCCGTAAAACTGAAAATGCTAAATTTATACTTTTTAAAAGTGTAAATTTAGTGTTTTAAACTTTAGCTAAAGTACACGGAGAAACATTTCTTACGTTTAACCTATAAAATTGGCGTGTGCTCTCTAATCAAGCGTATGTTTATAGTTTAATCCCGTGGCGTTACAGGTTTAACCTATGAAGTTTGATGTCTTTAATCTGTAGCATCAATTTCACATAGGTTGAACCTGTGAGTGCATTAGAACGAATCTTAATACGCTTAGGTTAAAACTATACACATACGCTTGGTTAGAGAGCACGTCAATTTTATAGGTTAAACGAAAGAAATTTTTCTCCGTGTATAAAATCTATTACTTACGCTTTGAGAATTAACGCCCAAAAATTTATACTTTTCAAAAGTATAAATTTAGCATTTTCAACTTTACGGAAAGTGTAGAATCCACTATTTACTAAATGAAGGTCCAAAAAATTATACTTTACAAAAGAGGAAAAATCGCAATTTCAACTTTTCAAAAGTGTAAATTTATCGTTTTAAACTTTACCTAAAGTATAAAATCCATTCTTTGCTCTTTTCAAGACAAAGTCTGAAAAATTATACTTTTCAAAGGAGTAAAAATCGCAATTTATACTTTTCTTATAGTGGAATTTTCGCTTTTTACACTTTAGAAAAATAGAAATATAGCATTTTACACTAATCAAAGTGTAATTTTCGTTATTTACTCTCTTCAAAAGAGGAATTCTATAAATTTAATCTTTTCGAATATAGTAAATTGACATTTTTATACTTTTTAGGTTCAGTTTTTACACTTTAGGGTTTAGAGTGTAAATTCACGAGTGTTAAATATAACTTAACATATAGTTATGACAAGTATATATATGAGACATATACACATCAACTTGTCGTTAGATAAAAATGTGAAAAAATGCACTAAATGTTAGATACAGACTGGAAATGTTTTCTAGGAACAAAAAAAAATTTTTAGCTGCTGAAAATAATTTATTTAAAACCAGCAGCTGTGTTTGCAGCTATTTACCTCAAAATCTGTTAACTTTTACTGTGTAACATTACATAGAACATTGGTTGCTAATGTTCTGTAGACTTCATCCTTCTAAGCTACATCAATTCTTAATCTCAAGATCGGGACTTGTAAATTATATGTTAACACCGACCTTCAAAAACAGAATTTTTGCCACAATTGATTTTTTCTTCAAAATTTTAATAATAAAAAGTTTAAAGCAATATATTTCTAATGTAATTTATTACAGCTTCCCCAGTAAAAAATCTCACATGACATCTTACGTGAGATCTCACGTGAGATTTTTTACTAGGGCATTAGAGTCATGAAATTTTATTTGTATTTTAAAAAAGAATGATAAATGTGTGTTTTTAATTTTAGCGCGCTGCGCATCCCCAAATAACTAATCGTATTTAACGAGTTGTATTGTATCAGAAGATCTGCGCATTTAAAACCCCAAGTTTTACTCTACTCTCCACCACACGCTGAGGCATGAAATCAATCATTTCTTATTTTCTCTTCTAAATTACTTAATTCTCTATCCGATTTAAGTTTCAATTCTAAGGAAACCCTCCCTTATTGAAAATATACATGTGAATAATAACATGCTAAATCACATGATTAATCACAAAGTATAATATGTGATATAGCATGTGATTTTCACATGGCAAATAACATAATTTTCAACCAATTTGGCATGTCACGTACAGTTACACATGTTTAAATATGTGCTTATAGTAAAAAATAATTTAATATTATAATATATAAATTTACCATAAAATTTTATATTATTTATTACAATCCATGTTGAATATGTTCAACTAAATTTTCACCTTTATACCCATAACGAATTTATATATTAGGTATTTAGTACACGACCTTCAGGAAGATCTTATCTAAATAATGAAAAATCATCGTGAAATTATGGAAAAAAAAATTATAGGTATTTTTCTGTGCAACTTTTTTGGACACCCATCCACATACTAACCGTGATCACCGTTACTTAACTTTCATGATCAATCTTCTTTTGGTTTATCCTCAATGCTATATTCATATACTCTTTCAATAGTTTAAAAATCATATTTGATGACGTTTTGCGAAGAATAAATGAATATGTTATGTAATTAATTCAAGTTTATAATTTGTATTACAGTTAATAAAAAATATAATTGTAGAGTTAAAAATTTAATTAAAACATGTAAGCGGACTATAAATGTCGTGACGTTTCTTCGTTATTTACAGAAGTTTCTTCTCAATAGGGTGTACTAAATAAATGGATCATAATAAATTATATATAAAAATTTATGGTAAATTTATACATAATAATATTAAATGCAGGTGATTTTGCATATGCCAAATTGGTTGAAAATAATCATGTTATTTACCATGTGAAAAATCACGTGCTAAATCACATATTATACTTTGTGATTAATCTTGTGGTTTAGCATGTTATTAAACACATGTCTCAGAATGTTATTAATCACATGTATATTTGCACATATGTTGGCGTTATTGGTTGTCCTTTTCATTTGTTTATTATATAAAATATAGTTTCCAATATATATATTCTTAGCTCAAAAATTCAAAAGGAAAGGTTACATTTTTTTGCATATTTTAATTTAGTGTTGAAAATATAGCAGAAAAAGATGGCCTAAGTTCTAGTTAATAAGACAATTTAGTTTGATGTTATTATAAGTGAAAATAAAGTTCATTTAAGGTAGCTAACAACTAGGCGAACGAGTCGATTGACGTTTTTGAAAATGAACGTGAATCAATACATAAATCTATAAATATACTAATAGTATAGTACACTAATTTAGGAGGACGATCCGTGGACCATTTGGTTATTGACTACATGAAACTCGTTTCTTGTTATTCATTAATTGCATATTAATCATGCATGGGGAGAAGAACGTCATTTACACGTACAATCGTGATCGAACGTACAGCAACAGAATCCATTGTTCATGGCTTGAGTGACTTGAGTGACTAGTTAATTAGCTTGAACTTACAAACTATAAGTTGAATTTGGATTAAATTAAATCCCACATTGAAGAATATTTTTGAACGTGAAATTTCCCTTTTTAAAACCTATAGTATCAAATGGATGTTCCTCTTTAGACGTACTTTTCCTTTAAATGACCTTCAAAATGACCTACAAAGTTGTTTTTGCGTATGGTACACTAGATGTATCTCATTACTCGATTATTGATTAAAATTTTCAAAGTTGTACGCTACTTTTCGTCGGGACAATTATTCGATATTATATAATTATAAAATTATGATTATCATCGTAAAATCTTAAGAAATAGCGTGACCTCCTTATTTATAATTTGCTACTAATTCTTTTTTCCGTCGAACTCAAATTTTATTAATTTCCGTTGACCCTGCGTCTCAGAAGGAATTCTGACGGCTTACTGCTTTGGAACCAGCGGACTTTAGGGTAATTGTATCAACTAACTACAAAATAAATACGCTCACGACATCAACAACAAAATTATAATTTATACTCAATAAAATGGTTAACCTTCTCTACCCAACAACATCCTACTCTAACATTACTCTGTAAAAGTAGCTACTACTCCCCAGTACGGTCAAGTAGTGAATGAACGAGACCGGCTCCTTCATCCGACTATTCCTCCACTCTATAGATATCCTTATCTATCTTATCACACCTATTATCGTCCAGCATCAATCCGGGGGTTGATTGCGTGATCGATGCGCGTAGTTAGGCTTGGCATTGTTTCCGCTAAAGCTGAACAACCAATAATGGTGGTTCTCGTCACCAGAGTGACCAGGTGGCGCTTTTTTTCTTCGTTGCTCTCGCATAATAAACGTCAAAATACGTTAGAGAGAAAAGGAAAAAAAAGCGACAACTGGTCAGTGCTCATCATCACTATTGCATAAATTATTGGCTCAACCATGCAACCAATTACACTTCATCACACGGATGGTGCGTATTACATATACTTAATTACTATTTAATACCGCCAAACTCAACCAATGCATACATAATTTTTATTAACGAATTATTGGCACATAATTAATTTAAATATTTAATTAAATATATCGCTCCACGTGCACATTACTCGAGTGATCTCCCCCTTCCCACTCATCTCTTTTGATGTCGTAAGGTAGTCGCTGTTTGAACCGCATTTCCCAATTCTCGGGCGTGCGCGCACTTCTGCGCTATCTCCAATGTTGGTTACTGCTGTGCACATGTCGATGATTGAGGTTAAAACGCTATATAATCTCTCGTATTGTCTCGAGTGATTACGGATACCTAAGGTATCGTGGGACGGCCTGGCCTCGATCACTGGCTATCGATATCTCTTGGATATTGGCAGTTTTCGTAGTGGTTGCGCCTTTATATATTTATCTACACGGGTATCATATACATCGTTCTCCGCTGTGGCTGCATTGAAACATGTACTTTGGCTAAATGTAAAAGTATAAGTGCATCTGTGCAATTTGTTCAGCTGGCGAGGGATACGCTACCTGCGGTTACACAAACTTCAATGTAATCAATACAATTTACATATGTGTATATAAAATATCGGTCTCCCCGAACTAAATACTTTACTTTAGAATACAGTATAACTTTAGAATTTTTCCCATCACCAGATGGAGACGACTATCTTTCTACACTCGTTGGAGAGATCGTCGTCTCTTTTCTATATATATAGCCGCAGAACATTTTGCTGGCGTCGCGGTTCATCTTGTGGCAGGCGTCTAAGGTAAGATCTTCAGTTCCCTACTGAGGAGTCCATTCTGGGGATCGAGGACGAAACGCCTTTAATTGTTTTAAAAGGCCGTGCTCTGGGAAATTCCACCAATCATAGTGGACAAAGAGTACAATAGGCCTGCTTTATTCTAAAGTAAAGTATTTAGTTCGGGACACCGATATTTTATATACGCATATACATATCTACGAACGATAAATTCATTTTGTTTCAATACAATTTACAGTTTCTGTTAGAAATTCTTTAAAGTACCGTCACATACCCAATTGTTGATCAATTAAGGCAAATCTGTACGTTCATAGAATAATTTTATGTTAAAAAGGCTAATAATTGTATATATTTTGACGCATGCAGAAAGCATAAGTATTAAACTTCCTTTTAGACATCTCAGAAAAACAAAATAGCTGCCATTTTTAAAGTAAGCAACAATCTAAGAAAAAAAAGCGGGAAGTACCAATTTCTGATCAGTAATTTTTTGGTACATATACCACTTTCTATTTAAGTCTACTAAACAATTATTGATTGTTTAACCTTCAAATTGTGCGTAGCAACGTTTAGATTTATGTAAATCTTATTATTTTATTGAAATAATACACTGATCAATAATTGGTTCATGATCAACAATTGGGTACCTTACGGTATATCTTGATACGTAATACATCTTACCGTACGATAATCCAATAAGATGAAAAATACGCCGACGAGTATAGGAAAAAAAATCGAGTAAAGGAAATCAACAATCAATTTCTTTGTCGCTGCTTTTCTTAATAATGTGTGAATGGATTTGGACAAATCTTAAAGGAAACTTAACATAAATAAATAGGAAAAGCAAGGTTTCGTAGATTTCATAAAAATAAATAGTATATAGTAGATGGTTATGACAGCAAAAATACAAGGATTGAGTTAGCTGTATATAAGGCGTACATTACGCGCCCATACTTGTGCCACACGTAAGCCACAGCAACCTCATAACCGATAGCTGAGTACGCGACAACTTATTTAATACCCTTGCCTATTTTTGATTGCTCCCCCTAATAATCGCTAATATCATGTTTAAATAAATTGCTAGCTTAAATAATTCTATTATAACTTACAGCTTTAAATTTAATTTAACTTTGAGCTATGAGTTATATCAAAAGTTTCTTGAAGTATTCAGCTGCAAATTTATTGCAATTAACATTTTCACCTCGCGTTCTGTTTTTAGAAATAATTGAATAAATTCAAAGTAGCTATCAATTGTCAATTGGAAAGTAAAACAAGGGCTAAACAAAACAATATTTATTATTAAATTGCACAATCAAAAATACGAATAATACAACATTTTAATTAAATCAACACATGGATAGTTTACCTTATTAATCTGAGAATAATCTCATTGTCCTAAATGTATACAATCGTTTTCACCTATTTATATACAAATCACTGTCAAACAAGTACGAAATGTACAGGCAGGTGACTAATTATAATTAAACCTATTATTTTCAATTTTTTAGTAGAGGGAAATAAGCTTCATTCAAAAATATATATCCTCTTTCTTATTTATAAAATTAATAATTATAATTTAACTTTTATTTATTTATTTAAAGTTATAAACTTACCTTGCTTCAAGAAATTTAAAAACAATCTTTTTAATTTTGTTAGTTAACCTTTATACTGCCGGCATTTTTGCCTTATAAATTGATATTTTTGATGTGCAAAATTTATACATATAAACACCTCATATCTCTAGAGTAGTTGTCAAGGTCACAAGTGGCTCATATATGAGCCATGCCGACAGTTTAAAGGTTAATAAAAATTCGGCCGCTCGTCTATGCTTATTGTAAATAATACTCACCTAAAAGCTGAAATAACTAACAACTTGGCTCTATTTCCCCTCTCAACTATATTACTAAATCTGCTCTCTAATTATAGTCTACCAAAAAAAAATACTCTACTCTGCTAACACCCTTACTATATTCTCTATCTGTAGGAACGACTGTGGTTGTTGACTATCAGAGAGCGAATGGTCGAGCCCGGCTCCTTCATCCGGCTCGCGGCGTAGCTTGGTTTTCCCGAAAAGGACTGTTCTCCCCACTCTATTGCTATCCTTATCTATCCTATATCACTTCTTTCAACCAGTTGCGTCATTGATTCAGATCGTTGATTGCATGTAATCGACATTGGTTTTATTTCTATTAAGGCCACTAGAATACTAAATAGCCACTAATAGTGGTTCACGTTATCATCATCTCTTTAATTCTTAGCTTGATCAAACTTCGACACCGAAGGAGGGCATTACAAACGATTAATTACCGAGATTGGTATGTGCTGCCACGACATGCCTACTGAATACATAACTGAATACTATCTAATACCGTCACACTCATGCTTTATGCATAATTATCTACAGCTATTTACATATTACATACATATTATACAGGGTGTGTTAAAAGTTCTGGGACGGCATAATAACTCGGCAAATATGCATTTTCGAAGAAAATGTTTTGGACAAAATTTGTATGATTTTTCCTTGGCTATCTTATGGTGGCTTTGAATTTGACCTTAAACTCGACCTTCATGGTCATTGGTCGAGTCAAGTTTTTAAAATTGGAATCCCCATTTTTTATGGCAGAAATGAAAAGCTGGCGAAATTCCCTAACCAACGATATGTATAACATAGGGGGTCAATCGTGATCCAAGTTCTTTGAAGGTCAAATGTCCTTACCATACAATATACAGGGTGTCAATTCAGTAACAGGACGGCTGAATATTTGCTAAGCTAACATTGTTTTTACTAAGGTCAAGGTCACTCTTTAAGTAATTTTCAATGAGGAATTCAATGGTTACCTTCAATTTGACCTTGGACTTGACCTGCAAGGTTATTTCAGGTTTAACTTTGTTTTTTAAATGGGATCGCCTATTTTTGACACCGGAAATCGGAAGAGCGGAATATTTTACGTTCAGTTATATACTTTGAATACCTGAAAAATTTGACCTTGGAGTAACCCTCAAATATTCAGCCGTCCCGTTACTTAATTCACACCCTGTATATATATTTCATAATATGGACACTCATGAAAATTGCAGATGCAAGGGCACTAAAAAACTTTTCGGGGTGGTTGAATCAGAATCTGGGGTCGGTTTGCTCTGTCCTGCATCCTGTGAGCAAGCATTCGACCTTCAAATGATCTTGAAGGTCAAGTTCAAGGTCAAATTCAAGGTCATCATCAGATAGATAAGGAAAAATCATATAAATTTTGTCGGAAACATTTTCTTCAAAAATGCATATTTGCCGAGTTATTATGCCGTCCCGGAACATTTGACACGCCTTGTATACATATTATATACATAATATACATATTATCTATATTACTCTACGTCAATGTTGCCATTCTTAGTACAGCCGGCCTGTACCCCCATATTGAATCTTACGTGCACGCACTCTAAATACATGCATATGTATATTTATGTGTGTATATTTTATGTAGTGTTCAACAATCCAGAACTTTCGAAGAAAATATCCCAGAAAAATTAAAAAAAGCGAAATATAGGTATTTTCTTCATCTTCAAGTTGTTACAACTTAGAATTACCTGAATTAATTTTCGATAAAACTGAAATTAATTAAACAATACTTTTTTTTTTAGAAAAAAATTATATTATTTTAAATGGGAGGATTTTTTAAATTTAATTAAAATTTTGTTCAAAAATCGTCCCATCTGCTACATTCCTTTAATTAATTAATGCTATTAATGTTGAGTAATATCAGTCACAAATAAAGAAATATCCTGTATTATGCTTTTTTTTAATTAATCTGGGATATTTTCTTTAAAAGTTCTGGATTCTTAAACATTAGATAAAATATCCACATTTAAATTGAAAATTTACAAATGTTCCTCGACTTATCAACGGTATTGTATGTTATGCATACATTAGAGCACTCGAGCTGCCTATACTTGTGCGTAAGATATTCGGGCACGTGCGCACCCAGCGCCATCTCCGACATCGTCGTCTTCTACGCACGTGTTGAGAGTTGTGGTTAGGACGCCACCTAACCTCCCATCGTGTCTTAAGCGGTTAAGGGTATGCCAGGCTTTGTGGAACAAACTGGGTTTGGTTCCTGGTTTCAATACCTTTTGACGGTGTTCGTCACGTCGGGGGCGCGTGTTCGTATATTGTATATATACGGGTGTCGGAATCTTCATTTTCGGTTCGCAGTCGAGGGATTCGCTACCAACGATTATTGCGAGTTAAGTGTTTATAATGTTTATACACATGACTTGTCTTTACACCATGTGCATATCTTGTGTTAAGTATAACACCCTTAAGGACAATCAACTTGCAGACATTTAAACTCACCATCGCCAATTGAGATTGAGTAGAGACAATTATTATTTTGAATACCTCGCCGAGCACAATGATATCGTTATTGAGAGTAAACTCAATTACCTAATTATTACGCTTACTCCGACAGTATCCTCCTTCGCAACAGCAGCAACATCCTTAAATCAGCAGATGCAATAGCAAGCAAATTCATCTATACCAGCATACAGGAATTTCGATTCATATCGTAGCATTTTAGAGGACTCGCTTTTTACTAAAGAAAAAAGGATAGTTGAATTTTCTCTAGATATTACATCCAATTCCCAAGAGTGAAGGAAAGTGATCTAGAAGCATTTTTGAGTAATCTTTAAGAATGTAAAGAAACATGTAATTTGTCAATGGATGATATAATTAAAGCTCTCCCATCCGTGCTCAACGATGAAGCATATATGGATCTATAATATGGAACGGACGTTGTAGAAAGCCAATTTAGGCCATTTTTTAATATGGAAATAAACGGTCACAAACGAATAGCATTACTTAAAAGGATCGGAGCTATAGCCTCCGTCGATAGCCGCTCGATCTCGAGGCTTCGAATGGCCCTGTAGTCAGGTGTCGATTTCTACGATAAACGTACTTCAAACATAAATTATAAATTTTACAGCTACATAGAACTGCTGAAAGAAACTTTCCCCGCTAGCTATAACTAAAATTAAGGTAATTGTAATATTACTTTTGGTGGTAAATGTTTATTTTTTTAAAGAAATATGTAATACCTCTGGTATTTATTGAGTCTATATCTGCCGTAATGCGATACTCCCACATATGTTCCGAAAAGAAATATGTTATCTTTTACGTGAATCTTTTATTATTTAGGAGAATGTATATGAATTATTATATTCTCTTGCTAAAGTTAAAATTCCTAATTGTTTGTACAAGAAGACATATTTAAGAACAATTCTACTCAAGATAAGATTCTATTTTTATAAATATACGGTCAAGATAGAATAATAATTACACGCAATTTTTTTTATTTAGTTGTATTAGGTTTTTTAACGATATAGATAACACATTCGTGTTGATTCATTATGGAAGAAGCAGATACGGACTTTTTGCGACGCTGTTTTAAAACAGTCAATGCATAGCATATTTAATCATTTTTATGCATTAAATAATCCATTGAGTGCCATTTGTTTTACTATTTGATTTTATCAGCTGTTTCGATCAATTCTCAATAGAGCCGGATACTGTGTCCCCTCGAATAAAAATTAGTTAAGTATTTAAGTTAATTTATTGATGCTTTTAATCTATTTTCTATGTTTCAGAAGCCTCTAGACAAGCTATACTAAAAATTTCGAGAGTTACAGGGTGCCTGTAAATATAGACCGTTCAAGTCTTGATTCAGACAATGGTAAAAATGAATGAACTTCGCAATATTTATTCGCAATAGTTAAAGTATTAAAATCCAGACCCAATATGTCCACAACACATATGCTCCATTGATTAGTTTACCTTTACGCAGCGAGGTGTTTTCATAGTTTCATATTTGTGAGTCATATTTTCTGAAAATGTTGTTACATGTAGCAGCTACGTTAATTTTTTGCAAAATGATTTGCCCCGGCTGAATCAGAATAACCTTGTTTGAAGTGTGGCGCACCAGCACATACTGCAGCGCTAGTTAAAAATGATTAAATTTATAATTTTCACCAGTGATCAATTGGTAATTAAGGACCGGCAAAAAGGGGTTCATCGTATTTAAATCCGTTACATTTCTACCTCTCAGGTAATAATTAAAGACAATTGCTTTATTGAGATGTTGACAATGCGGAGCAACATGAAGGAAAGAGTAGCTCACACATTCACCTCGATTAAGAGTTCAAGAGTTATCCGTTAAATTTCTGCAGTGTACTTTTGAAAAAGTTGGAAATCATTATGAACCATTTTTGTAATATGTAAAAATAAATTATAACTGTTATTACAAATATCATATTACTGTCTTCCATAGTTATAGTAAATTTTATTATATTATGTTACTAATTGTCAGCTGGTTTGTAACAACGCAAACCAGTCAAAAAGTCTATTAACCTTAATTACTTCTAAAACATTTAACTATCATAATAGTATATTTCGTAACACGTGCATAAATTTGTTTACATTTTTTAATCGAACCTCGCCCTTTTTTACCGCACTCGTTTGTAACTTTTTACGCACGTGTTGCAACGATATTTTTCCTTACAGTGAGCGAGAAATCGCTTTTTAAAAAATGTAAACAATGCCTAAAATGCAATTTCACGCACAAGTATGTCGAAGAAAACTTTTGCACGCGTAGAATATCACACATATAAGTAAATATGTAGGGCACGCTTAAAATAATTATCTTTTAAAAATAGAAATTCTAGTTGAAAAATTTTAATACAGCTAGAAATTCTTTTACTCACATAGTATTTGCCAGAAAAATAATTAGAAATTCTTAAAAATAAACAGAAACCTCTTTTATGAAAATAAAGCATTACCGGAAATTTTCATTTGCCAAATTCTAACTCATCGGGGAACACACTGGAGTAGTTATGTGGCCACCATGGACAGTCAAAACATGACCGACCTTGACCCCGCCACGGCGACGCGCGAATACATGATACTTGATACCGCTGAGTCATGTAGATGCGCAGCTACATGATACCGCTGAGTCATCCCGACACGGCGGTGTACAACTACATGATACTTGTTACCGCTGACTCATATCGAAACATTTATTGTACAATTTTTAGAATACCGATTATATTAATTGCGCTTTCTTCTTTGCGCTTTTATTCGTGAATTATATCATTAAACATTTATTATAATACAAATATAAGAATTTATTTATTATTATTTTTTAATTTAGCTATTTTTAAAAATGTATCTACTTATTTTAACAAGTGGCAATGACAAAGGAAAAAGGACTAGACGAGGATTTACTAGGATAATCAAGTAATCGATTAAAGCATATAGGTTACATATATCTTATATTTATTCACTATTACCATATTACAATATTTATAAAGTTCTATGTAAATCGACTATTTAGTATTTTTACAATAATTTCGCTGTGTAACGTTAAAAGTTCATACATAATGTATTGCACGTCATTTTTGCAAACTAAACTTGTAACACTCTCCGCATTTTTCGTGATTTCTACATACACGGTATTAACAATTTCGTCGTCGACCGCCGATATAACGCTAGCAACATTTTTTACAGTAAATTCGGTGATTTGAGCGTTATACAAAGCAACATTTTTATCGTAAACAAAGTTTAATGTTTTTCGCGTCACAGAGTCTACAAACGATAATATTAAATTGAGATATTTTAACCTAAAATTAACACATGGAACCAATTCCTTTAATTTATCAAACGTAACTTTTTTCATCACTATACTGCGATGATAACGTTTTGAAGGTGGGTCATCTGATGTTAGTTTCCGATCCTCCTCGATTTCTATCGCCTTATCTTTGTGGGCATGTGTATACCTCAAGATCCATCCGTGGCCATAAACTTTATGATCCTGCAGGTGATCCTTGAATCCTCGAAAATAGCCGTCAACATCGTCAAAAGATGAAAGTAATTCGATCCATCCAAGCGTTGAAAATGGTATACCAACGAAATCTGTACCGAGTAAGCATATCACTGGTCGTATTTCCACGTAGTCTATATCGTCGAATTCGAGACCGATCACAATCTTTTTTTGTGTAAGATTTATTTAAACTGTAAAAACGAGATATAATCTGGTGTGGTCTCAACCGTTGGACTTCTGTTCCCGATTCAATACTTTGGTGGTTAGCAGCCATCCTCACTTTAATAATGAAAGATTGAGAAGCGGTACAGAAACAGCACTTCAAGACTGATGCCGTTCGGTGTTGCGGAGGCGCTATTTCAACAACGTCTACCGATAGAGAGGGGAGTCATGTGCAAAAATGTGACCATCAGCGAACTGCCACGTAACCAACACTGAAGAAGAGGTGGAATCGCGTCTGGTAGTGGAGGTAGTTGTTGGGTGATTAACCCGTATATTATAACAAAGACATCTTGCTACTCGAATTTTGTAAACATCTGACACTGCAGCCACCGTTTCCGGTGAATCCCGCGTCATCTTTTTTATATCGCACGTGTCTTCGTACGATGCCATCGTTCTTCACAAGATCAGCAGAAAAACGTTTGAGAAACTTTTGCATACCGATACCTTTACTCATACATTGTAAAGTATTTGCAATCTTTGCAACTGCATGGAATTCCAACGATATCGTTTACAATTTCTTTTTATTCTGTTTATATGCTCGGGTACACACGGCGGGTTTCCATAACTATCAAAGTAATACGCATTGTTGTTTTTATCTACGTACACAGCAACCCAATGCATTCCCGGTTTTGTATGGTCATCAGTGTTGAAGATAAATGCCGTCGGTTTCGTCCACACCCGTGGAATCTGATCTGCTGGGAATACGCCCACTGTATGTGACCGAATATTGGTTAAAAGTTTTAGAATTTCCAAACTGTTCATCGCAAAGCTGTGCTGGTACGGTGAATATGAATTCGTCAAAAATATCTTGTTCGCGTAAACGCAACCACTCTTTTAACCGAAACGCATTATTTAAAGCACAACTATATTTTAAATGAGTGTTTTTTAACCTGTGCTGAATACAGTATTTATCGCTCCAAGGTAGATTTTGAAATGATGGACAATCCTTGCCATTTTCCAAATTAACAACTTCACACACTGTCAATTTTTGCAAAATGAGCCATTTTTCTTTACCTCATGTATAAATTTTCCGTGCACTTTTCGTTATCTCCTTCAAAGTCTTTAAAATCATTTAATCCGTGATGGTTAAACGTTAACCAATTGTTTTTTCTTCTTATATCGTCGGGCAGTCGTTCGATACCTATCGATGGAGCCAGAATCCAGTGAGCACTAAAATCTCCAACCAACGAGACGATTGCAATTTCCTTTGGAACGGTAACATCGTCCTTATCTTTGAAACACTGGATGTCAACGATCATATCCATCTTGACTGTAGCAAACTTTTATATAGACTGACTCATGACTTCTCAGAGCATCTTATATTCAAAGCGAACATTAAAAGCGCCACCTATACAAAACTTTTTAGCCGCTGAAATCTACTATTATTTGTGGCGCTGCGTCAATCTCCAATATATTCTCGTACTCGGCGTGTACGATGAAATTTACAGTACTGCATAATGGTTCTTCGAATCTTACGTCTAGCCTAACGCTACCGTGTTTAATCAAATTCCAATGTGACTGATCGTTTGCCGATAAGTCAGGAGTTAAATGAAAGGCAAAAAGACAGTAGCCGTTAGAGTATGATTCTCGCGAAATATTGTTACCTTCATTTAGAAAGTGTATACCTGTGCCCGAAAATAACGTATGATAGGCGTCAACATACAATTTTTTATTTCTGAAATCAGGTTCTGCGGTCTCGAAGGTATTTGTACACCGTCAATGTACAGACACAGGAAATTAATATTAAAATGTTCAAAATTGTAGGGGTTAAAATTTTGGTTACCGTTGAAAGCCTTGTTTTTAACGAATCCTACAATTATTCTTTGCGGTAATTGACCTAATATTATATTATCCAACGTCTCACCATGTATACCGCTATGCATTGTTACAGCTTTCACCTTCACTCTTGTGATAGGGTACTTTGCTGTTGTTTTTGACAAAGCTTTAGCGTGTGCAAGTAACACACCAGGATTAATTTTTACACGCCTAACGAGCAAATTTGCCTCTTCGATATTAACAGACAGTAATCCGCTCATATCCATAAGCGAAAAATTGTCTCTGGAACGAACTAACCTAACCCGTACGTCCACACCATTTATTAATAATTTATCTTGATTGAATACATCACTGTGTAAATGTCCAATTAAATCTACAGGTTTTTTATAGTTTAAAAGACTTTTTCGATGAGTGAGACCTTCATTACCACCCTCCGTGTCAACAGTTGTCAGATGTGACTCTTTTGCAGCACTACCATAATTCAATAAAGTTTCAATGTACACTCGATAAGCATAAGAATTATTCGGTGGTGATACCGGTTTTGAGTTGAAAAACACATCAACCTGGTTAAATAGTGAGTGCATAAAATTATTTACCGGACCAGATTTTTTTAATTCAGCCTCAACACCTTCTGCATACGTGTCCGTAGAAGGTTTAAGAGAAACTCGCTAACTCATCATTGTGTGAGCAAGGTCCAAGTATTCGTCACCATTTCCAGGTATTACAAATTCTATCGGTGAATCATTTGTCAACGATGCTATCGGTTTATATTGTATCCAGTGCGATCCTTCAATGGTCGTTTGCGTTGGTGGAATTTCAAATAACAATAATTCCGATTTAAGACACTCGCAGGATTGTGTATGTAAGAAAGCCATTGCTAACCGAAAATGTCTCTTGTTGTACGAGTGTAATGTCTATTTTTGGTTTTGTTAGTTTGCTTCTTATTCTTCTTCCTCTTTGCGACTTTACCTCCTCTTGACTTACGTGCTTTTTTCGATTTTCTACTTTTCGAGCATTTGACTTGTCTCCCCGCTGTACCAGACATCAACTGTAACGCTCCGTCAATTCTTTGTCTTTTATATCCCGACCCCTCCATCAATTTATCAATTTTTTCATTTGCTTTTCTCTTTAGATTATCACCAGATTCACGCATACGATTATTAAATGATTCTCTCAATGACGAATTGTGTGTCGCTACATCAGACATGATATTTATTCCGGTTCGCAATGCTTCTTTCCTAACAGCTTTAGCTACCCTCGACAAAAGGGGGAAAACTCTGCGAAAAATACCGGCGAGAAAAGATCCGATACCGTCGTGACCTTTCTGATAGGGATATCCAGCGTAAATCCGGCCGACACCACCACTGCTACCGCATCCAACTTGTAAATTAAAATATTCCTCGTAACGTTCCATGATTTTTATTTAGTCAACTCGTTTAAACTGCAGCGTTGCTGTCAACGTACCGTAATCAAATGGTATCGATACTCCGTGCTGATTTCTTATATCAATTTCAATGGTTTGAAAGTTGTTGAATAACAGTGGTAAGTACATGGATGGTGAGAAACTTTTTAATCTCATTCCACCGTACTTATAATCGTCGATATTTATCGATACAGCTCTTAATAATCGTGTCTGTACATTACCGGTTACGTATGGTTCACAGATATCTGTATATATCATCAACATGTCTGGTAAACAACTCGCAAGATTAGCGGGACAATCGGAAATTATCAAATTATCTTTATCAACATAAATAAATTCGTTGTGCTCATTCCGGAAATCAAATCCAAGAGTTTTTCTAACTGTTCTCGAAAAATGTATCTGGTGTACCAGTTCCGAACAATATTCTTGATGGCATATTCGACGTATCGATGTGTACCCACCTCGTTCAACGCTAAACTTTAAATGGCCTTTAAGGCAACGCAATTCATTGATTTCCTCTACCAAACTTTCAATACTTTTGTAAACCCCGCGTCGTATATACGATACATCAACGGTAAATGAGTTGGAGCTTAGTATATCAATTACATCGATAGCCGAGATTCTTGATTTAGCCGGAGGTGGTGCGATACACATATGTACCGATCTCTCCTCCTCCGACGTAAAGTGTTGGAATGTGAGCGGTATCTGAATCTCTGAGAGAGCAACGTTCCACGATCCTTGTAAACGAATAGTTTGCGGTAGCTGTGTAACAAAGTGTGTTGTTGTGGTATCAGGAAAAAATTGTATACTACTGTTGCTCGGTAAGACGACGTAAAATTGATCTTTCATCATCTTGTTTCAGCAATATCGCTAGCCTTTACCCGCGAATTATATTTTTCAGGATAACCTTTCCAACTTACAAAATATTCTTTTAACCGACCTCGTCCTCGCGACTTTAAGATTTGATCGATTTCAAAAACTTTATTCGTAAAATCCAATCTTACTTTGCAAAGCTCCTCCCCGTAAAAATACCCATCAATTTCTTCACCGGCCAGATCTTTTAAAAAATACACAACCGGATAACGATATGTTGAAATTCTGTAAATCTTGAAAACTTCCTCAGACCATCCGCCTTCGTATGCTTTTGCAAAAACGTTTCTCGCGCGACTGACACGAACCGAATCACCAACTCTATATTTAACATGTTTCATTACATCAGGTTGCTGTTTCGATTCGTATCGGTGCTTCAAATTTTTACGTGCCTCTGCGGCATTGTGTATGGTGACTGAGGCTGGTTTCATTTGGATAGCTGAATGTTTTGTATGATTATAAGCATCGACTATATTTCCTAATACATCGATATAACGCCTGGTATTGGTATGAGTAAAGAATCGCCATATTCGTTCTTTAATTGTTCTTATAACTCTTTCAACGATAGCTGCTTTAATGTCAGGACTACGTACGATTCTGTAGATTATATCTTTTTTTTCGAGGACTTGTTGGAATTCGCGGTTCGTAAATTCGCGACCTTTATCGGTCTGCAGACATATCGGTTTTCGTTCACCAGTCCTGGTTAAAATAATATCAAAAGCTTTAGCGACGTTATTACCACTTTTCGTCTCTACCGGCTCTATCCATGCATATTTGCTAAGAACATCTATAACGGTCAAAATATAAGTGAATCCATCGTTGTACGTTTTCAATAATCTCAAATCCATTAAATCGGCTTCCCAAATATCATCAATATTGCGAACGTTATAACTACGTCGAACGAATCTACGTCTAACAAATTTGTGTTTATTGTATGCATCCTGACTTTCGAGCCATTTAATCACACGTTCCGAGTTAAACGTTTTACGGGTGGTTTGTAACAATTTGTCAGCTCCAGCGTATGCGGTAGATCTTGGTAAAACATAATACAAGAGTTCCAATTGATTATTCATGATTCTTAGCCTCTTTTGATAAGGTTTTTTGTTTTTTATTCTTTTTCTTATTGTTGCGTTGATAGCTTTCTTAATACGTCCAAAAAATTTTTCGAACGTGATTTTACTAACCATACAGCAAGCAGTCATCATCGCCAGAGTTCTTTCATCGCTCGGAGTATCCCCCGCCAACATACGTGAAAAAGCACGTCCAGCCAAAACTCGATCGGCCTGTTTTCGATTCGTCTTCTTATCAGCGTAGGCAATATCGTGTTCTCGACAAGCATCGTCCAATGGATTGATTCCAATTTCACCACGTTCGAGACGTTCGACTAGTTTTGTACCTGGACCACAAAATTTATAGCCGGGTATATGCATTTCAAAAGGATTAACTCGATCATCGAGTCTAGTACGCTCTCTTCGTCATCCATTTTTAACTTTGCTTCCCCGCTAGTCGCTGCTATGAATTCAATAATAGATTACCTGGTCTCACAAGTGTCTTAACCCTATTAATACGCGGAGTACGATCTTCCTCGTCCGTGCTACTCGTAGAGATGGAACTCGCTTTCCTTTTTAAATGATTGGCACTATCAGTGTCAGTTTTTGGTAGTTTAGGCGCGTGTGTTTCATCCGATGACGAACTTGACGATAACGATTTCTTTGCGACCTCTCTCCAAACGCGTTCGTTTCCAATGTATTCTCTGGGAACCGATGCACGACGAAGCAATGACGCAAACTGAGCGCTACCCTGTGGAGGCGTTCTTTTTCTATTTCTTACGGCGTCATTTACCAGATCAATAATGTTCATACCCTTCATCGGTGCGCCATCTATGATCATTTTACCTCTATCATTCCACGATATATTTTCGTGACTTCTCAGATGATGTAATAAATTATCAGCCATTTTTTTAAACTTGACGGGTACGGTCTCAATCACGCGTTCGTCGATAGCTTTTTTTTCTGCCTCGTCTTCTCGTGGTCTTTTCGTCACCTCATCATCGCCAAAATCATTTATTTCTTTCAATTGGTCGTGACGAGTGTCGCTGTTTCTAAAATGAAGATATCTTTGTAAAACTTGGCTGTAAAGATACGGACGAGTATCGGAGCGTACGGGACGAGAACCATTTTTCGAGCATGCTCCATACCGTTGATCACTTAGTCACAAGACTTGCTAAAACCATACCAATTTATGGTGCAAGTAAAGCTGGTAAAAATCCTCCACGTTGCACAATGAGTTTTTTTTTACGATTAATATTTATTCTCGGTTCAGCTTGTTTTCTCAAAACAGTTGTGTGTTTACGTAATTGGGACTTGTGTTTCTTACTAAGTGGTACGTTTCCAGCTAATACAGTCAATGCGCACTCGCAAATATGTTTTATCAGTTTAGGATCTGCTTTGTTGAGTAAAGCCTTTCGTTGCTCGTCTTTCAAATGGCACAGAGCCCGTAAAATTACTGTTACTTTATTACTGAAAGGTGAGCGTTGACGACTTTTCGACGCCATTACACCGACACGACTGGTACGCAGTTTGTAAAGTCGCAGAGTTTTATCTTTTTCTTCTGCACGTAGACGCATTGATGGTCGTCTTCGGGAAAGATTGTTGTACGGAATCGACAATTATCAGGTGTATCCTGCTTCAAATCGAGTAAGAGGTAACCGTAGGGTTGACTAATCGCGTCCTCGTACGCTTCCCGTATGAATCGCGGATCTTCGGGACAGATTTGACGAGCGAGGTGGTGTATCTGAGCGCGATCGCGTAAGTTTCGAAATAGTACGATGTAGTGCGTATTTAGGGATATGTCGCGCTGTCCCTTACCCTGATGAAAGATGTTTTGAGTTATAAATATCACGCTCAAATTGTTGTGATGACTCCCTTTTGTAAATAGATTAACGATCGCGCCTCCATCCGTCGATGATTCTCTCATCAAATCGTCGATAATTATCAATTTCGATCGAGGATCGTTTGCGTAGTCACTGACTTGCGGTAATCCTTCTCGAAATTTTATTTGCTTTCCCAAATCTCTGTATCCCCGTTGCCATTTGGCGTAATACAAAATTTTACGATCGATTCGTGTATCGCACATTCGCTCGAGATTTTTAAGAAAGTTTTTAACAAACACTGTCTTTCCACAACCTGTGGGACCACTTAGTATCGCTGTAAATGGATGTTTCCATCTCATGTCCATGATGACGACTGATTACATGTACGTGAAAATGAAGTATTCGTACCGTGAATCTCGTACCTCGAACGAGGAGCTCGCGAACCGCAGTGGTGCCCCCTCGCGCAACCGCTTACGAGCGTTTTGCGATCGAGCTCGTCTACGTTCGCGCGGTCAAACGAGCTCGTACAACATCGCGCCCCGCTCGTACAACATCGCGCCCCGCTCGTACAACATCGCGCTCTGCTCGTGTACACGCGCCCAAAAACCTCGAGCTACCGCACAGTTGATCTTATGTCTCGTTGAGCGATTCAGACATTTGATAGAAATACAAAATTAATTTATGATAATTTAATGAAATTTATAATTAGTAAAACGCGTATTTTTTTTTCTACGTTGTACATCGTCGTTAGAAGGTGAAAATAAAAAAATGTAAGGTGAATGTAAGAGAGTGAAATGGGTAAAAATATCTTTCATCAAATCGTTTATTAACAAGTAGAGTTGATACATCGATCAATTTTTTTAATTACATTTTTTTATAATTATCTTTTTTTTTACACATTCTGATGGTATGGGTAGAAAAATTTTCGGAGTACTTTTTCCATTGAGACTTTGTGTGGATACCGTCTTTCTTTCCCTGCTTTTTTACAATTAGTGGTATCTGATCTGGTTTACTCTTATTTTGACCCATTGTGGATTACGAAAAATGAAATTTAGTAACTTTGGACTGTCAAGTTTGGAACAGGTATTATTCGATTCTGCGTAAATTACAGACCGTTGATTGCATCGGATGTAAAAGTGCACTATATTTCTCCCAACTCGTTATAAGGCGTACGTACTCTTGCAGGAGTCCATGCACGTGTGGATGTACAAAGTAAAATGATGCTTGTACTTTATCTCAACAATGTTTATACTTCTTGCCATCAACCTTCTTGATTCTTGTCAGCATTTGTATCCATACGGGTAACTTTTATACAGGTTCACAAATCTTCTTTTACCGTAAACAGGTTTACAGGTTTTCGTCTCGTCCTGCGTTACGACGTCGTGAAAACGCATTCTTCTAATAGCCGATGAAGTTAACGTTATCTCATTCGTACTTGCAGTGATCATTTCCCGTATACTATCATAGTTCACTCGTTGATTGTTTGTATAATTAAACGAATTCCTTTTACTTTACACACGCATTCTTCGCCATTTGGAGTTTTGTACTTGTATGCGTAAAATGTCGGCCCCCCTAAAATAAAAGATGTAATGTAGGTTCCTATTCCTTTGTCAGCCAATTCATCGGTAAGATTTCCAAGCATGTTACCGAGCGGTAAATCTTTATCACTATTTCTACTCACATAGAGTACAGAGTCAGTGTCGTAGTAGAGAACGCGTTCTTCTAATTCGTTCAAGTACCCAAATAACTTCAGACGGGCTTGAGATGTCGTGAAAGCAGCAACGACTACGCTCGTAGTGTGTGATGGTCTGAGGGAATCACTTTTATATTCTGGTAAGCAGCTCTACCAATCTCTGCGGTTGTGTAATCATCTCCGTTTTCGGCTTATTTTCACGCTGAGCCAACTTACCCCACAGATAATTTAAAGATAATTTTACCGCGGATCTTAATCCGGGGTTAAACTTAATGTTACTTTTGTTTAATCGTATACCTTCTTTACGCTCAATATTTGTTATATACTGATTCTTTTCCTCATCGGTAACACAGTCTGGTGGATATCCTGAAGCTTCGTTTTTATCTTTGTAAAACCCATCTATATATCGTGCAAATATACCACCATTCTGCGTTTTAGGGTCATACTGTGTCATTTTATATTGCCAAATTTCGTGTACTGCATGAACAACGTAGCCTAATTCGACAGCTTTTTTAACTTCTTCGGATACCCAAGTTCCTTGCAGAAGTCGTTCTAGCGGATCTTCATGAGGGCAATCAGTTTGTGTCATTTCTTCGCAACACGAGCGACACAATGGGAAAATTAGCTTACCATGCATTCTCACAGGAAGAATTGGATGGTACAAGTTTCTCGGAGGTAACACATCGCACATAATCAATCCGTCGACTTTCGATACATCGAGTGCGTGTCCTATAAGTTTTTGACATTCTTCTTCCCCTACATACAATTTTGGATGACCTATGAGATATTTTCCTCTTTTACATATGTACGGATAGAGTGAGAAAACATCAACGTATCTAATCTTTTCCTCTTCATTGCAGTCGTATACTTTGACCGTGTTACCCGCACGTCCACCAAAGAAAGCATCATGGGGATCTAGTGGTTTTCGATCTAATAAACTACTTATTTCTCGTAGAAATTGTTTCATTTCTTCACTTTCGGAAACTTTCTTCTTAAATACACACTCCCAAATTTCGATTAATTCATAATTACCGGCTCTGATTTTTTGAGAAATGACGTTGGTTTTTTCGAACCTATCATCCATTGATTGACCGTCCGATAAAATTTCATCTCTATTTATTTTGTGACATCGCGGACAGCCATGCCAATAACATCCATGGAATTGGAGAACTATACCATTATGGGTTTCATGTTCAGTGGGAATACAGTAACCGTCCACTAGAATACCCTCTATTATTTTCTTTTCTCGGCATCGACCAGCGTGTGCAATTTCTCTGTTTAATTCCTTTTTCTCCATCCAATATAACCACTGAATCGCTTTGATAGATTGATTATCTGCACGTCGGTACCCTCCTATTGGAATTATGCCTATCTGATTCTTCTTTAAAAAATTCTTTCTATAAACATGCATGCATGCCGAAGCAATTGTAGAACATTCCACGAATGGGTGTACATCGTACTTTATGAATGTTGATCGAAAATTCAAGCAAGCCAACCTCAGAATGTTCACGTCTTGCTTACAATATTTTACAATTTCTTTTTGAAAATCAAAAATATATCCCGCCTCCTGTTGTTTTCTATACCACGACAAAAAATTTTCTCTTTCGTTAGGATGCATACTATCTGGAGCGTACATTTCCAAAGACGGTAACGGTCCAATATAAGATTGGTGTTCTTGTGTGTTGAATAAGTGAGGAAACGTACCTTTTTCAATTCCAGATAAGCCGTATGCTTTTGGTAAAGTACTCAGCGGCATGTGGAAGTAATTTAAACTATCGATAAATTTAATATTCTTAAACTCCATCAAAATGATTTTGGATCCATTCAAAATTACAGTTGGTTTGATACGACCGCTACGTTTCTCCACAAGATATTTAAATATAAATTGAGCATCAAACCCTTGAGAATTGTGGGCAATACAGACAACTTTTTTGAATATTTTTCGAGGAGTCAAAGCGAGTTCAACCAGTTCTTTGACAGGATCTGTTTTAAATATATATTCGCGTATACCACATTGTACACATCTGTTTGAAATATTTGCATCTTCAAGGCAAAAGCTGCAAACTTGCTGCACTACGCATAGATTTGGAACATGTATTTTTTTATTAACGTCACCCAATACAGATTATGTTTGCTCTGTTTCGAAATCATAAAATAAGAAAATCGTTCTTAAAGTTTTCTTATCGCGTTTGATATGTTGAACGTAACAAAAATGGTCACTTGGTAATCGTTCATTACAAGTTTTGCAATATACAATACCACACTTGTGTTTTTCTTTACGACTATATACACGAACCGTTTTGCAGCAAGATTGACAAACTTGAATAGCCTTACAAACACTAAGATTCTTCTTGAATGATTCATGTTTGCGGTGATTATTGAAACACACTTCACCGAAGAAACTTCTAAGACACATTGGACATTTTTTTAAAATTTCATGGGAATCGCATGGTGGAATTTGCATGCGACGATTCGTAGTACATGATACGTAAAAAGTGAGTAATGTTTTTATGTGTATCAATCATGAATTTCGTACCGTGATAAACAGGGCGTTCACCACGACCGAAATTTTGGAAATTGTATACCACTATGACAACACCACGATCAGCAAAAAATTCTTGAAAATGATGAATTTCATTTATTCCGCATCCGGTAGCAGGTATCGCAACCTGCCCTAAAGCTACTAGTTCTACAGCGGCTTCCTTTTGTAGAGGTCTGCTAGAATTTCTGATAGCTGTCCAATACTCGTGTAGTTGTCCCGAACGTATCTGTCCTCTAACCACATAAGCCAATGCTGTTACTAGAGACCGCGGTAAACAAAAAATATCATCGTTCCTTATAGTCAAAATTGATTTTTTAAGTACACATTGCTCTGCTAACCTAACTCGACCGCGGCCCAAAACATTCCGGACAATAGCATATTTAATTCGTAACGAATCATCAATGTTAAAATCGTCCGCACTTTGAGCAGCACTGTATAACAAGTTCCATAGATCTTCCACATTAAAATCACAAATAGGTCTGAACGATAACCACAAAGATCCGTGAATAAATCTTTCTGAATCGATAGTTACACCTATGAAATCAGAACCGTCGCGATCGCCACATAAATGACGATGTAAGTCGTTTAGAGCTCCTTCCATCCACTCATATATATTTGCGTCAGGTGGTGGTCGTGCTACTCTTCCTTGAACTTCCATTCCGTCCAACCCGAATCGTTGAAAATGTTTACGTACTTGGTTTTCGATAATGAAACGTTGTGACGATTCATTTACTACGTCTGGTGAACCTTCACCTTTCTGAAAAACGCCACCTTTGTAAATGAAATTAAATTCAATTAATAATGTTTAAAACAAACGTGTCGAGATAAAGAATAATACGTACAATTATCGTTAACGGATGAAGTATCGCTACAACTCGAGCAGGAGGTGGTGCTGGATGAATATTCGTTATCATCATGCGTATCGATGATTCGACTGGTCGATGGTATTGGATCTGCTTCAAACTATGAGGTCGGCTGATTACGTCTAATTTCTTCTATACCGTCGGGTTCTAATGTAAAATATAAAAGCATTAGAAGCATTAGAAATTAAGTCAATTTACAAAATTATATTGTACACTTACCAACTTTGTATTGACAATTCATAATATAATTATCTCCTTCAACATCATCGTCCATTTCTTTAAGTGCTAAAATATATAAATTTTAAGTATTCAATAATAAAATCTCTTTACAAGATCTAGTAAAATACGTACCGGCGCGGTGTATAATATTCCTGAATTCAGAGTTGTTATGAAGATTCCTGTCTCTCAACACACGTATAATTACTGATCTGATAATTTGATTATCGAACAACCCTACTTTAAACATATGTTCAATCGTACCGCTGCTACATAATGATACCAAAGACCGTAATTTTTTTAACAAAATGTTGGTAGAAAAAGTCTTTAGATTGTCTCTACGCATATTCTTACTGATAGTGCGAATCATAGGTTCGCGTACAATCGCTATACGTAAAACACAATTGAGAACACTGAGAACATGAATCTTAGATACTTGATCCATGATGCACTTTCAACGGACCACACAGTATAATGTCTGCGAAAAAACTGTGTCCTCTTATACGATTACCCAGTTGTGAATGGTGGGGGAGTAATATCTAAAAAGTATGTGTCTACATATTACCAACAAAAAAAATGCATTTCATCAAATTTTAGAAATTCTTTGAATCTCATATATAAATAACATGGCAAACTGCAGTTCGATGCGAAAATCGGTGAAACTCACGTTTGTTTCGTAGCATCATCATGAATTAAATGACAGATCGTGCAAGAGATGTGGTAAATTTTAAAAACATAAATGAGCAGATATAAAATACGCTTTGAAACTAGATAAATAATATTAAATCAAACGCGTGCTACGTTGACATTTACGTATGAAAAAGAAATGAAAATGAAAACACGTGCAAGTATACAGTTTCTTTTAAAATGCTAAACATTGTTTTGATGTTTTATTATTTGATTAAAAACAACACGATGACGTTCGATGTAAAAAATTTACCCTCCCAACCAGTTTAATTTATATTTCTATACAAGTATGGGTCAAGTTACGCGAGAGCATCCTCGCTAATGTCGAAGCATGTTAAAATTTGCTTTAGTTGCAAAATTAAAAGAACGATGTATAAAGTTTAGTTTCGACGATGTTACCGGAGGAGAAAGACGTTTCTCTCGGAGATATATCGAGAGAGCAAGAATCGGTTATTGAGAGTTCCCGAACAAGTGTTCAACCGATAGATCCGGAATTGCATAGTGTTTTAACTTTTCGACGTTTACGCCCGTACCCGATTGATTTGCGTGAACAGTCCCATTCTTTAGTGCAAGTTATTCTGTTCGAAGACGGCTGGCGCTTTTATAGATATTTATCGGTACAATTTATGTTAGTTGTGGTGATGTAGCAACATCACTGGGCGTCGCCTGGAGAGTCGTTGCTGGTGCGTGCACGAGCGCGCACCACTCCGCGGTAGTACCCGGGTACTATTCCCGACGGTGGGGATCGCGCACACCCGGGGAAACGGTCGCGAGGCACGTTGTTTACGTGCCGGTCCGCGCTCAGTTGTCGCCATCTTGAATCGATCTAGTTTCAAGCGCGCGCACACGCGGTCCGCGCTCGTATCGATACGGGGATCGCACGCATATTGTCTAGGGAATTCGGAACGCGGATAGTGGGGGAACATGTGTATAAGAGTACGGAGATAAATTGATATTCGTACTTCGCGCTGTTAAATAGAGAATAATTTAGTGATCTATTGAACCAATCAATAGATGATTTTATTAGAGAATAAGACTTCCGTATGGGTAAATATAACAGCATAATACGTTATATGACTGTAATTACCTTAAATACGGAAAGTCGAAATACTAGTTGGGACAATGATAACTTATGCAAATTAGTTGTCAATATGCAATTTTGTTTAAATAATATTTTTCGTTATTTGAATTAAAAACCAGCATCACATTTGTTAGCAAATTTAACGGTTTTTTTTGTACAACGGCGGAAGTTGAATTAACGAATATCTTAGGGAGTGTTTTAGAAATTTCTCAGTGGGGTCGAGAGAGAGACGCTATCGAAAACCGCGGTTAGGTGGTTTCGATCAGTAAAGGAAAAGATTAAGACGCTTAAAGAGTTCTAACGCGCATTCAGACATAGATTCATGGGAATATTAGATAGAGAGGATATCATGGAAGAATTGCGTAGAAGGACTCAAGCAAAGGGGGAGGATATAGCTAGTTACTTATCATGTATTAGATTAATAGTAGGGCATTTTAAGAGACCGCGGTCGGAATGTCAGCTGGTTCCATTGATATTTCGTAATCTGTTGCCGGAGTATCGTAAGGCAATGGAAAACGAATATCTCGATAGTTTGGACGATATTGAGAAGTGGGGGAGAAAATACGAACGGAAGAAAGAATTAGACAATCGTTACGTTCCTCCACCACCTAAGGAAAGGACTTGGATTCCAGAAGCCGCATACCAAGGGCCGAGAGTAAAGGGTAAGGTGGCTAAGGTGGAAGAAAATGAACAGGGTGTAGTGGGGTCGAAGGACAAGCTGAATCCGATGAAGGTAGACAAAGGGTCGAGTAAAAGCGCGGTTAAGGCTAAAGTGAAGGTGGATTCGCAGGAGCAGCCAATCACAGCTGCAATGGTTGTGGCCAAGCAGGCACCACCACAAAATGCGAGACCACCGGTACAGCAGCAGACTGGTTGGTCAAGACCACCAGCTGATGGCCAACGGGTGAATTATAACGATCGGAATTTTAATCGTAGGGAATTTCCGTCGAATAGGTGGCAGAATCAACCCGATAGTAGGGATTTTCAGTCGAATAGGTGGCAGAATAGACCAGATAATAGGGAATTTAGGGAGTCGAATAGATTTGTTAGTAATGGAAATAGGGACGAGAATAGAGCTTTTCACGGTCCGTGTTTCGAGTGTCAGAAGGTAGGGCATAGGAGTTCCGAGTGTTTCAATAGGAGGTGCTATTTTTGTAAAAAACCGGGTCATAACATAGGAAACTGCTCCCTTCGGAAAACAGAGGGGTTAGCATGTCAGGTGTGTAAAACAGTTGGGACGACATTCGACGATTGTCCGAATTGTACACAGTTTAGGGGGATGTTGGGAAACGGCAAATCGGGAGTTCAGAAAGGTCCCCTGACTCTCGAATCACGGCAGTAGGGACCGATAGGGCGTTACCAAGTTACTGTTTCCCAGAGGTAAATTTAGAAGTAAGGGTGGGGGAGAATATTGATAGGATCAATATAGAGGGTGTGTCTCCCAAAGTAAATGTAGGGAAGTTAGATAGGTCTATGGGTGCGATTCCAAGATCTAAGGGTAATTTACGGTCGATCAGTAGGGACGATCCAGAAAATGATTCAGGAGTTAGAATAATTGAGGATAGGTTATTAAAGGGATCGGAGCGAATAGATATTGAATTATTAGCCAAAAAGGGGAAAGTTGATCGTGGCGGGACTCAAGTTAGCGAAGGAAGGTCACAGGATAATCAAGAGATTAGGGGTTACGATAGACTAAATTTGATTAACAAGGGTGTAGAGTTGCTTTTAGGGGATAATAAGGAAAAAGAAAAAGAAAAGAGTCCAAAGACCTTCCTTGGCAACAAGGAGACACCAGATCGATCAACTGAACCGAAACAAGGTGTATCAGTATCTAATATAGAAAATAGACATTATTTGAAAGTAGTTTTAGGAGGACAGGAATATAGGGCGTTAATTGATTCTGGTTCCACATTGTCTTTAGTAGGGTCAAGGATAGCTGAACAGTTTAAGGATAGATTAAAGTCCTCTGATGTTGTTATTAAAAATGTCAATGGTGGATTAGTGAGGGCGTTAGGGACGTTAGAAATCAATTTAGAGATTGACGGACATGTAGGGAAAATTAATTGCAGGGCATTGAAAGACTTGGAATCGGATATGATATTAGGGATGGATTTCGGTAAACTTTTTAATTTTGATGATAGGTTAGGACAGGATCAGTGGCGTGTTAGGGAGGGTCCTTGGAGGTCGTATAGTAGTGATAAAGGGACAAACCATCCTATAATATTCGGGGAATGCTCTGGCATCTCTGAATTACAGGATGAGGAAAGGGACAAAGTGCAAAAATTGGTGCACAATTTGCTTTCAGACATAAACGCCGATCGGTTAGGAATGACAGACCTTACTGAACATTCAATTGATGTTCAGGGAGCTCCTCCAATCAAACATCGGACACGGCGCATCTCGCCCAAGATGTTGGAGGCAGCTCATGAGGAGGTTAGAAAGATGTCACAGTTGGGAGTTATAGAAAGATCGGCAAGTGACTGGAGTAGTGCACCAGTTTTAGTACGGAAGTCCGACGGAACAACTAGATTCTGTGTGAATTATAGGGACTTGAACTCGGTCACGAAACGGGATGCGTATCCTTTGCCACAGACGGATTCGATTCTGGATAAAATTCGCAATGCCAGGTATATTAGCAAAATCGACTTGAAGCAGGCGTACTTTCAGGTTAAGATGGCGCCTGCTAGTCGAAAATATACGGCTTTTGCGATGCCAGGATCGGGTCTATGGCAATTTAAAAGGATGCCATTCGGTTTGACGAATGCGCCCATGACCTTCCAGCGGTTGATCGATGCTATATTCGGTCCGGAATTCGAACCTTTTATTTTCGGATATCTGGACGATATAATCATCGTCACCGAGTCGTTCGATGAGCACTTGAAATATCTGGATTTGGTATTGCGGAAATTATTAGATGCAGGGTTAACAGTGAATAGGGACAAATGCGAATTTTGTTGTAGTAGGGTGACTTATTTAGGATTTATTTTAGATAGGGACGGACTTAGAACAAATCCAGATAAAGTGTCTCCGGTGGTCAATTATCCAGTACCCAGGACAATCAAGGAATTAAGAAGATTCTTTGGTATGATCGCCTGGTACTCGCGTTTTATTGAGAATGAGGCCGAATTAAAAATACCATTAGTAAGGTTGTTGCGTAAGGGACAAGAATGGATATGGGGGGAGGAGCAGCAGGAAGCTTTCGAGACACTAAAGAGAGCTTTGACTGTTGCAACCGTTCTTGCTCGCCCTGATTTCAGCAAACCGTTCAAAGTGCAGTGTGATGCAAGTAATTATGCACTGGGAGCGGTGCTGACTCAGGAACAGGAAGACGGGGAGCACCCCATAGTCTACATTAGTAGGGTTTTGTCGGCCGCGGAAAGGAATTATTCCACAACAGAAAAGGAATGTTTGGCGTTGATTTGGGCTATAAAAAAGTTGAGGCCATATTTAGAGGGATATCCATTTACCGCAATCACTGATCACAGTGCGTTGAAATGGTTGCGGAACCTTAAGGAGCCTACTGGTCGTCTCGCTCGGTGGGCTATAGAGATGCAACAATGGGACTTTGAGATAGTCCATAGGAAAGGATCTCTCAATCAGGTCTCAGACGCACTCTCTAGGATGTATCCGGGTGAGGTCGATACAGTGGCTGCTTTTCAGGAGATTAGGGACACGTGGTATTTAAATATGCTCAAGAACGTCGAGCAATTTCCTAACCGTTACCAGCAATGGAGAGTAGAAAACGGTCTATTATATAGGTACCGTAACGATCCATTGTTGGACCCGGTCACAAATAGGGACGAAGATTGGAGATTAGTGGTCCCAGAGGAACAGCGAGAGCGAGTAATAAGGGATGCGCATTGCGAAACCTCGGCGGGTCACTTAGGAGTAGAAAAGACGTATGACAGGGTTATTAGGGACTATTATTGGAGAAATTATCCCAGGATTGGGAAAGTATCCCAGTTAGGCCCACAAGGATTGCTTAGTAGTAGGGTGATTGAGAGACCTTGGGTAGTGGTGGCAGCGGATATGATGGAGTTTCCACCTAGTAAGAGTCAATGTAAATACTTTTTAAGCAATGTAAGTACTTTTTAAGTTAGTTTTTTAAGATTTATTTACTCGGTGGATAGAGTTGAAACCATTAAGAACCGCGGATGGTAAATCAGTAGCAAAAGCATTTAAGGAATTAATCTTATTTAGGTGGGAGACTCCTGACTATTTGCTTACTGACAATGGTAAAGAGTTTGAGAATAAAGTTTTAAATGATGTCTTAGCGGAATATGGGGTTAAACATGTCACCACTTCGCCCTACCATCCTCAAGCAAACGCTGTAGAACGGAGCAATCGTACGTTGAAAACTATGATTGCGGCGTTTGTTAAGAACGATCACAGGACCTGCGATCAACACCTTAATGAATTTAGGCATGCGATAAATACCGCGATTCAATCGTCTTTAAAAGTATCACCCGCATTCCTGAATTATGGGAGACACCCCAGACCTGTTAAAAGTTTACGTAGGGAGGTAGAATCAAGGGAATTAATTCAAAAGGGTGATGAAAAAGCTTGGGCTGATAGGGTACAACGGTAAGATATACTACGAGATATTGTCACCACGCATATAGAACAGGCGAAGGAAAAACAAGCTAAGGTTTTTAATAAGGGTAGGAGGGACGTCAGATTTTTCCCGGGAGATAGGGTACTTTGTAGGACTCATTATTTGTCTAACGCCGCGAATAGGTTTTCGGCAAAACTGTGTCCTAAGTATGAAGGACCTTACACAATATTAGAAGTATTATCGCCCACCGTGTATATTATTGATAGGACTGATAAGTCTAAAGGGAAAATTAATATGGTGCATGTAAAGGATCTGATCAGGTATATTCCACCTAGGGGAGTGAAGGGTAGTAAGGACTGTAAGGTAGCAGGGTAGTTAGTAGAGGTATCCTTACTAAAAGTAGGGATGGTTTCGAAAACCAAGGAAGAAAGGGGATTAATGACTCGAGCAGGATGAATTATAAGAAGTTCACGTAAGTTTTTTTTATTATTATTACCGTATATTTTTTTTATATGTGTTGGGGTGTCACGTTATCCCGGGAGTATATGAAGGTAGTATTTTAAGGAATAAACTCCTTACCAGGGTAAGTAAAGTTTAGGGGTGGGGGGTAATGTGATGTAGCAACATCACTGGGCGTCGCCTGGAGAGTCGTTGCTGGTGCGTGCACGAGCGCGCACCACTCCGCGGTAGTACCCGGGTACTATTCCCGACGGTGGGGATCGCGCACACCCGGGGAAACGGTCGCGAGGCACGTTGTTTACGTGCCGGTCCGCGCTCAGTTGTCGCCATCTTGAATCGATCTAGATTCAAGCGCGCGCACACGCGGTCCGCGCTCGTATCGATACGGGGATCGCACGCATATTGTCTAGGGAATTCGGAACGCGGATAGTGGGGGAACATGTGTATAAGAGTACGGAGATAAATTGATATTCGTATTTCGCGCTGTTAAATAGAGAATAATTTAGTGATCTATTGAACCAATCAATAGATGATTTTATTAGAGAATAAGACTTCCGTATGGGTAAATATAACAGCATAATACGTTATATGACTGTAATTACCTTAAATACGGAAAGTCGAAATACTAGTTGGGACAATGATAACTTATGCAAATTAGTTGTCATTTTTATCTATAGTAGGGTAAATACGGGTAGCTTTATTACACCTGTGACGGATACGGAAGGGTTGGAGAATTATAATATTGCCGTATCCCTCGCAGGTAACGAGAGAGAGAACAGATAGGGATATTAGGAGATTGAGGGAGATAGAAAATCGGGGAAGAAGTTTGGCGTGACTCGGAAAAACGGATCATCGCCATTCTGATTCTATCGATCGCAAAGTACAGTATTGCTTCATTATTCTGATCCTATCGATCTTCCAGATAATAGTGTTCTGTATCTTCTAATATTATCGATCGCACAAAGAGTGTTGTTTCTGTAGTTTTGATTTCGGAGATTTATCTTGGTCACTCCGCGGTAGTACCCGGTACTATTCCGACGGTGGGGATCGCGCACACCGGGGAAACGGTCGCGAGGCACGTTGTTTACGTGCCGGTCCGCGCTCAGTTGTCGCCATCTTGAATCGATCTAGATCAAGCGCGCGCACACGCGGTCCGCGCTCGTATCGATACGGGGATCGCACGCATATTGTCTAGGGAATTCGGAACGCGGATAGTGGGGGAACATGTGTATAAGAGTACGGAGATAAATTGATATTCGTATTTCGCGCTGTTAAATAGAGAATAATTTAGTGATCTATTGAACCAATCAATAGATGATTTTATTAGAGAATAAGACTTCCGTATGGGTAAATATAACAGCATAATACGTTATATGACTGTAATTACCTTAAATACGGAAAGTCGAAATACTAGTTGGGACAATGATAACTTATGCAAATTAGTTGTCATTTTTATCTATAGTAGGGTAAATACGGGTAGCTTTATTACACCTGTGACGGATACGGAAGGGTTGGAGAATTATAATATTGCCGTATCCCTCGCAGGTAACGAGAGAGAGAACAGATAGGGATATTAGGAGATTGAGGGAGATAGAAAATCGGGGAAGAAGTTTGGCGTGACTCGGAAAAACGGATCATCGCCATTCTGATTCTATCGATCGCAAAGTACAGTATTGCTTCATTATTCTGATCCTATCGATCTTCCAGATAATAGTGTTCTGTATCTTCTAATATTATCGATCGCACAAAGAGTGTTGTTTCTGTAGTTTTGATTTCGGAGATTTATCTTGGTTATTTTATTATAAAGGAGGATTTATTTTTGTATAAGAAGGATTAAGAAGTATCCATAGATTTATCACTTTAATAAGGAGGAATAATTATTCAAAATTTATACAGATATATATATGTATATAAATTTCCAAACGGAATAGCATCCGAGGAATATATTTGGATATTATTTATATTATATTGATTGTCCTATTGATTTTGTTTCATCGAATTGGTGAGTTATTTTAATTATTAAAATAATAATTGATTTATTTAGTGGGGACAAAAAGGATAAATTCAGTGCGCGTTTTTCTTATTAAATTAAATTATTTATTTGATTAATTATAAAGTAACGTTCTCTCTCTCGTGGTTAGTGGTGCCACGGGATCTATTATTAGATCCCGTAATATAATTATATATATCTAAATTTTGTTAAGGGTGTTAATATTCGTTACGCGGTTTAATAGGTATCCGGACCTATTATTTTATTCAACGGAACTTCCTCTGGGTGAGTCCATCGGGTGATCAGGACGAATAAATAATTACTATTGTTTTTTTTTCTTTTCGATGATGTTGGGATCCGGATAATTTTGTTTAAATAATATTTTTCGTTATTTGAATTAAAAACCAGCATCACATTGTAAAGCACCATAAAGTGGATGTGGATAAAATACATTGGAGACCAAAAACCTGTGTAGTGGTACGAAAAAAAGTTTCGCGCGCAATTATCATGAACATTTTTGTCGGCGAATATTGGTCATTTGTCGTGGGTACATCCTCCTTGGCTCGAGAATCTCGTGCGAGGAACGAGAGGTTTTTATACTAAAAGGTTTGTAAAATTATAATTATCGAATATAAGCGCGGAAGAAAGCGTAATTAAATAATCACTCTGGAGAGTATACCTTTGTCATAAGCGAGCATCGCGATGACTTACAGCTCGCGCGAGCATCGATACCGCGATGACTCACCCGTAACACTACCCATCCATGAAAAAAGTATGTTTTTCGGAAATTTGAAATTTTATTTTCGTGCGTGTATAGGCGAATCGGAACCATGCTGAGGCCATTTTGAATTTTTTTTATATCTCTTGCGGTTCCCGAGATAGACAAATTTACTGTTTCCAAAATTTATTTCTGCAGAAAACTTTTGATATAAAAAAAAATCAGAAAGTGTCTTTCACAGTTCCGCGTCCTCTACACACTCACAAAAAAAAAATTTCAAATTTCCAAAAAGCGAACTTTTTTTATTTAACCCAGCTATGTTTATAAACATATCATGTAAGATCAATGACTCAGCGAAGACACACTCGTCGGCGGCTTACCTAGGACAGACTGCATTTCCCCCTACCCCCACCGGGGTCAAGGTCGGTCATGTTTTGACTGTCCATGGTGGCCGCATAACTACTCACTGGGCTTGAACCAGAGATGGGTTGCATTAAAATGACAACGAAAACTGGAAGTGGCATTTGATTCCTTATTACTTTTTGATGAAAAAACCGTTCGAATTGAAATCCTAGCTGATCCTGTTTCGAAAATATGCATACTTTTCACTTTTTACGTAGTTTACTTTGAATTTTTGTAAGAAAATTTCTTTGTCGCACTTGCATACGCATACGCACTCGTGCATACCCAAAATCACATACACACACTCACACAACGTACATGTGTATACGTATCACATATATTATACTATGTCCACATTTGATAATAATTAACTTATGCTCATTGACCTTTTTGAATTTTTAATTACGTTAAGGGGAGGTCGGATGTCAACGTCGCTGTTCTGTACTATATTCTGAGAATTATTATTTTTTTCAAAATTTCATAGCTGAGCGCCATAGTCAATGGTCTGTAGAATGGCGCTCTGCAGAGATGATGTGAAAAAAATTAAAATTCTCAGAGAATAGTGGAAAACAGAAATGTCGGTTACTGTGTATAAAGCATAGGGCTACGGCCTCGTCTTAACGGTCATTAGATGGCGTATGCCCAATTTCTGACTCCCCACAGTTAAAAATCATCAATTGTAGCTACAAATATGAGAAGAATATTTTGAAAAATTCAAATTATTCAAATTGTTCTTGAATTCATTGATATTTACTTTAGTTGCTGCAAATAAAAGTACACCATTGAAAATGAATAATCTATCAGATTTGGACCACACGTGTGATCATGAGGAGAATAGAGTAAAAGTTTGTGCTACTTGTGGAAACAAAATCGTTTTTAAAGGTCGTTCACGTTCAGAGTTTTCATTAACTGAGAAACTTTGTAATTTGATAAAAAAGCATATCAATGAAGGATTTGATACTGCCAATTCTATGTTTTCTTCAAGTATCTGTGTTTCTTGTAGGCTTACAATTGTTGAGCAAGACAACGGTAATTAAAAAAGACCTCTTCCAAAAATGCCTAGTTATGAAAAAATGCATTTAAGTAAAGGAACTAGGAATAAAACGATATGTAATTGTTACATATGTTCATCTGCTCGTTTCAAGGGTCACACAAAAGCTATTAAGGGTAAAGGCCAAAAACGTATCTTTTCCTCTATGTACGATCAAAATAATAGCCTTAACATTGCCAATGCAGAGGTGCAACAATCACCCACTGAGAAAAGGACGGCTCCTTCTAAAAGTTCGATTGATATTTGCAATTTTTGTTTACAAAAAATAGTTAAGGGAATCAGGCATACTTGTCGAGGCCTTTCTTCTTCCGGTGCTCGTGATAATGCTTTAGAATTGGTTGAAAAATTACCTGAAAAACAACAAAACCAGCTTGTTTCAACCATTTTGAAAAAAAGAAAAATTAATGATAATTTGAACGATATTATTTTACTAAACACATCAGGCGCTAAATTAAAAGTCACTATTAATAAGAAAGTTCAGGAAAATGTAGTTTTTACAGCTGAGGGCTTAGACATGTTTCAATCGACTTCAGGGCTGACAAGAAATCATATGAAGAAAATGACTAATTTTATCCGAGTTTTTGCTGGAAGAAAGGCCATTCCTAAAAATTACACTCAACATATGCTTGAAAAGTCGAACGTAATGGAAAATGTTTACAAAAAAGATTATCGTGAATTTGAAACCTCTAAAGAAGGAATTGTATAGAGGCCTATCGTCTATGCAAATACCACAGGACTTTTAGAATTGCTCTATGACAAACGCAATATTGATTTGACTAATGCTGATATTAAAATAAAATTGATGGTAGATGGCGGAAAAGGTTTCTTTAAACTTTTGTTATCAGTTACAACAGATGAAGATAATCAAAATCAAAACAACAAAAGAGCTTCGTACTCTGAGGGTGGAAGCGTAGCAAAAAAGCACAATTATATTAGCGTGTATCGATTAATTTTACTGGCAATTGTGCCGAAGATAAAAGAGACGTATGAAAACTTGAAAATTTTATTTGAGTTAACGCAGGTGAATCAGATACCTTATAAATTCATCGCAGATTTTAAGCTTTTATTAATTGCTATTGGAGAGATGATGTTATTATTTTAAAAACATTCAATGATTTGACACAAGACTATTTAAAATTCAGAAGCGTAGAGAAAAAAAACTAGCAAGGGAATTTCACAGTATGATTAATTACCCTCTTTTGGTAGCAGAAGGAGATGAAGAAGACGCCAATATGTACGTTCTTGAGAAGTGCCCTCTTCCGGAATTGCATTTATTGCAAGGATTGGTGAATCACTTGTTTTGGAAGGGTGTACTTCCGCTGTAGGTCGTGAAAATGCTCTGCTTTGGCCGAAAAAATTAAAACTAGTTGCTAAAAACTACGATGGTGAAATTTTTGAGGGTAATGCATGCAGAATGCTCATAAAAAATGCTGATGGATTAAACGATCCTGAAATTTATAAAGAAGGTGGACCTTTTCGATTGCAGCCTTTCATCGGCACGTTTAAGACAATGATTGTAGACACTAGCTTTTCTACAAAAAAGGCTGATACGAGTGAACTGGATAAAAATTTAAGAGAATTACGCACAATTTTTAATAGTACGGGAGTATCAAAGACATTAAAAATCCATGTTCTTTTAGATCATTTGAAGGATAACCTTCTGTACTTAAGCAATGATGGCTCGGGCGTATGGTCTAAGCAAGTGGGGGAATCCGTTCATCGAGAATTCTCAATGTACTGGGAAAGATTCAAAATAAACGCTATTAATGCTCCATCTTTCGTAGAGCGTTTATTTAAAGCAGTGGTTACGTTTTCTTCCCACCACTTATAAAAATTTATTACTATAAATGAGATACTTTAGTCATATGCGTGTATGTATAGTGGATTAGGCCTATAGGGAGACCACTTTAAAAAAAATGCGCGTTGATATTTATCTCATAGATCGTGTGGAAATAATATATACAGGGTGATCCAGAAACATGGGTAACATATATATATATTCCGATTCAGAAAATTAATTCGAGTATAACCCCGTCGGAATTTTTAAAAAATATTAATTAGGCGAGGCATAATTAATTTTTGAAATGGGCCAATCAGAGGCCGGATTAGGGAAGAAAGGTGAGCGGCGTTGCCGCGCGAGACTAATGCAACAGGTCAACGAGCGAAGCGGCCGAGACGCCTGAACATAGCTAATGCGTATAGCAGAAGCGAAGATCGCGAAAGCGAATGAATCGCAAAATATATTTTACGAGATTGAGTGTATGAATAAAATGTACAATCAAGGAAATGATTTTTTATAAGTTTGAATTAGACCGCAGACTAATAAATTCATTACTACTATTATTAATTTACTTACTAAATCTATGATACGCGTGCGTTATAAATATGAGATTATTACAGTTTTTAATCTCATCGTATTTACATTAATTTATTGAAACCTTTATGACGAATTTTAAGACAATAAAATTTTGAATTGAATTAAGTTTTGTGTACAATATAGCCAATAAATACGTTTACCATAAAGATATATCGCTACATATTGGAAATATATTAATTAATTTTGGAAGTATATTGGCAATAATATTGATAGGTAAATAATTCCTAGTCCGTGTAAAATGAAATTTAGCTCAAGTCTCAATTCTCCGTTTAAAAAACATAATGCTACCGCGAGCGCTCTCCGATGTTCGCGCACATCAAATTTTGTGCTCGCGGAGTAAGCCCGCCGCGGGCGCTCTCCGACGTTTGCGCTCATCAAATTTTGTACTCGCGGAGTAAGCCCGTCGCGGACGCTCTCCGACGTCCGCACTGCAAGAGCAAACGTGCTCAAAAAAAAGTTACTTCGTTAACATTAAAATTCATTGTGTTTTAGACTTAATAAATATTTTGGAAAACTCGTTCCAAATGTTTAGGATAATAATTGCAATAGTCTGGCTGTTGCTTGTTAAACTGATTTTTTATAATATATTAGTATATGCTGAACAAATCGATATCATTTATGTCACGCATCGTAGTAATTATTCGGATGACCAAAGACAGACGTTCATTCACGTCTTCATCCACTTGAGGTAATAAAAGATCATCGATTCGTCGGTAGTATTGACAATTTGGAAGACACGAAACATATTGGCGGTATATTGATAATACTTTGGCAATATGTTGGCAACATATTGACAACATATTGGCAACATATTGGCAATATATTGGCAACATATTGGCAATATATTGATAATACAAATAATAAATACTTAACGAAATACTCTTTTAACTGCAAGATTTAAGCCAGACTTTAAGCCATACTTGCGCAAACACTTTCAGACACACATACAGTCATACAATTAGCCATACTAAAAGATCAACTTTTCATTCCTTGTAACTACCCTCTGTATTGGTTGGTAATAAAAACCGACATAAGAAAAATCAACGAGTTATTTTGTTATTCTAAAATATCTGTCTTTGTTGATTGCTTTAAATCGTCTTCTCGTTCTTGCATTAGTAGCACAAACTGTATGAGAAGTTTCATCAACCACCTAAATACAGGAGGGTAGTAGTAAGGAATGAAATTTGCTTTTTTATCGAGAAATAGACATTTTCATGTTATTTTCTTATCTAAAATATATGTCCTTTGTTGATTTTTCTTAAGTTGGCTTTTCGTACCAACCAATACAGAGGGTAGTTACAAGGAATGAAAAGTTGATCTTTTAGTATGGCTAATTGTATGGCTGTATGAAGTGTTTGTGAAAGTATGGCTTTAAGTATGGCTTAAATCTTTCAGTTAAAAGTGTATTTCGTTAAGTACCCGCGTAAAAAATTAAAGTTTATATGAACTTTATATAAACTTTAGGTTTGGCTAAACTTGATATGGGGTTAGCCAACTAGACTGAGCCGAACTTGTGCAATTGACTGTTCAAGTTTGGCGAAAGTATATCAAATGTTCAGCTGAAATTCATATAAAGTTTTTATAAAGTTTTTTTATAATTACTGACAAATAAAATATAGTTTATACTAAGTTTAGCTGAACTCAATATTAACGTGATAGCAAGTTCAGGTTTATAAAGTCATATAATGTTGATATCAACATACCCAAAGAAAAATTTAAAAAATCTTCTTTAACTGACATCAGTAAGAATACATCGGTTAGAAAAATGGTGAAAATAGATACATTGTGGTTTTTTAAATTTCTTCTTTCAGGTTATGTCTTCAAAACTAAGGAAATGGACAACACTTTTCAGTGATGGATTCGAATTTTTTGGAATATATCTCCGTTTTCCTAACCGATGTATTTTTACTGATGTCAGTTAAAGCAGATTTTTAAAATTTTTCTTTGGGTATGTTGATATCAATATTATATGACTTTATAAACCTGAACTTGCTATCACGTTAATATTGAGTTCAGCTAAACTTAGTATAAACTATATTTTATTTGTCAGTAATTGTAAAAAAACTTTATAAAAACTTTATATGAATTTCAGCTGAACATTTGATATACTTTCACCAAACTTGAACAGTCAACTGCACAAGTTCGGCTCAGTCTCGTTGGCCAACCCCATATCAAGTTTAGCCAAACCTAAAGTTTATATAAAGTTCATATAAACTTTAATTTTTTTTCGCGGGTATTTATTATTTGTATTATCAATATATTGCCAATATGTTGCCAAAGTATTGTCAATATATTGCCACTATGTTGCCAAAGTATTGTCAATATGTTGCCAATATGTTGTCAAAGTATTGTCAATATATTGTCAATATGTTGCCAATATGTTGTCAATATGTTGCCAATATGTTGTCAAAGTATTGTCAATATATTGTCAATATGTTGCCAATATGTTGTCAAAGTATTGTCAATATATTGCGAATATGTTGCCAAAGTATTGCCAATATGTTGCCAATATATTGCCAATATGTTGCCAATATATTGCCAATATGTTGCCAATATATTGCCAATATGTTGCCAATATGTTGTCAATATGTTGCCAACATATTGCCAAAGTATTATCAATATATCGCCAATATGTTTCGTGTCTTCCAAATTGTCAATACTACCGACGAATCGATGATCTTTTATTACCTCAAGTGGATGAAAACGTGAATGAACGTCTGTCTTTGGTCATCCGAATAATTACTAAGATGCGTGACATAAATCCACGAATTCTCATAATACCGATTTTTAGTAAAGATATGATCCAATTAATTTAAATGATATCGATTTGTTCAGCATATACTAATATATTATAAAAAATCAGTTTAACAAGCAACAGCCAGACTATTGCAATTATTATCCTAAACATTTGGAACGAGTTTTCCAAAATATTTATTAAGTCTAAAACACAATGAATTGTAATTTTAACGAAGTAACTTTTTTTGAGCACGTTTGCTCTTGCAGTGCGGACGTCGGAGAGCGTCCGCGACGGGCTTACTCCGCGAGTACAAAATTTGATGAGCGCGAACGTCGGAGAGCGCCCGCGGCGGGCTTACTCCGCGAGCACAAAATTTGATGTACGCGAACATCGGAGAGCGCTCGCGGTAGCATTATGTTTTTTGAACGGAGAATTGAGGCTTGAGCTAAATTTCATTTTACACGGACTAGGAATTATTTACCTATCAATATTATTGCCAATATACTTCCAAAATTAATTAATATATTTCCAATATGTAGCGATATATCTTTATGGTAAACGTATTTATTGGCTATATTGTTCACAAAACTTAATTCTATTCAAAATTTTATTGTCTTAAAATTCGTCATAAAGGTTTCAATAAATTAATGTAAATACGATGGGATTAAAAACTGTAATAATCTCATATTTATAACGCACGCGTATCATAGATTTAGTAAGTAAATTAATAATAGTAGTAATGAATTTATTAGTCTGCGGTCTAATTCAAACTTATAAAAAATCATTTCCTTGATTGTACATTTTATTCATACAATCAATCGCGGAAAATATATTTTGCGATTCATTCGCTTTCGCGATCTTCGCTTCTGCTATACGTATTAGCTATGTTCAGGCGTCTCGGCCGCTTCGCTCGTTGACCTGTTGCATTAGTCTCGCGCGGCAACGCCGCACTATGGGAAAAAGGTAAGAATTTTGTCCTAAAATCGTAGAACTCATGTTGTGATAGGTGCAGAATAATGAAATTTGAGAGTAAGATAGTTGATGAAATATGCTATCTGGGAAAATTAAAGTTATGAGTTCAAGGTCATTTTATGACCTTCAAAAATGAGATCAAACATGTTAGTTTTATGAAAAAATTTAGTTTCTTCTTATTAAAATGAGTAAAAATGTTAAATTATAATATATTATATAGATATTTTGAAATATTTTTGTCTGCTGATTAGAACTGCTGAACTAAAAAAATCGAATCACTTTTTGCTCTTAAAAAACGCAGTAGGTTAATTCTTGAAAGTTCCTTAGAAAACTTAGAACTGAACGGGTTCATGAGTGTGTGTATATATATATATATATATACACACACACACATACTATATATATAGTATGTATATACTATATATATATATGTGTGTGTGTGTGTGTGGGTGGGACTATGTGTGGGAGTATGCGTGTGTTTTGGATTAGTTTTTATACGAGATTGTTAAATAATTGTAGTAAATTTATCTCATAAAAATACATTTTATGTAAATTCTTTGGTAGACATAAGTAAACATAAAGTAAATATAAACAACATTTGTATATTTGTATATTTGCAAATAATATTTTGAATATAATTTTAATCTAACTCACTGGATGAAATATAAATTATAATATATTATATAGATATTTTGAAATATTTTTGTCTGCTGATTAGTACTGCTGAACTAAAAAAATCGGATCATTTTTTGCTCTTAAAAAACGCAGCATGTTAATTCTTGAAAGTTCCTCAGAAAACTCAGAAGTGAGCGAGTGCATGGATGTATATTTGTTTTTATATATATAGACACCTAAGCGCGCAATAATATGTATCCTTACAATATTATGCAATAATATGTATCCCTACAATATTATGGTTTCATTTCATAGTTTTATATTTCTGATGAAGTCTTGTTTGTATACATCTACACGGAAACTATGTAATATATCTCTTAAGGTAAACACCAGCAAGCGCACGTACTGTACACTTGGGAACATCATTGAGTGGTGCTTGAAAATGTTTTCAGCTGCTTTTGTCGTAGTCTTTCAAGTTCTATTGTAATATAAAGGTAATATAACTTAAAACATCGTGGCTTCATCGACAATATACAATAGTTCTTTACTTACATTAGGTAGAATTCCAGTTTGTGTATTTTAATCGACTGTAGCATAGAAAGTAATTAGTGACATGTCCAAGTAAGTAATCTGATTCTCTTATTAATTTTTTTATCAGTAACAAAAGTTCATATGTGTGTATGGGATATTTTATTTATTTTGTTAATGGTACATTAAGTCGTACGTGTATCGTTAGCATGTAAGACAGCATAAGAAATCTACTTTATAGTTCCGCTTTAAATAATAAAAAATAATATATTGTGATGCGCTACAAAAATAATAAAAATTTGTTTTTTGTTATTGTTACTTTATTATGAATTTTATTTCTGTACAATTTATATAACTAATGATTTATAGTTTACAAATACAATCTATAGATGGATTAGAAAATCTTTTTGAACTACGATTTTTCTGTAAAACATTTAGAATTATTTGTTTTGCTGTAGGTCGACAGCATACAATTTTCTTGATATTATATCAAATAACGACAATGTTATATGTATTTAATAAATTAAAATTTCAAAAAACTGGTCTAATCTCTAAATAACTGATAATTTGTAAGCTATAATTAAATAATACTCGGATGATTAGCAATCATGTAAAGTGAAAATTCATAAGTTTGTATTTGTAGTTTAAATTGCTGTTTTGGAATATTTATTTTTTATATTGGGGAGAAAGAAACTTGTTATTTGATTCAATGTTTCATATTTTTCTGTAAGCATGGGGCCAGCTACGAAAAAAACAAAAAAAGTCGGACGTCCTAATAAAAGAAGTAAAAAGAGCGTTAATACAGGTAGAAAACATGTACCTATCGCAAATGCCTCAAGAAGCACCATATACAAACGAGCTAAAGAATTGCTACAGTCCGATTTATATAATTATTCAACGATTAAATTAGCTGCTAAAATAGGTCAGAAGAATGCGGATACCAGGAGTGATATGAATGAAACTATAGAATCTGTTGATACAATTGCGATTCATTCACAGGAATCTGCTTTAGCCTTTTTTCTAGAGTATGATTATAGCAAGAAAACCTATTCTGGTTTAGTGACGGACAGCCTATCCCGTGGCTGCTCACTATATCCATCTTACCCATTGATTAAAAGAGCAATGGATGAATGTAAACCGAAACAGTATAAAGTTTCTGAAATCGTTGTATCTGTTTCTATGCAGGATATGCTAAATAAGACTGCAGAGCGTTTGTGCGAGAGTGTTGCTTTAACATGGGATGAACATGAATTACTCGACTTAGAATTGGTTGCGACCCTTGGGTTCGATAGCTCTTCGGGACATTCCAATGCACAGCAAAAATGTGAAAACATTGAAAATGAAAATTCAAATGCCCTTCAATCACTTTTTGTTACCAGTTTTATAGTGATTCAATTGAAGACCTCTATTTCAGGCAAATATTCTTGGCTAAATCCTACTCCACAAAGCATTCGATTTTGTCGACCTCTTAGAATAGCTCTAGAAAAAGAAGATAAAGAAGTAACTCTTCGCGAGTATAACCGTTTGACAGATGAAATAAAGTGTCTTAAGCCACATAAGTTTAAATTATCGGGTAAAAAATCTGTCAAGGTTTCATTTAATATGTCGCAAACTATGTTCGACGGTAAATGCATCAACATAATTATTGAAAACAACGCTTCTAGTAGGTGCCCATTATGCTTGCGTACTGCACACCAATTTAGTAATTTGTCTGATAATTTCATTGTAAATGAATCCTCGCTACAATTTGGTTTGGGACTTCTACATGATGAAATTAAAACGTTTGAGCATCTTCTTAACATTTCATATCGAATAAAAGTAAGAACCTGGGATATCCGTAAAAATTTAAAGGGTAAGATATTTAATCCTCTTTGCGGGAGTTTTCAATTTTTTCTGCACGCTATAATATGTTCGATATTTGTTTATATATATATATATATATATATATATAATTAATAATAAAAAATGATATATATATATATATCGCGAGGATCATACTTACTTTACATGATAAAAATATGATCTGAACCAAGAGCTAAAAAAGCCACTTTGCGTACATTTAATTTAATTTAATTTTTAATATTTACAGAACAATTCGATACACGGAAGAAATTTATTCAGCAAGCTATTTACAATAAGATTGGAGTCAGAGTGGATCAGGTACTGCAGGGTCACGGAACTACTAACACAGGAAATGTGGCTAGACGTTGTTTTGAGAATCCAACATTATTTGCTGAAGCTCTTGAGATTGATGTCCGTTTAGTACGTAACATGGCTCGAATACTGTCAGCGTTTAAGTGCAAAAGAAAACTTAATTTGATTGTGCTTGAAAAATTTTGTTGGAAAACGTATCAAATGCATTTTGAACTGTACCCGTGGGCAAGAATGAAACCCACAGTGCACAAATTATTAAAACAAGGCTGTCATATTGCACGCAGATTTCCTTTGCCAATGGCATATTATTCAGAGGACGCGAACGAATCATGGCATAAGTTATATCGGAAAAATATGACATCTCATTCTCGTCAAAATAGCAGAAAAAACAGGATACTTGATGTTTTTAATAGAGCAGTCTATTTAACCGATCCTAAAATTTCTCTAATTTACATAAACGAGCGGTTAAATTCGCACAAAACGTCTAAAGTTTCATCCGATATACGAGAATTCATTGAAGACAGGTATAATTACAATAATCATTTTGTAATCGTTTAATACGAATGCTTAGTACCTCGAACTTCGTTCACACATATTTTAGAGCATGATCAAAATAATTGTTTTGAGTCTTAACACTAATGCGCATTTATATTACGTACTAAGCAAATACAATACTATACACACACACACACACACATACACACACACACACACACGCACGCACGCACATATATTAATGCAGCATTTTACTTATTTTTCAGTGAAATTACTTCAGACGATGATATGAGTTGTAGTGACGATTCATCCAGTGAGTTAGATTAAAATTATATTCAAAATATTATTTGCAAATATACAAATATACAAATGTTGTTTATATTTACTTTAAGTTTACTTATGTCTACCAAAGAATTTACATAAAATGTATTTTTATGAGATAAATTTACTACAATTATTTAACAATCTCGTATAAAAACTAATCCAAAACACACGCATACTCCCACACATAGTCCCACCCACACACACACACACACATATATATATATAGTATATACATACTATATATATAGTATGTGTGTGTGTGTGTATATATATATATATATACACACACTCATGAACCGGTTCAGTTCTAAGTTTTCTAAGGAACTTTCAAGAATTAACCTACTGCGTTTTTTAAGAGCAAAAAGTGATTCGATTTTTTTAGTTCAGCAGTTCTAATCAGCAGACAAAAATATTTCAAAATATCTATATAATATATTATAATTTAACATTTTTACTCATTTTAATAAGAAGAAACTAAATTTTTTCATAAAACTAACATGTTTGATCTCATTTTTGAAGGTCATAAAATGACCTTGAACTCAACTTTAATTTTCCCAGATAGCATATTTCATCAACTATCTTACCCTCAAATTTCATTATTCTGCACCTATCACAACAAGAGTTCTACGATTTTAGGACAAAATTCTTACCTTTTTCCCATAGTGCGCCGCTCACCTTTCTTCCCTAATCCGGCCTCTGATTGGCCCATTTCAAAAATTAATTATGCCTCGCCTAATTAATATTTTTTAAAAATTCCGACGGGTTTATACTCGAATTAATTTTCTGAATCGGAATATATATATTTGTTACCTATGTTTCTGGATCACCCTGTATATTATATCTATACTTTATCTTATGAAGAGATAAACTACGTAAAAAGTGAAAAGTATGCATATTTTCGAAACAGGATCAGCTAGGATTTCAGTGGCGCGGCGTGTTACTATAATGTGACGCCAGTTCAGGTGCGCGTGCGTTTCGTGCAGTTGTCAGTGCATGAGAGGCACGGGCATCTGAACTATAGGGAACGTTATAGGGACGCGAAGATGTAAAGTGGATCGCGGTGGTTCCATCGGGAGGACAGGAAACTGTAATTATTAGACTAATTACAGTGACCGATGATATCTTCCGATGGACACAAGCACCACTGTTTCAACTACATGTGCTTTGTTTACAGACACACCGTTCACCTCCGTCGCTGATTAGCCCTGGCAGCATAAATAGAGCGACGTTAAATAACAAAAAAAAAAAAAAAGCTAGGATTTCAATTCGAACGGTTTTTTCATTCAAAAGTAATAAGGAATCAAATGCCACTTCCAGTTTTCTTTGTCATTTTAATGCAACCCATCTCTGGTTTAAGCCCAGTGTGGGAATTCATAAACCTATCTAGAACTACGAATTCACGTATATGAATATGTAGCATTTATAAGAAAAAAATTTTACAGCGCTTAACAATCGATGGAATTCACGTTGATGCGTGTAGAATTGTAATATAACGAGAAATTCTTGATTAAAAATTCTAATTAAAACAAAATAGAATTTAACGTTCGGTGATAATTATATAATGTAAATTTATCGGTCTATCCGAACTAAAGCTTTACTTTTGACATAAAGCAGGCTCATTTTTCTCTTCGTCCACTATGGTTGGTGAAAAATTAAATTAAATTTTGTTTTAATAAACCTGCGACTCGGTCTAATACGTCGTACTGTGGCTGCGGTATTTCCCATCGCTAGATAGAGACGACAAAATCTCTACACTCTTTGGGGAGATTGTCGTTTTTCTTCTATATATATAGCTGCATAACATCTTGCTGGCGGGAAACTGATCCTTACTTTGGTAAATTTTTTGTAACGTAGAAATATGAAGAAAGCTAAGTTATTACTAGCCAATGGCCACTTTGACAAAAATTATTCGACATCTAATAATAACTTCAATGCAATTTAATTCTAATTGAATCGCTTCTAACACCAAAACAAATACTGATAGATACTCAAACTAAAAACCAGAAGAAAGTTTGTGCAAGTAGATACAATTTAAGAAATAAGAAGCTTAAATTGTTCAATTTGGAGCAAAGTTATGAAGAAAATAAGAAATTGAAGAAATTTTATCCAAACCTTAATATCAAAAATTCATTGTTACTTTTAGCCTAAAATTCTTCAATTTCTTATTTTCTTTGCAACTTTACTACAAATTGAGCAATTTAAGCTTCTATTTCTGAATTGTTTCTAATTAAGTTCAACTTTCTTCTGGTTTTTGGTTTGAGTGTCTATCTCTATTTATTACTAGGTTATAAGCGATTTAATTGGAAGTAACTTGCTTTGAAGTTATTATTAGATGTTTTATAACTTTCGTCAAAGTGGCCATGGGCAAGTAATAACTTGGCTTTCTTCATATTTCTACTTTTCAGAAGATATACGAAAGTTAGGATAAGATCCGTTTCCCGGAGGTCATGTTTATTAGACTCCCCTTGTTAATTAAATTAATGAAAATTAAAAGTCCTTTATAATGTACGGAAACCACGTTTATGAACGGCTTGTAATTCCTATACATATCTCGAACAATGAATTCACGTATAATTATAATTTACCGCCCTTAAAGTTGGAACCTACGTTGTTGAGGATGGAAATTTAATATAAATGGAAATCGTTGTTTAAAAAATTCTAGGTCGTTTGTAAACCTTTTTTCTCTCTGTATTTTTGCATACATTTATAAATTTGTAGCATTATTGTGGAAATAATATACAAACCTTTAAAATGAACGAAAACCACATTTTTGCATGCGTGTGCAAAAAAAGGTTGCTGAAAATTCTATATTCAAAAATTCCATCTTTGCTGGAAATTCTTATATTAACATTTCGGATTCCTCTATTTCGCATATTTTAACGTGTGTATCATTAATTCTATCTTTAACATCGTTAAGCACACCTAAGTGGGTCTTTAAGGGTTATTTAGGTCTCTGAACTTGATTCTGACATCAAAATAAAAAATTCAAAATGGCGGAAGTAATACGGCGGATATTATACCGGGTATTTTTTAAACTTTCCACCTGATTATCTCAAAGATCGCGACGTATATCCCCGCACTGCTAAAAGACAGTGATATAGACGTAATAGGATTATGTTCCTTATGGGGCGCTTGAATATAGTGAATCCTATGATGTTCTACTTTCCTTGAGAATTTAACATATATGCTTAAAGATACCACTATTTTGCTGTAGATCAAAACCAATATAAATCAATGAGTTGCCGAAATTGCCCAGCTACTCGTGACAATTCAGTACTTGGAATGTTTTGTTAAGTAAATCGAATTTTTCACCACATTTTCTGTAACAATTCTTGACCGTCCAAAAACAATATATTCTAAGTATTCCCGTACCGAAAAAACGATTGACATCATCTCCAGAGATGTTTGTTAATGAAACATCAAATTTCTGTGTTTTTAGTAATATGTCTTCGATTTTTTCAAATATACTGCAACTTTACTTTTATTATATAATTGTCTTTGCTAATGTAGCGTAACTTTTATTATTAATAGCATCTGATTATGTTTGTTAAGTGTAGTATTATATACAGGGTGTCTGAAAAATTTTGATGGGTAGGCCGCTGTGGGCCTTCTATAAACCACACAAAAAAGCAGTGAACTAGTTGTACTGTATATTTGAAAGATCATAAACTCTGGGGAGTTGGAAAAGACAGGGTCAGAGTGAACCACAAGCCTAACATCAAGATTACTCCTGATGTATGCCGCAACTTCCCCGTCCTCACCAACTCGGTCCAATCTGTGTATTGTATAATTAGAAAGGCCCAGCATGTCGGATGAGTCATGTTCTGTGAGGAAGGTTTCAGAAAGTGCAATAATATTGTGATTAAAAGGAAGAACCAGTGATTCGATGGATGAAAAATGAGTTTTTAAACGGTTTATGTTTACATGAAAAATGGAGAATGGAGTGTTAGTAGATGATGAAGCCTGGCCAGACAACGCTCATTTCGATGAAGGAGATTTGGGAGTTAAGAAGTTAAAATGGTCCGATTTAGAATGTACCGGAAGTAGCTGCACTTTCTTAGTTCTACGCATAAATACGGTATAATTCTTAATTATAGGCCTCGCGTAACCCAAGTCAATAGATCGCTTTAGACACGATATCATGCAGCTGCTTGGGCCATAACGCACGCAAAAAAATGAGTAGCTCCCAGTAGGCGCGGCGCTGCGAGGTTGCTTAGCAACCTGAAAACATGGCGGCAAAGTGGGCGAGGCGACGCGTTTGGACGTCCCCGCGGTGGGGGTCGCTATATATTGCGCGACGACTGGAGCGAACTCGCTTTTGATCGAAGCAGTCCCCGGAGGTGCTGCCCCCTCTTGCGATGCGGGCAAGGGAGAAGTTCTCACGAGTCGGTAACAACGCGGTTCGTTAGAGTCGGGTATTAGTGCGAAGCAGTTCGCGTGTATACAATTGCCGCACCGAGAACATACCTCCGCATAATCCTTTTTAATGATCCTCCGGCTACAAACGAAGCACATGTTGCGCATAACTGGCAGCATTGCCCACAGATGCAAATGACAACCACCAGAAACCGTGGTTCACATTACTATTAAAATCATACAGGCCAGCTTGCAAGTCTAAATGTAAATTTAAAATTTTGCATCTTTGCAGGTATTTTTAAATATTTACCATTTCCATTCGCTTGGCATAACCATGCTCTGACCTAAAATGGTGCGCTAACATTACAAAATATCGGAATGAAAAACAAACGAAAATATCACTTTTTTGTATATTTTATTTAATAAATTCGTAAATTTGCATTTTGAAATGAAAACATTATCGAATTTGTTCCTTAAAATAAAATTATTTACAGAATAGTACAAAAAGCGAACCTTCTTATGCGCAACAGCCAAAGTTCGTTGCGTCCTTCTGTAGAGGCGGAGATGTTCTGATTATAGCGGAAGACCAGCAACAAGGTCCTACTCTGTCGGTAAATGACACGGAGGTTCTGCAGAGGCTGGTGAAGGCCAAAACATGAATACCGGGAGTTGGTGATTTTGATACTGATGTGGTATAATCCGACTTTCAACGTCGCAATATAGCGAGTGGTAACTTGTGATGAGGCGATTTTCAATGATACAGCAACAATAGACAATTTTCTCTTGGTGCACATGCGGGAATCTTCTCTTTTACCAGTTGGAGCGCGTAAGTTTTAAAGTGCACGTTCCGTCAGTAGTAGAGTCTCTTAGAAGCTGCAGTGCTCTTTAAGGCGCTGTAAATCTCACAAATTAACTTTCATCACGGCAACAATACTTCCGCACTATTCCGAAAGGGTTTGACAGAGATTCACAGGTCTATCACTGGTCCAGAAATCATGGACGGTGAAAGGAATAATAACAACGGCACATAAACAAAGGTTTCTCTGTATCATATTAAACCTATCCATTCTTATGTTTTTCAGGTTGCTGAATAGAATCCGTCGTCAGTTTCGCCTCATTCCGTCAGGGTCAGTTTAACATCCAATTAAAAAGTAAAGATTTACACCCATAAAAGTGTCACAAAAACTTCCCAAAAATGTGAAAAGATACCAAAAATTGTAAAAAATCTTATTTAAGTGATTTGATTACGTATTATATTCTTTGTGTACATGTCTTTGTGTATTGTCGATGTCCTTTTTATCGTTTTTTCTTTTAAAGAACTCTTTTGTCTTTAAATGACCTATGAAATGGGTTTCTCTTTCTCTTTTTATTATTTGTTTCAGTGTCTCTTTTCAATATCCAGCAAAAATCTGCCGTCATGTTAGCATTCCATCTTTTTTGGTATCGATTCTCCATTACACTTATTTCTTGATCAAATAGTTCACCCTACTCTTTACTCACAACGTCTAGATTAAGAGTAGTATATAGAAAGTAATCAAGATGGGAATGCAAGAAATGCATTTTATAACTCATCAAGCAACATTTGTGCGATTGGTTTTTGATACTTCTCATTCTTTCTATTTCCATGCAGCTATTTCTGCGACGTTCATTTTTGTGATAAATATTTCGTTTCCAAACAAAATAAATTTGAGGACTATCAAACTACATTCTTTGACTTTAGCATCACTTATTGCGGGAAACTTTTCTACTTAATACTGAAAACAATCGCCAGCTTTATCCAGAGTTTTGACGATTTGCTTCATGAGGCCAACTTTCTAGTTTTATATTTATTCGTATTTGTGTATGTATTTGAGTTTTTGTTATTGTTTGCTTCTGTGCTAACAGAACTCGACTCAGTTATCGAACTTCTAACTTTATTTACTTTCTCCGAACTGAGACTAACACACCCCCATTATGATTTTCTGTCAATGATTTGGTGTTAACATTATTAGAATCTAGTTTATAATGCGCAGCAATTTTTTTTAAGTCTAACAAGTTCTTAAACTTTGTCGAAGGATTTTCGTCGCGCGCTTTGACATAATAATTTTTCCTTGTATGCCAGACATTAAAACCTAATTTTTTAGCTGCTAGTTTCAGTGTTTTCAATGTTCTCTATCTCTATCCGAAAACTCGTTTATAAAAATATTTGCCGCAGGCAAGGTAGCAGTCCAATCAAAACGCGTTGTGTCTAAGTTTGATGTGTTAAACGCAGTAAATCTACCCGTGAAAAAAAATTACATGTACGCAACATGTATTCAGATACATGTAGTTTACATGTGTTTTGTGACCGATTTCCACACCTAAAGTGTACTCCCAAAGGTGTAGTTTTGGTGTGTTGTTAATGTATATGAGATGTACATGTGTTGATTTAATGTATATAAGGTGTACATGTCCTGAGTCAAGTATTTTAATAATCATTGCCACACCTGCGACACATATTCATCTCATATGCATTAAAATCATACAAAAATTACATGTTAGTGACGGAAATTATTTACAAAGTACATGCATTACACATGTATTTTACATGAAATTTACATCTACTGTACATTTAATTATTTGTAAAATAAATGTATAATAATTATTATTATTTAAGGTTTTTTATATTAAAAATAAATGAATTGCTTTATTTAATATTTCAATAACGTTTATTCTAATTCATGAGTATTACATGGTAATAGTACATATCCGACATCATTAACACTAACATTCAAACAAACAAGCTCTAAATTTTTAATTAATACAGGTTCATATATGTTACTTTTCTTACAGATAAAAATGGTCGGTATATATTTATTTAAAAATATGCAAAAAAAATGCTGGCTTTTTTTCGCATTTATTATTTATAGCATAAACAATGCATTTAGGACAAAAATCATCGCAATCACATACTCTTATAAATGTTTGTATTACATCTATTTTTGTGTAATTATTTTCATTGTAAATACAATAACATGAATTTGTTTTTTTTCTTAACAGTACATATTTCCGATTGATAATAAATATTGCTTTTTAAAATTTTTTTCATTTCTAAACATTTTGCTTTGTCAAGTTTAAATGGAAAAGCATTTTTTACAACATTCGAAATGGATTTTGGTTTAAGGGGGTATCCTGATTTAGAACGTTCAAGAAATCGATTTTTTTTTATTGCTTAAATCTATTTCTTATATGTATAAGAACATGTATCCGTAGTTATAGAGTCGGATTCGTAGTATTTCCGAAGATACAGCACTAAACGCAACGGGGCATCGAGCAAGTGCCAGTGCTCGATCAGACTGAAACGCGTGCGCTCCTCCCCTCGTCTCTAAACTCGAAATTATATACCTGAAAAGGTTTAGCAGCTGTTCAAAATAATATTTTGATTTCATAGAAGCGTCTTTTGAACCTTAGTATGTGTCATGAACCTTAGTTGTGAAAAAACTGTCAAAGAAGAGAAAGAAAAAAAATATAGAACATGATAGATCTGTTTGAAAGTTTCTGGCGATGGATCCTGGAAAAAACGAGGTTTTACTTCATTGTTTGGTGTTACAACGCTCATTGCATATTACTCTGGCAAAGTAGTCGACCTTATTGTAAAAAGTGCATATTGTCATTCATGTGGTTTACAAAAGAATATATTAGACGAAGAAGAATTTGAAGAATGGTATAATGATCATAAAGAATCATGCTCTTCAAATCACGATGGTTCAGTAGGGAAGATGGATGTAGATTCAATCGTTTTTGAAATCTATTGAAAATTTTGGAATAAAGTATACGAATTACATCGGCGACGGTGATTCGAAAACTTTCAATGGTATTGTAAAAATGAATCCATATGGTGATGATTACCCTGCGACAAAAAATGAGTGCGTGGGACACGTACAAAAGCGCATGGGTACTCAACTCCGAAATAAAAGGAAGGTAGATTAGCTTGGAGGAAAAAAGCGTCTAACAGAGCGTCTCATCAAAAAGTTGACAATATATTATGGTTTAGCAATTCGAAGGAATATTCATTCTGTCCAAAATATGAAAAAGGCTGTGATGGCAACGCTGGATCATTATTGTTCAACTGATGAATCTCCTCGCCACGAGAATTGTCCGACAGGCACTGACAGCTGGTGTGAATGGCGCAAAGCCGAAGCTACGAATCGTCTTGCATCCTTCAAACATTCTGCTCGATTGATTGACGAAAAAGTGGAGGAACATATTCATCCAATCTACGAAGAACTTTCGAATGACGATCTCATGACGCGATGCTTAGGTGGACACACGCAAAATTCGAACGAATCGTTCAACTCCACTGTATGGCGCAAAACTCCGAAACATCTCAATTCTGGTCAAAAAATCGTAGAAATTGCTGCGTATCTGGCTGCAGGAATGTTTAATGAAGGATATTCAGCAGTTCTGCATACCATGCAATTACTCAATTTGAAAATTGGCCAGCAATGTAAAATGTTTGCGCATAATGTCGACATACAACGGATTGAACGAGAAAGACGACGTTCGTCTCTTTCCAGTAAGGAAGCTCGTATGGCCCGTAGACTTGAACAACTTCAAAAAAATGAGTTCCATGAGGAAGCTGAAGGTCTATTGTATGGCGCAGGAATAGCTGATTAGCGAATTATTGCCGTAAGTAGTAGAAAATTAACATTTTTCCAGTTCATAAACTTTAAAGCGCTTTTTCTCGAGTTTTCGCTTTTCCACTTTTTCTAAACTGGCGGGCGTGTTTGCAAAAAAAAAAATAAATAAATAAGCTATTGTAACGATCCGAAGTTTTTTAGCTTCAGTTTTATCTACTCTTCAATATGAACCGAAAAAGTTTTGGGAAATAAATTTCTAAAAGACTTTTTCAGCACATTGAAGAGATTTTTTTTTCTCGTAAAAAGCACTTTTTGCTTCAAATTCGGAAAAAATTTCAAATTTCACAATTTCTTCGGATTTTGTTTGGTTCAAATAGAAAATACATGTATGAAAATGAAATTTTTTTTTGGTTTTCTGTTTCAGATCAAGATTAAGAGCTCTATCCAGGGTTGCCAGATGGCGATTTTTTCTCCTTGTTGCTCTTGCTTAATAAACATCAATATACGTAAGAGGGAAAAGGAAAAAAAATCGCCAACTGGTCACTCTGGCTCTATCACTCCCGCCAATAGAAGGCTGCATTTTGATATTTTTCTTTAAAAAAATTTTTTTATAATGTTCAACTATATAATAAAATATTCCTGAAAATTCTCTGGAATTGGTTATTTTTTTCTATCTTAAAAAAATTCCCTAAAAAAAGGTTTTTTTAGGCCTTCCAAAGCAGGATACCCCCTTAATTTGTTGGTTCTCGGATAGTCAATTGGATAGCCCAGAGCGATATTCAGCCAGTAGCAAGTTCTGACTATGAATTCTATATATAACATCACCCAAAATCTTTGTTATATATTTAAATTATTTTTAAAGCCTGGCAAATTTTTTAAAGATTCTATAATTGAATCAAATCCTTTTGATGTTCCAGACATGTCCGAGAAACCATCCGAAAACGTGCTCGTTGTAGAATTCTGTGTTGCGACGGTATCGCCACTTTGATTCGTTGAATAATCACCTACAGGTTCGTCGATATTTAAAACTAAATTTTTCATATTCTCTACTGCAACCTTTACATACAGGGAGTCCCCGCCTGTATCTCCGCAACCGGTAATACCATTTCTACTTTGTTAGATTCCATATTATTATCCGGCGTTCAGGAAAGCAGATGTGAGGGGGAGAGTTCACATACAAACATGCATCCGGATTGATTGAAAAGCTTTATTAGTGCCTAGGATAAGATTTATCCTTAAGGGCAGTCAGTACAGAAAGTGTGTTACGTAAAGTGTCTTAGCATTGATTGTATTGTGTAAATACTGAATAATATTACACGTGTTTTGGTAATAATGTAATATCAAAGGGGGCATGTGGTACACCCGAGGCATGTACGCGTACATGCATACTCCTCCAATTTTTATTTATATATAAGATGCAAATATATACACTTAAAATTATAGCATTCTTACTACACGATTGTTAAAGTGAAAAACGCGATATCGCAAGCAATTTTTTATTTACACATTTAATTCTATATAATTAAGAAAATTACCAACTTTTCAAGCGTAGCATTTAATCTATGACCAACAATGGACGTATTAGATGCACAAGTTTTTGAAAATTCAAAAACATATTTTTTTGCCTTATAAAGAGAAATACTGATTTTACCATAAAAGTTAGAAATGGACATTAATATCCTGAATGCTATAATAATGCAGCAACATGTTCATTATCAACAAGATTAATAAATGATAATTTACCGTTAATTTTGTGAGTTTCAGGAGATCGAGCAATTATTTAAAATACTGAACATAATTGTGAAGTTGCAATTCAGATTAGCCTGTCCACTTATTCTTACATTAATCTCATGTTGGACTACATTATCGTACACAAATTTTAGATGAGGAAATAAATTTTTACCCTGACATGAAACATGTGGATCCCTGCAAATTTAAGTTGTACAGAAATAAAGAATAAACATTGTTAGATACTCTCTGAGAACTTTCTTTCCGTGTAATTAGATTTGTTTTCATATATTTTTTGTTAATTGTAACAGTAAAACTAATTTTTTAAATCATTGAATTGCTTAAATTTTCTTCAACCATTTTAAAGGTCTTGAAAAAAAAATGTCTGCTTCGATTTTTTTTAACATCTTTTAATACATAGATATGTACGTTCAAAGTGCTACTTACGTCATTAATTAATTGTACATTGACATAATATATAAAACGAAGACATGCAATAAATTGCACTTTGATCGTACATATCTAGGTATCAAAAGATGTTGAAAAAAGGGATAATAGCATTTTTCGAGAGCTTTCAAATGCTATTTATAATATATAGATGTCTCCATTTGCATAAAAATTACTAGTGACTAAACTAAATTAAAAAAATATATAAATTCAAAAAATTACTTGCACTATTATTAATAACTAAATATATGTTAATACATATCTACTTAGACAGAAAGAAAGTTCCTTAAAATGGATTTTATATGTATGACAAAAAATTGCAGAGATACATTTGAATAAAAATGGAATAAAATTTATTTACCCATCTAAATTTTTTGTACGGTACTGTAATTCTAGCATTTTACCATCATTATCCGTAATCTTTTAGTTAATCCAAAAATTTAGAACTACTACCTGCAAAAAATATGGATGATAAATATAAATATATAGATAATAAATATAAAAATTTAATTCAATTATAGAAAAAAATAAAGAAAGTGTAAAACTTTACATTGATAACATACCTGTTACCATCCATCTTCAAGTATGCATAATTTCACTTTATGCAAACAAAACACCCATAAAATACTACCACCAGGTTCTCATTTTTAAGATAGCTTAAATTTCTTTAAATCAAGTTTACGAAGACGTATAATAAGATCCAACTGAACCAACAAAGTCAACCTGTACCTTTTTTTATGCCATCATCTAACTATTTTTAAAATTATTATCCGCACGCCCCACCTATAAATTCAAAACACATGCCAGTGCCACATTTCCCTGGACCAGATGATAATAGTAATTAGAACGAAGCACGTCATGCAGAAAGTTTACTTAAAAGTAGAATAATTTACCACGCCGGAAACAACACCGGACCAGTCGTCCGATTAAAAACAGACTGTTTAATGCAAGGCGACGGTGTATTTGTGTTGGATTCTGGTGCAAATACAAATGCGGTCAGACGAGAGGAATTGAAGCCTGATACACAAGTAAACTTCCGTGATACTGTGGTTGTGACAGGTATATCCTCTCAGTCTATTAAAACCTTAGGTTCTATAGATATTGCCAGATAAATCGCCTTTTAATCACGATGCAATTCTAGGAGAAACATTTTTGAATAATGAAATGGTAAAAATAGATTTTGGTCTAAGAACTCTTGTAACAGCAAGTAGACCTATACATTCAATTTTCTTTGTGGATAAAAATATAGCAGAAAGTGACGAAGAGAGAGGATTTTCTGTTAATAACGCCACAAAGATTAAGGAATTCGTTCAACTTTAAGATCTACCTCTTTCAAAACCAATAACGCCTAACATGAATAAAAAAGAAAAAATATGTAAATCTTGTAACAGTAATGGTTTTAAAATAAACAAAAATAAAATTTTTACTCTGCCAGCTCGTACTCGTGTACCCATTAAAATACCAGTCACAAAAGATTCACAAGAAGGTAATGCTTATATGAAGTTTGTTCCTACAGTTCCTGGTGTATTTATCGGAGAAGCCGCTGTTAATAATAATAAGGGAATATGTTACACCATGGCAATAAATACTCAAACCGATCCTGTAGAAATTGAGATAGTTCCACAAGAATTGACATCTTTCGATGTGGGCGACTCTGAAGACTTTTTCGATTCGGGAACAGAAGAAGTATGTGATCCTTTAAATCTAGAAGACAGGCTAAAAATACTAATGAAAAAAATGCAACGTTCAGATCATACTGAACAAGAAAAGAGCCAAATAACGGAAACAATAAAAAAATATCCTTATCTATTCCAACTTAAAACGGATAAACCATCTACGACTTCCCATGTCAAACAGCATATAAATATTACGGACAACATACCTGTCAATGTAAAACAATATAGGTACCCACCCATGTTACATCCAGAGGTTCATAAACAAGTAATTAAATTATTTGAAGACGGCGTAATACAACCTTCATCTTCACCTTGGAATTCTTTTTTATGGATAGTTCCGAAGAAAAGTGAAAAGGACGGAAGCCGACGTTACCATCTAGTTATTGATTATCGAAAATTAAATGAAAGAACATTAGATTATGCTTAGCAATTACCCAATATTGGCGAAATTTTAGAATCCATGACTACTTCAAAATACTTTAGTGTTCTTAATTTGGCTAACGGTTTACACCAGGTTAAGGTAGAACCAAGCGATCGAGAGAAAACTGCTTTCAGTACCCCCTATGGGCATTATGAATAGGTAAGAATGCCGTTTGGATTATCAAATGCACCCCGAACTTTTCAAAGACTAATGGATTATATAATGATGGGATTGCAAGGCGTGGGAATCTTTGTATACTTACACGATATTATTATTTTCGCCCTTACATTAGAAAAACATAAAGAAAAATTAAATAAAGTTGTGACGTAGCGTTTCCTACATAAATGTGGAGAATCCCGTACACTACGTACAATAGATAATAATAATAATAATCGCGATATATATTGTGACGTGGTATTCGCGAACCCGGTATAATTAATTATTATTAATAATTAAAATTAACCCTTGGGCCGCGTTGCTCAATACCGCGCACACAATTAATTTATTCTTGTAATCCGAACTGCGGCTGTCGCCAGGAACGCGAGTTCGCTGGGACGTACGGTATGGAGGATTCGGGCGATCCTCCTTGACTCGACACGAATTATCAATTTAAAGGGGATGTCGGCGGGAGCGGGGAGAACAATAAATACTCAAATAATTAAAATAAAAATAAAGAAACCATTTATTTAATTTTAATTAACAATTGGCCATCCAGGCCGTGTGCCGCGACAAAGGTTGTTTCACGCGGGCGGAGGTATCGGGAGCCAACCGGATCGAGATCCTCGCCTGCGGTTGACTTTACCCCGATCTCCGCTATTCGGGTACCGGCGTACCCGAATACACTCCCGATGTACTCACACACATACACTCGGGGAAGGGGGGGGGGACGCGCGGTAATATAAGAAGACTTACCGGGGTGCGCCCCGTGGATGGCCCAGCCGATCCGTGTCCCTTTGTCCTCCTAGGTAACGGAGGAGCGACGTCGGCTACGGTGGTGGAAGGCGGCCCTATGCCGCGGTGAGTGCCTCGCGAACCGCGTCCGCACTCACACACTGACTTCCCGTCCTTAACACACACTCACCAAATCACTCGCGGCTCACTCACGAGGATAGTCCGGGTAACCGATGGCTTTTGCGCCTTGTTAGCCAGAAAAACTCTCGATCGGGCCGGATATGGTTTGTCCGCCTCGAGCGGCGGATCGGGACATACTGAATAGGTATCTCCTAATATTCGAAAAAGGGATGAGAGTGGGAAACACACACACACTCGCGCTCTCATCCCTACGTACCATTGCGCGCGTAATTGTACACTTGATCGACGTAAACAAATGTCGTCGGTTGGCCTTGACATACCAAAGGCTCCGACGACTTACATTTAACATCAGTTTAAATGCTTTGTTCGCCGCGAAAAGATTGTGTGACGATTTCCGTCACAAAGCCCCCCCCCCCTAGACTCTACTTCCCTCGGGAAGGCCGAGTCGAAACAAGGCACAATCTATTCGCGACCGCGCGCTGTCCTCTTCTCTCTTCAATCAGTGGCGAGAAGGGCTGCGGTCCTTGAGGATACGGACCACCTCCTGTCCTATATCTCGTGCCACATCGGCTGGGAGATTGGCAGCAGCCTCCAGCAACATACGACATTCCCTGAGAATGTCCGCCTCGTTGCTGGATTGTGCTGTCGACCCAGCTGAAGAAGCCGATACCTCCGAAGATGTACGGGGTTTAGACCCATTTCCCGACTTTGGTGTCGGCTGACGAGATGGCCCAGCCACCCTCGTAGCGTCGACTTCCATCGGGGTGGGCCGCCGCAAGTCGCTAGGCCGAGCCTTCTGCGATTGCTCCCCACGAGGTTTCGGAACAGAGGTCTTGGTCTTACCCTTTCCACTGACTCGTTGGACAGGGACTGGCTGAGCCCCGCTCTCTTCGCGTCCCTGCCTTTCTGCTTCCGCTGCTTGGTCGCTGGTCGAGGGAGCGTTCAGGCTTTCTCTGTACTCCTTCGACTTCTGGTCCGCTTTGGCTTGGACGACCGCACTTAGGGCTGCCTTCACTTGCTCGAAGGGCCCCGTGGAATCCAAGCCAAATGCAGCGGCCTGGCGGTGAGTCGCCTCTTCCACAAGGCGACCCACCACCACTTCCGCATAGGAAGGTTTGTTGCTGGAAGGCTTCACACACGAGCCCTTTCTAGCGCCCTCCTTGCGGGTGGGCGTCTCCACCCGTCGCTTCTTCGACTCCTTCGGACCTGCCCGTGGCGTTGGTCGCTTCGGTGCCTGTGGCGAGACAGGGACCTTAGCGGCCGGTGCAACGGGGTTAGATGGCGCGAAGGGAGAGTAACCCCGTTCTCGGACCTACAAATCATGCAGCTCCGAACATCTGGGGCACTCCCTCAGTCACCTCTCGGCGTCTGCAATTAGGACAGAATGTCTTTTGCGAAATCGCACACTCCCGGTGACTGTGGTCGCTAGCCCAGCAATTGTAGCAGGCGTTTTTAGTGGGATCTACCGACCGATCGAATGGTATTGCTACCAATCGTCGGAGGACAATACCCCTAGTGATGACCGGGCCGGATGTAGATGACCCAGTCTTCGCCTGCTTGGGCAGGGACTCGACCCCAACATCGAGTTTCCCTGCTCGTGATGGACCTACGACAGGTGTCCCTGCTTCCGAGAACGGCCGAATCGTTGCTCGGGGTGGGACGGGGACTCCTGATTCGTAGTCGTCCATCGTCAATTGCCTGTTGCCGCTAGATTTCTTCTTCTTGCGGCGTGGGCGATTTGCGGCGACGGACTTCTGCTGCTCCCGTTCTGCCTCACGCATATCCTCAGCATACTCTGCGGAGTAGATGTTGGCGGATGGCCCCGGTACTAATACCGCAGGCACATCCACTTCCATCCGCTCCACTGGGGTTGACTCAACCGACGAAGTGAGCTCCACCGTTGAGGCACGTGGTGTACCTTCCAACTCCACTAGCACCTGATCGATGTCCCGCACCGACTGGGCACATCCAGCGAGCGGGTCATCTGCAGGTACCTCGAAGCATTCGGGAGACACCGGAGTTACCTCGTTAGTGGTCTCCAAAGTCGGTGGGCTTTCCCCCAGCAGTATGAACTGAGGTGGAGATGGAGTGACGCCGTCTCCTGCTTCCAGGTCTCGGGCGTCCGGCGATATTGCGCGACGCTTTCTGGCCGCCTCCTTCTCAAACCGGCGGTGGCCTTCTTCATCGCGCTCGATCGCTCTTTGTTGGAGCATCTGCTCCGTCAGGGCGATCAACTCGCCGTTTGGGTCCATCTGGGAGCTGAAATAAAACAGAAGCTTATTAGTCATAATTAAAATATAAATTACGAATAAGGGAGAATTGCCCATTCACTCACACACACGTATTCTCAAATATCACTCTCTCAATGCATGGCATACAGTTACCAGGCCCAACCTTCGATAACTCATGCGAACCGATACGCAACCCTTACTGCTTTACTTGACAACCCGAGGTGGTACATATCTTTTTACATCAGATATGTGTACCTCAGTCCGTTTCCGACAGGACTCTTCTAGTCTCAGAATTACTGGAGATAGTACTTCTTTAACTTCGAAGGGTCCGTCATACTTTGGTGCCAGTTCAGCAGATATGCCCTTCGCACCTTGGGAAAGCGTTCGGCACTTCCTCATGACTAGATCTTCGACCTGAAACGAGGCAATACGTCTGTTTCTGTTGTAGGTCTTTTCTTGACGTCTTTGCTCCTCGTCAATGTATTTCTTGACCAGGTCGCGTAGAGCATCAAGTCTTTTAAGACGATCTAGCCATACTTCGGGATTGTCCAGGATCTTAAATTCCTGTTTTTCCACTTCCCTGCGGAGACTCTTCACAGGTTGTGGATGACGCCCGAAGTTTAAGAACGCGGGTGAGACTTTGGTACTTGACTGCATTGCCGTGTTTATTGCATGGCGAAATTCGTGCAAGTGTGTGTCCCACCCACGATGATCCGAATCCACAAACGTCGCAATCATCGTTTTTAACGTTCTATTTGTTCTCTCCACCGGGTTGGCTTGTGGTCGGTAAGGAGGGGTTCTGACATGTTTTATGCCATACTCCTCCAGCATTCGCGACATGATGCCGTTGATGAACTCAGTCCCATTATCCGTTATTAGGCAATCTGGCGTTTCCCAACGGAAAACTACGAGTTCCTCGAATGCTTTCGACACCGACTTACCGGTCGCCGTACGTAATGGTTTGAGCTCTATCCACCTTGTAAACAAGTCTTGAAATACTATGATGTATTTGTATTGACTTTTACTACGTGGAAGCTCCATTACGTCTGCTGCCACAACAGCCCAGGGTCTCTCAATGTTACGTTTACCGATCAAGCCTTGAGGACCTGCTTGAGACGTCTTATAGCTCTGACAGATCAGCCACTGTAAAACAAATTGGCGGGTATCGTGGTAGATACATGGCCAATAATAGTCTCTTGCAACACGTTCGTAAGTCTTTTCGACTCCCATATGACCCATGGATCGGTGGAAATGAGAATCTACTAAGACTCGGTTCCTCTGCTCTAAGGGTAGAACAAGGCGCCAGCCTTCTTCTCGTTCTGCTACAGAGTCCAAGAGTTTATCACTTGTAAAACGACGGAAATTTCTGGCATGAGCGTACATCGTTTAATCTAGCAATATACCATGGGTCTGTAATTACTTCGAACGAGGCACTCTCTTCTTCGTCGGGGTCTGGGTTGACGGCACGAGAAAGCGCGTCCGGGACATAGTGCAAGGCTCCTTTCTTATGCACTATTTCAAAGTCCCATTGCTGCATTTCAAGTATCCATCGTGCCAACCTATCCGACGGCTCTCTGAGATTTTTGAGCCATTTGAGAGCACTATGGTCGGTCACAGCCGTAAATCGATAGGCCTCAATGTATGGTCTCAATCTCTTAATAGCCCATATGAGAGCCAAGCATTCTTTTTCCGTTGTCATGTAATTACGTTCAGCACGATATAATAATCAGCTGACGTAGACAATCGGATGCTCGAAACCCTCGTCGTCCAGTTGCGTCAACACCGCACCTATTGCTAAGTCACTAGCGTCACTTTGGAGGGTAAATGGCTTAGAAAAGTCTGGACGGGCTAATACAGGCGCTTCAGCTAACGCAACTCTAAGCTGACAGAACGCCTCCTCCTGCTCCTCGCCCCAATCCCAAGCCTGGTCTTTACGCAGCAACTTGGTAAGGGGAGCTTTAATGTCAGCTTCTCGATTAATGAATCGAGAGTACCAGCGTACCATCCCGAGAAAGGATCTCAGCTGTTTGACATTACGAGGAGTAGGGTAATTAAGGACTGGAGCGACTCGTTCCTCGTCAGGCCTCAAGCCGTCCGCGTCCAATTTGTACCCAAGGAACGTTACGCTGGAACAACAAAACTCACACTTCTCTCGATTTACTTCGAGTCCAGCGTCATTCAACGTCCTTAGTACGTATTCGAGCCATTTTAGATGGTCCTCAAAAGTTTCGGTAATGACGATCAAGTCGTCTAGATAACCAAACACATGAGGTTCCACCTTAGGCCCGAAAATTGCATCTATAAGCCGTGCAAAGGTCATAGGAGCATTCATGAGGCCAAAAGGCATTCTCGTGGACTGCCACAGACCAGACCCTGGTACAGCAAATGCAGTATAATGCCGGCTCGCCTCGGCCATCAATATTTGAAAGTACGCTTTCTTAAGATCAATTTTCGATATGTACCTTGCATTATGCAGCTTATCCAATATGGTATCCATATTAGGAATTGGATAAGAATCACGTTTTGTGACTGCATTAAGGTCTCGAAAATCGATACAGAAGCGATAACTTTCTTCGTCCTTGCGGACGATGACCGGAGCAGCTGACCAATCACTCGCACTCGGTTCAATAATGCCCTTGTCAAACATCTTTTTGACCTCACTCTGGGCAAATTCGAAGACCTTGGGAGACATACGTCTTGGCTTATGACGAACCGGTCTTGCACCAGGCTCAACCTCTATGTGGTGCTCCGTTAACGTCGTAAAGCCGTGGACGTCTCCCGAGGGCAAGAGTAGGCTTTCAACTAACTCTTTGACTTGTTTCCGCTGGTCGTCCTGTATCTCAATTAGACCAGCACATTCAGCGGAAATCGTCGAATCGATGTCATGAGCTGTATCTCTGACGAAGTGTCTCCAATCACTCTCGCCAATACGCCAAATAGCTTCGCCTAATTTGACTTCCATATTCCAATGTTGTAGAAAATCCATACCGAGAATGATGGAATGCTGAATATTCTCTACAATTCTCAGTTGGATATTGCCATCAAGGTCTTCTACACAGAATACAATGTCGATAAGATCAAGGACTTTAAGTGCTGGTCCAGCCACACCTTTCACGATAACCTTGACAGTTCTCCATTTAAACTTGTACTGTTCGACAACATCTGATCGTACAAGAGAGACCATGGCGCCAGGATCGAAAAGTGCTTTAAAGTCCTTTCCACCAAGTCGTACCAAAAAGAATAGCCGGTTATCCGATTGGATTCCAGCAATTATCTGATCGGTTTGACTATCGTCGTTAGGAGTCGATGCCGTGTGCGTCATTTTAGACGTACTTGGTACGGCATCTGCCCCCCCCCCCCTGAACTGTACTTCTCGGCAACGAGTTTGTACGGTTCATGTTATGCACACCATCGACAACTACCTTCTCCACCAAGGGCTCGTTGTTGAGGACAATTTCCTTCTCCACCAAGGGCTTCTTGTCCTCATTACTAGGTGTGTCACAACGGGGTGACGATGAGCAACAACCAAGGTCGTTCACTCCGATGGTGCTAAGCGGCTGAGATAACGATCTCTTTACACCTTTTTCACCAATAATAACTCTGCTATCAGAGTATATTTGCCTTTGGAGTTCCTTAGACCAATCTTTAGCCTCACGCTTTTGTTGGTCTAATAAGGTTCCTTGTTCTGTTTTACCTTGCAAAGCTCTGGTGGGATTGACAGGTTGTGTTCTAAGAACTTTTCCATCTGTCGAATCCCCAGAACGTATAGGATCCTTACACTCAGACTTACTTTCAACACCAACTTCGGTCTGAGAGGGAATTTGATCTCCGTTAAGGACTTTAGAGAAGTCAGCAAATGATTTGCTAGACTTCTTAAAGAGTTTAGAGGGTTCTCCAACCTTAAACTCTTGCCCTTGTAAACCACGCGGTTTACTTACTGCAGTGCAGGGCGCCCGGGGCAGCTCGGGTGCCCTGCGTTCAGGTTTCCCACGTTTTGGAGGAATCTGACGCAGTTAGGACATGTTTGGAGTGTAACGCCACTAGTTCCACACAGCTGGCACTCCTTTGCTACCAATTCGGTAGAGCACTGCTCAGCGGAGTGCCCAATGTTTCCGCATCGGTAGCATGTTCGGCTCGGGCAATCCGACGACCTATGACCGACTTTTTGGCATGTGAAACACACGCCGACAAAGTTGGTGCTCAGGTTCGTTGGATTTACTGCTGTCGCCTGTGGTTGCACATACCTCACCAGGTTTTGTGCCATTTGTGGGACAAAAACATTTTGCTGGGGCAGTTGAGAATTCGTCAAAGCACGTCTTTCTCTTTTGCCCGAGCTCTGCTTTTGTTGCCCAGGTGACTGTTGAGAAACAGGCACGTACGATGCGGATTTCGAATTTGGGGCACTCACTCCATTATTCGACTTGCTGTATCGTTTCTGAAAACTATTAGCGACGTTGAAAGTACCGTACACAGCGGCTGCTTCGTATTCGCTTGAAGAAGAGTTTGGCGAGTTTTTCGCACTTTTCTTGCTCTTCTTCTTAATAGTTTTCTTCGACGACTGTTTATCCGCATGAGAATACTTATCCTTACTCTTTTCGGTAACAGTCGCCACTTTGCCCGAAACTCGTGCTCCACCACTCTGTTTCGGGAAAGCTTCTGGTACGAGCTTCTCGCGCTTAACGTTGGAACTGGAAAATTTCGTGTCCCATGTTAAATGCTGCTCGTACTCTTTACCGTAGCTTGTCAAATCAGAGAAATTTCTGATTTGTCGTACTGGTATGTACCTACGGTAATCTGGCCTCATCTGCGAGTAGGCTATCTTCACCTGTTGTTCTAATGAGGGAGGGCATTTAAATGTATTTACGATCGCTCTGAAACAGTTCAAGAACGTCGTAGCCTTTTCTCCCTCATTTTGTGTTCTTTATCGAAGTTCCATGAGTAAATCTTCGACGTTTATTATACGGCCATACTCATTTAGGAACTCGATCTCAAAATCACGCCAATCTCGAAGAGATGGCTGGACTGTTCTATACCAGAACAGTGCTGATTTTGAGAACACATTGGGCAGGGCACTGAACATCCTGCGATCTGAGAACTCGTTGTCATTTCTGAAGTCGTGCAAACGGTTCAGAAACTCTTCCGCGTCCTTTTTGGTCTCACCATCAAAGGACATGTTCCAGATACGCAGCTCTCGTGCGCACCCTGTCCGATCGTGCGTTCGGTTATCGTCTTCACGATACCTTGGCCTGGCTTCGTAGGACTCTCTTTCCCGACGGTCATCTCTATTATCCGTCCGGGAACTCCTACGCCTACTGGTAGAAGGATTCCTATTCTCTTGTCGGCCTTCAGCCGCCCTACGAGAATCGGATCTCCTACGAGCAGGTTCGCGATCAGACTGATATCCGTCGGACGAATCCGTCTGAGTACTCTGATCGCAAGTGGCCACCGCACGTCTCTCTCGAGGCGTTTCTCTACGTCTGTCGGACCTCTCTCTGTGACCGTGCTCCGGAATTTCCGGCTTTGCTCGGTCGTCGAGTTTACGGTTAGACTGACGTTTATGAGTACGTCTCTCCGTACAGCTTTCACGACGTTCATCGTTGCTTGAGGCTCAACTCACAGAACGATGGTGTCGTGAATTTCTGTTTGGAGTCGTGTACTCACGCCTCTCTCTTCTATCTTGTCCCTCACAAGTCTTAGAAGAGGTCTCACGACGTCTCTGTTAAAACCTCGGTTTTTCGTAAGATTGAACACTGACGTCATTAGGAAGGTCATATCCATTCCTATCATCAACAAATTGGCGTTCGGTTGTATTAGCCTCGGGTTGCCTGTTGTCGTATTGTCTAGAGGTGTATCCTTGTGCGTACGACGGTCGGCTTCCGTCTGCGAACCCAAGTCAAAATGTTGTGTTGGCACTTCACTCTCTCTAGTGCCAAGATGTCCGCTGTTTATCTGCTCTTCAATTGGGAAGTAATGTGCGGGTGCATAAAAACCTCCGAGTTGAGCAGTCGTCACGGTCGTAACCGTCGACGTAGTGCTTGTGCATGATGTTGCAGCCACCGAAACAGGGACATAAGGGATTGCAGTCGTGGTCATGTTAGCTGCCAGTACCTCACCAAACCGTTTAGGTATAGCACCTGTTGGTGCCAACCTCGGGCTTTGTGCAGTACTCATTGGCGAGTTTCTATACTGACCACTTGGTGACAGAGTTCCATCTTCTTCAGGAATAGGTGCTCTGTCACTAGCAACCCTTTCGCGATCCGACATTTCGGACTCGCAGGAAACTTCCGTTCCTGATGGGACCACACTCCCTTTCCTGGAACGGGGTTTCCTAATTTCCCATAGTTCCTGACATACTAGAGGTTTATGTGCAGGCTCTGCCCTTAAATTCTCATCGTATTCAGGGAACCATGGTATTTCCAGATTAATGTCTACACATCTTATCCGGTGACGCAAAAGGCGTTCGCGGCACTCCGCCTCTTCGCCATTTGCGTTTAAACTTAGATGCTCCAATTGGGCATACACTGCCTCAATCGGAAGCTTCTTCGTTTCCCAACGAATATCCCTAGCTATGCGTGATTCACGCATAAGCTGGGCCATTCGGGCTTCATAGCTGCTGGCCATTATTTTTTTGACCAGCAGCAGCCGACGTGTTACGTCGGGAGAAGTACTCTCAACCGGGATTTCAGATGAAATCCCTAGTGTTTCAAATACTTCGGAAGTATCCAATTTTCAATTGGAAATTATTTTATTGGACTCACCACAATAAAATAATTATTACTCCCAACGAGTAAAAAAAATTTGGTGTCGACTTAATTACAATAAATTGTAAAAATGCACCGACTAGTGTACCAACAAAATTAATTCACTTAATCAAAATCCAAAAGATTTTCTTTAAAAGAAATTTATGTCGTCCTTATAAGAACAAGATAATTAAATTTTGTTGGTTAAAGTTGTGGCAAATCACACACTTAACACTTGTACTAAATTAAAATTAATTATTTAACTTACTCACAAGTCTAAATAATTAATGTTTATAATAGTGTCTTGTGACTCACACACACCAAGACTCTATACAATTGCTTCTGCAAGCAAAAATAATTAATTATTAACAAAAAGAAATCTTTAAATTATTTCAATATCGTCGGTAATTTACCAGTAATGGTAAATTTGACGATTTGCCAAAATATCTCTCTCGCCAGTTATAATCCAAAAGATTCCTCACTGGCGAAAAGAATTTATTTTGTTATGGAAATTGAAATAATTAAAGCTTCAATCTATTAATAAATACAGAACAACAAATTATAAAGGAAGAAAAGAAAAGAAAATTAAATTATTTATCTCACTAACGAGCCTAAATAATTAATTTTAAAATAAATATAAAAATAAATACAGTGTCTTGTGATTCACACACACCAAGACACTATTTATTATTTTGCTTTTCCAAGCCCAAAACAACAAAAAAAAATTTCCTTTATAATTTACACTACACTACAAACACAAATTTAATTAAGTTATTTCAACAATAGGGGTATTTACGAAATGTTGTAAATCCCGTATGGTTTGCAACAAAAATAATTATTTCACTAATTGTCGTCCCAAACGACAATTTTTCAGCGAAATATATTTATTTTATCCTAAAAAGGACTAAATAAATAATTTATGTTGCTACCAAGTTGAAATAATTTATATTTCCTTGTTTTTTTTAAATTGAACGAAAAGGAAATGAAAATTTAATTATTTAACTTGCAAACAAATCTAAACAATTAAATTTATACACCGAATTAATTTACTTAAACACACCAAAAAAATTATAACCAATTATTTAACTAACAAACAAGTCTAAATAATTGGCAAAAAATGTGTGGAGATATAATTTAAACACACAAAAAGAGAAAAGAAAGTTTTTTTCTTTTACATGCATTAAAATTTCACGGTAAATAACGAATACAAAATATTAGGTTATATGCCGATTATTAAAATACATGCAAAAAAAAAAATTTAATTATTCAACTCACTCTCGAGTCTAAATAATTATATATTATAACTCTCGTATCTTTGCGAAACAATCACACAAAGATACTTAACATTAATTGTTTAACTTGCAACAAGTCTAAACAATTAACACGAGTTATAAAAAAAAATTTTCTCACACTCAAAAATTTTCAAAAATATTTTACAAATATCGTGAGCAGTAATACTTAATAAATGCAAAATATTAAATCAAGTAATTACTGTCAGATAATTGTAATACAAAAATAATTTTAATTATTTTACTCACACACGAGTTTAAATAATCAATATTACAACTATTGTAACTTTGCGGCTGATTCACACAAAGTTACTTAATGTTAATTATTTAACTTGCAAACAAGTCTAAATAATTAACAATAGTTGCAAAATATATTTTATATACACAAAGATTTATACATATATTATATAAATAAATAATAATAAATAATAATCACAATTATTAAATTATAACTACCATTTAATATATGTCAGGGAGGGGAGAAAACAACAAAAATTTCGCTCTCGAACTCAAAAAAAAAACAACAATAATTGTTTAGCCGCGTCCCGTATAAAAGAAAATTAAATTATTTAAAATTTTCTTAAAAAGGGTGGAGGGGTTGGGCAACTACCTCTCCCGAAAGGATCTAATTTTAAAATACTCTCACCCAAAAAAGAATATGAATTAGATCCCGCGCGGGAACGAATTTATTTTACTATAATTGAATAAAATAATTCGCCGCAGTGGTTTCTCTCGGCGAAACCAGCTGCGAAGACTTTATACACGCGAAGGGGCTAGGTGATCGCGCTATCTCTCTCACTCACACACCTATAGCCCGCCTAGCACCTACTCCGATTCCCCTTGACTAGGGATTCTCTCTCTCACTCCCACTCGCGGGCGCAATCGGAGAGAGCCGATGATGATCGGCTCTCGCGAAGTCTTTCCTTTGCGCTATTCGGGGGGGATTCTCGCTGCCCGCGATCCGCGGCGCAAGCTACTCTCTCCATACTTTGCCGCTCCCATACCAGCTAGGCAAAGTTCTCCCGTCAAGCTTGCGATCGAGAGTGCGATCTCGGTGAGATCGGGCGCTTCCGGCTAAACACAGTCGCGCGTGAACTCTCTCCCGATATACCGGTGTATACCTCTCCTCGGATACCCGAGCAAGAGGGGGAATACTCCGGTATAGAGATGCGTCTCACACGCCGTCTCTCGCGCTCTCTCTCTCTCTCACTCTAACTCTTTAACTCGTAAAACACACACACACTCTCTCTCTCTCTCTGTCTCTCTCTCTCTCTCTCTCAAAACTCAACCCGCTCACGTTTCGCCGCGACACTGCTCGCGCGCGAAAAGATGGCCGACAATTATTCTTTAATTTAAATTTAACATCGGTGAAGACGAAACCGAACGTCCTGTCACGGTCGCCATTTGTGACGTGGTATTCGCGAACCCGGTATAATTAATTATTATTAATAATTAAAATTAACCGTTGGGCCGCGTTGCCCAATACCGCGCACACAATTAATTTATTCTTGTTATCCGAACTGCGGCTGTCGCCAGGAACGCGAGTTCGCTGGGACGTACTGTATGGAGGATTCGGGCGATCCTCCTTGACTCGACACGAATTATCAATTTAAAGGGGATGTCGGCGGGAGCGGGGAGAACAATAAATACTCAAATAATTAAAATAAAAATAAAGAAACCATTTATTTAATTTTAATTAACAATTGGCCATCCAGGCCGTGTGCCGCGACAAAGGTTGTTTCACGCGGGCGGAGGTATCGGGAGCCAACCGGATCGAGATCCTCGCCTGCGGTTGACTTTACCCCGGTCTCCGCTATTCGGGTACCGGCGTACCCGAATACACTCCCGATGTACTCACACACATACACTCGGGGAAAGGGGGGGGACGCGCCGTAATATAAGAAGACTTACCGGGGTGCGCCCCGTGGATGGTCCAGCCGATCCGTGTCCCTTTGTCCTCCTGGGCAACGGAGGACCGACGGCGGCTGCGGTGGTGGAAGGCGGCCCTGTGCCGCGGTGAGTGCCTCGCGAACCGCGTCCGCACTCACACACTGACTTCCCGTCCTTAACACACTCATCAAATCACTCGCGGCTCACTCACGAGGATAGTCCGGGTAACCGATGGCTTTTGCGCCTCACGCGCCTTGTTAGCCAGAAAAACTCTCGATCGGGCCGGATATGGTTTGTCCGCCTCGAGCGGCGGATCGGGACATACTGAATAGGTATCTCCTAATATTCGAAAAAGGGATGAGAGTGGGAAACACACACACACTCGCGCTCTCATCCCTACGTACCATTGCGCGCGTAATTGTACACTTGATCGACGTAAACAAATGTCGTCGGTTGGCATACCAAAGGCTCCGACGACTTACATTTAACATCAGTTTAAATGCTTTGTTCGCCGCAAAAAGATTGTGTGACGATTTCCGTCACAATATATATATACGTGTATATTTGTTTAAATAAATGGGGTAATTGATATTCGTTCTTCGTCCTATTAGAATGGCCGACTCAGCACGTGCACGAACTTCTTACCTGTGCCGTGGATCCTTGTCTCGCCGACGGGAAAATGGCGGAACGAACTAAATCCTTTCCTAATAATTAATCACAACCACAGGGGGGAATAATTGAAATCACACAAAAAGGAATAAGTTCAATAGTCCGTATAAGGGAGTAATTAACTATTTATTTACTTCACTTTTATTCACAATATAATCTTTACAAATTCAAATTTTACAAACGAAGTCACGAATTTTTAACTAACATAGGAAAAATTATAGCACTAATTTTATATCACAAACTTCGACAATTTAGTTACTTAAAATCTCATAATGAATAATTGAGGTATTAATCCCTCATCAAATCAAGCCGCGATACCGAAAATAATCCATAAACGAACAATATATGTATCAACGAAATAAAACGTGGCCGGCGGGCAGTCCAGTTACCGCACGCGAGTCGATATCTCCGAAATCCTCCAAAATAAATTTTCCTTGGCTTCCCCTCAAATAATCCTTTATCAAACAAGAACTTTCTATGCCAACTTCTTCTTCTTCCAACAATATCTATCCTCACTACAACAATAATCCACGTAATCAACTATTTCCAAAATAATATCTGATAACTTCGTAAAAGCACTGGCGTCTCACTTAACGGATCGGCTAGTAATGATTCCTCTCCTCCTTTTTCCGCTTTCTTCTTCCTTTTTCCTAAATTTCCGTCAAGGCCGACCCGCGGCGCTGTCAACTTCCTTCATTTGAATATGACACCCGTTTTCCCATTATTGGCAGGTCAACAGGTGCTATCGATCCTACTGCCACCTTCATTCCTTCCGTACTATCCATTCAAATTTAGCGGTGCGAATATTATCGTTAGTCCCAAGTGTTAGCTGGGCTAGCGCCTCCACTTGTGCAATTCGACTCTTCTTTTCTCTCTCTTATGCACGGGAGGTGAGTCCGAGAGAGTCCCGCGCTTCGTTGCGCCGGCGCGCTCTTTCGGTAGTCCTCGCGGTGCAAGCGAGTGAGCTCCCCCCTCTCCGCCGCCACCTATGTACACACATACGACAGTACTGCTTCGCGCGCGAGTCTGTGTTCTCTCCGTCTCTCTCACTTTCGTGTTTACAAATACTCGGCGTTTGTGCGGCGATCCGAACCTGGTGCGACTTCACGGCGACGACGTCTACGAGGGAAGAAGTTTCCATCATCCGGAGGTGTTGTCCGTGCGGGATGGCGTCTCCACCATTTTCCATCACCAACAGCGAATAACCTCTCTCTCTTCTTCAACTAGCTCGACGTCTTACGGTAAGTGTTATTTGTTTATTCTTCTCTCTCTCTCTCTCTCTCTCCAACATGTAAAACAAACCAAATTACTTCTATTATTTCCCATCCTTTCCTTTTATTTATTCAAACAATTCGGTGATGAGAATGGCTCAGGCTTTCTTGTTATTCATTGTTTACTTTTTCCTAACCTCTCTAATACCACATGTCAACCTTACCTCTAACCTACCCTACAAACTACATTTATTATCAACACTTCCTTATTTAGTTTAAACAATTTAATAATCTAATATCATTCTAATTTCAAATTTTCTTTACAGGTAACGAGGCCCAGAACCAGCAGGAGCCAGTGCCAAGGAGTCGCTACGTAGCCATGTAGGAGTTTTCCCTTGACCCAAGAGGGGGTATCAACAACATTTATACACAGGTAATGCACGGGCATTACCTGTGTTAGGTAAGTTGTTTCAATAACAGTATCTTTGGTTCATTACCTATATTAATATTATATATATTTATGTTTCAGGTACTGGACGACGACAAGGTTTTTAATATTATTTTATTATGTGAGGTATTTACTACCTCACAACGTATTTGAGAAACTGTGTGCTTCAGGCCTTAGACTGCAAACAGATAAGTGTGAATTTCTAACATCTGAGGTAAATTATATAGGTCATAAAATTAGTGAAATTGGAGTGAAACCAGACAAAAAGATGACTTTGTGTGTAATGAATTTCCCAGTTTCTAAAACAATAACTAATATACGGTCTTACCTTGGATTAGCCAGTTACTACAGAAAATTTATAAAAGATTTTTCTTTAAAGGCTACACCTTTAAATGAATTTCTGTAAAAGGGAAAGAAATTTTTACTTACACGTTAAAACAGGCGTTATGTGAACCTCCTGTACTTGTATATGCAAATTTGGAGAAATCTTTCATTCTGACCACATATGCGTCAGATATGGCAATCGGGGCTGTCTTAAGTCAAGGTGAACCGGCGGAAGAACAACCAATAGCGTATATGTTATGCTCTTCAAATAAATATGAAAGAAATTATTCAACTACTGAAAAGGAATATTTAGCAGTAATCGCTGCTATTTAATATTTTAAACATTACTTATATGGACATCCTTTTACAGTCTACGGAGATCACGAACCTCTAACGTGGATAGAGTCTATAAAGAATCTCATAAGCAGATTAAATCGCTGGAGAGCGAGATTACGTGGTTATCAATATAAATTTTGCTATAAACCCGGCAAACTTAACACCAATGCCGACGCCTTGTCACGGAATCCTTGTAACATAACTCCTGAAGAACAAGCCCCATGTACAACAGTAACGGCGTTACCTCTGATAACTCCTCGGCCAACAAAATCGTCTCTCGCCAGATAAGCCGCCATAAGCAAAATTAACACACAATCGGATTCGTCTAAAACATCTGCCTCTCCAGTAATCGTTACGAGAGGAAGAAAGAAAGGATCAAAGAATGCACCTGTTCATTATCCTACCGACATAATACAAGGACAAGCTGCTTTGGATGCCAGCACTATCGCAAAAAGACTCAGATGCAGAAAACAAAATGAAAATAAAGGAGAACTTAATAAAAATACGGAGCATACAGAACTGAGTACGTCAGAGATATCTGTTGAAAAATACTTTTGGAAAGGAATGAAATCTGAAATCGAAAATTTCATTCGAAGATGTAAGATATGTCAAGAACAAAAATTGACTAGAGTAAAAACAAGGGAACCTATGGTAATTACCGATACACTCACCGAAGTTTTTGAAAAAATAGCAATAGATACCGTTGGACCATTGCCAAAATCTACCTCTGGTAACGCACACATTCTAACAATACAATGTTTATTGTTAAAATTTTGTGTCCCGGTATCAATTCCAAACATTCAAGCCATTACAGTTGCCGATGCAATTGACAAATATTTTATTGCCTAATACGGTGTACCAAAGATTATTCTAATAGATCGAGGACGGAGCTTTAACAATAATTTGTTAAAAGAAATGTCCAAGATATTTGGAATATCCCTGGCAACCAGAACAACGTACCGACCACAAAGTAATGTGTAACTTGAACGAAGTCATATATTACTTAGCGATTTCGTCAGAAATAAAGCCCAAAACAAACAAGATTGGGTTAAAGTCATCCCTTTCGCCATCCATGAATATAACACCTCGATTCATTCAGCTACTTGAAAGATTTAGTATACTGTCTTGAAAGATTTAGTACACTGTCTTCACGACATCAAAAAAACAGCTCGGGAAAACCTAATTAAAGCTAAATATAAAAGTAAACATTACTACGATAAAAATTATAGACCTCAAAATTTAGAGGTAGGAATGACAGTAAAAGTTATAAAAGAACCAAAAGGAACGAAATTAGAAAACTTCTATCAAGAGGATTTTATTGTTAAAGAAATTAGAGAAAATAATAACGTGATCGTAGAGTCCTCAAATGATAAAGTTAAAAGAAGCTACTTGTAAAGATTTTTTTTATCTTCTAAAACTACTCTAAATTTGTTCCAGACAGTAACGCTTTGAAGAAGCCGTAATAATGTTCTGGAGTACCTTTATACTGACTTTCGCCGGAATTCAGGCTATCGGATTGATCAATAAACAAGACAAACCAAAATTCAAAATAACTAAGCTAACAGGAAATCTAGGATTGTATTACGAGTATGTGGGGGAGTCAAGCATAATTAGAAATCAATGGAAGATTACGATCACTCTAGATTGTAAAAGTCTACAAGACACCGTAAAACAGAAAAAGCAACAAATGAGAGATATCTATCAAAAGTGTTGAAATTTTCTAGGCCAAGAATGTAATGAAATTATACCAACAACTAGATTCATTCAACAATTACATACATTACAAATGTACGCCGACAATGACATCCAATTCTTTACGATACCTACGCTTGTTTCAAGGTTCCAACCTACACATGCGATACGGAAAAGAGGAGCACCGTTAGAATTTGTAGGATGGGTGAATAGGAAATTATTCGAAACAATGGATACTGAAGATAGAGAACAAATTGCGTCTGAAATAAATTCTTTATACGAAAGGCAAACTAATATGTCTCTGCTAGCGTCAGAACAGATACATCTTGTAAGATCTAATTTAGAAACGATTCATAAAGAATTAGAAAGAGCTGAAAACAGGACTACAAAATTGTTTCAAATAGTGATGAAAATGGATCAAGGGATGAATGCCCTAACCATCGGTCAAAACGAAGCAATATTTACAGAACATGTATCTGTTTGGACCATAGAGTTCAGTCAATCAATAGAAATTTTTATGGAATCTTACCGAACTCTGTTGAACGCTGTAGAACAAACGCCGAGAGGCCACCTACACCCGTTACTATTTTCACACGAACAATTACAAAATCTCTTATCAGATGTAAATAACCAACAAATTAGTCACTCTTTTCCATGGAATAAAGAAAAAGTAACATTGAAGTATCTGTTTTCAGTATCACATACTTTTGTTACCACATTAAATGGACGATTGTTAGTAACGCTTATGTTTCCGTTAGTAGATGATAAGATGTTTTCAATTTATAAGTTACAGTCGTTACCATTACCAAAGAGGTTATTTAAAAACGTAACCGGTTTTGCTAGTATAATACCGCGTAACACTCATCTGTTTGCTACACCCCAGCTGCAAAGTTACGTTAAGGATTTTATAAAAGAGTGCACTAAACATGCAAATACTCTTCTTTATCCACCGTTAGTATCAATTTTAGAAAATTCTCCAGATTCTCCATGCGAATATACTTTACTAAGAAACCCGTCACATAAAATACTGGAAACATGTGACGTAACACTCTCCTTAAATAATCAACCCTATTGAAAGAAACTGAAGTCCACCGATCAATGGTTATACTCAGTTAGTGAAACCCTACATATAAGACTCATATGCGATGGAAAACCTAACTCAGACATAATACTTGAAGACACTGGTATATTAACAATTGATGGACACTGTATAGGATACACAACCAAAATTACGCTTTATGGTGTAAGCTTACTGCAAGTAAAAGAATCATTTTTATACAATCCCAATATCTCTTTGAACTTAACAAATTTCATATATAAAGCCATATCGACTGAATCGTTAACAACTAATCTCAATGAAGAAGAATACATAACATCAACTGTTACCAAATGGGTAGAAAGCGGAGATTCACTATCCCTAATTAAATTAGAATCAAAATTTAAAGAAATATCACAGCAATAACGTGACCGTCAAACAATCCTAACATACGCAGCCTCAGAATTTGGAGTAAACATATTAATAATAATAATGATATATTTTATACTGTCTCGTTATTGCAAAACATCCTGCAGAATATCACCATTTAATCATCCAAGAAGGAACATCATAGAAGGAAAAGCAATGGATAACGTAGAATTAAGTAACAAGAATCCAACAACCAGGTTGAACGAAAATCCAAATGTCACAACCTCCTCAAATACTTATCAACTCCAAATAACAACTGCAACAAATCAAATCGAATCGTCTACTGAAATAGTCCCATACCATCCCATACCAAACTTCTCAAAGAGGGAAGACATTCAATATCACCTTAAAAACAGTCACATGTTAAGACAACTTGTCATGCAGACACCCACACGTATATCTTTATTACAAACACAACTACAAGATCAGAATGTTAATTATACTTAAGAATACTTATAAAGTTAACAAATGGAATTAATAAATAATGGAATTTTGAGTTTTAAAAAGAGGGATATATATGTATATATATATATATATATATATATATATATTGTGACTACATGGTGTAGGTATATATATTTATCCATATAGTGAGAATTAAGTAAATGGTAGCGTAACGGTTAACGTATAGGCTTGTCATACTAAACAACCGAGTTCGAATTCCGACAACGTTAAAATTTTTTTTATTTAATAGAATTATATTTTTTATTTAATAGGCATTATGAATACGTAAGAATGCCGTTTGGATTATCAAATGCACCCCGAACTTTTCAAAGACTAATGGATTATATAATGATGGGATTGCAAGGCGTGGGAATCTTTGTATACTTAGATGATATTATTATTTTCGCCCTTACATTAGAAAAATATAAAGAAAAATTAATTAAGGTATTTGAGAAACTGTGTGCTTCAGGCCTTAGACTACAAACAGATAAGTGTGAATTTCTAACATCTGAGGTAAATTATTTAGTCATTCAGAAAAAATCGCTCAAAGCACCAACGATTAATTCTTTTCTATTCTACACATATACGTATTTAAATTCTTTTTTTTTTTTTAAACAAATTAGATTTCTACTAATATCGATAAATGTAAGATAAATAATAATAACAATGATTATAAATATCGCCTAATTGCCAAAAGTGTTTATGAAAAGCCGAAAATCTCCTTTCAATGTCAAGAAAGCACATATTTCGTAAATAAATATCGAGTTTCGACGTTCGGAGTCTACGGGAAGGGATTACGCTCGTGCGTCTGCCTGAATCCCTGTTCGTAGAGTACTGAATGAACTTTACCTATTTTATATTTTCGTCTCAACTATTATATTTTAAAATTTAGTGCAATAAAATAAGAATAAAAATCATAAAAAAATGGATACATATTAAATATTAAATATTAACTGTGAATTTTAAACTATATGAATTCTTTAATTTTTAATTGAATTTTCATAGTGGACAAAGGGTATAATGGGCCTGTATTATTCTAAAAATAAAGCATTTAGTTCGCGAGGACCGATAATTATACTATATAAATTATCACCGAACGTTTAATTCATTTTGTTTTAATAAACCTGCGACTCGGTCTAATACGTCGCACTCTGGCTGGTGGTCTTTCCCACCGCTAGATGGAGACGACTATACTCATTGGAGAGATTGTCGTTTTCCTATATATATATAGCCGCATAACATCTTGCTGGCGTCGCAGTTCATCTTGCGACAGGCGTCTAAGGTATGATCTCCAGTTCCTTACTGAGGAGTCCAAACTAGAGATCAAGGACGAAACGCCTTAAAATTTTGTTTTAGTTTTTGAAAAAGGCCTTTACTCTGGGAAATTCCACCAATAATAGTGAACAAAGGGTATAATGGGCCTGCTTTATTCCAAAAATAAAGCATTTAGTTCGGGAGGACCGATAATTATACTATATAAATTATCACCGAACGTTAAATTCATTTTGTTTTGATTTAAAGAAATTAAAACTATCTTTTAAAATTTGAGAACCTGGTGGTAGTATTTTTTGGGTGTTTTGTTTGCATAAAGTGAAACTATGCATACTTAAAGATGGATGATAACAGGTATGTTATCAATGTAAAGTTTTACTCTTTCTTTATTTTTTTCTATAATTGAATTAAATATTTATATTTATTATCTATATATTTATATTTATCATCCATATTTTTTTCAGGTAGCAGTTCTAAATTTTTGGATTAACTAAAAGATTACGGATAATGATGGTAAAATGCTGGAATTACAGTACCGTACAAAAAATTTAGATGGGTAAATAAATTTTATTCCATTTTTATTCAAATGTATCTCTGCAAGTTTTTGTCATACATATAAAATCCATTTTAAGGAACTTTCTTTCTGTCTAAGCAGATATGTATTAACATATATTTTGTTGTTAATAATAGTGCAAGTAATTTTTTGAATTTATATATTTTTTTAATTTAGTTTACACGGAGAAAATTATGTTGCACTTTTAGCATCAAAGTTCTTTATATAAATTTAGTAAGACATCATACTTACTAATTTATCAACCACATGCTGCATTTTTAGTATTAGATTTTTCAATGTAAAAGTAGCAACATCCGCGTCGAAGTAAGCGCAATATGTGTGTACGAAGAATACATGAACCGTCCGGTGCTTTTAGAGCATGGCTACGCCTCTTTTCTGTCGGACTGATGTCAGGCAAAACCCAACTTAACTAATGCTTTTTCACAAATATTGACAAAATTTAATAATATAACAATATAAATAATTAATTAATCATCGATTCTTATACTATCAGTGAAATCGCAGTAAATAAAAATCTATTTTACTTATAGTGAAATTATAGTGTTACGAATTATAAAATTAAATGTGAAAAACCATGACGCGTGAATAAGAACGCCGTGCAAGTTCATCACGCAGCGCTACAACTGAAAGGGGGCGGAGCCATGCCCAAATTACACGACCGCCGAACATTTTTCACACTAGCGCGTGTCGTTGCTTTTCTTACAATACGCAATTGCAATTTTATGAATTAACACATACTTTTATCCCATTGATTCTTACGATGCAAAAAAGTAATATAAGCGATCTTAAATTGCCAACAATTTCATGCATTTCGCCTATTAACTTATTCCATGCTTAAATAGTCCGAACAGTGTTGGCATATAAGCAATACAGTTTTCTCCGTGTAGTCACTAGCATTTGAAAGCTCTCGAAAAATGCTATTATCCCTTTTTTCAATATCTTTTGATACCTAGATATGTACGATCAAAGTGCAATATATTGTATGTCTTCATTTTATATATTGTGTCAATATACAATTAATTAATGACGTAAGTAGCACTTTGAACGTACATATCTATGTATTCTCTTTGCTCATCACCCCGTATACCCAGTTAACGGGTTTTTACAGGGACACCCCTACCACCTATGTGTAGGGGTTTAAACATTCCAATTTTTCCCATCCCGGTCCCCACCGTCTCGCATTCGCACGGGGTAATGCCCGTGAGGAAGGGAAAACCTTGTAAGAAAACCTTCCCCAAGACGGCCGATGTATTGAAACATTCTGTTTTGATGTTCAGGTCACCTTGCGCAGGCTCAAACACCGAAACCGAATGTTCCACACCTTCCACTCACGTTGTGAAGTGTGGAAAAACATCTAATCGATCCCGAAATCCGCACAAGAATGGTGACACCCATCCAAGTGCCAACCGCACTCAGTGCTGCTTAACTTTCGTGATCGGCCGAGGTGATTCTCCGCCACTCCGCCACCGTGTCGGTTTACATATCTATTTATTAAAAGATGTTAAAAAAAATCGAAGTAGACATTTTTTTTCAAGACCGTTGAAATGATTGAAGAAAATTTAAGCAATTCAATGATTTAAAAAATTAGTTTTACTGTTACAATTAACAAAAAATATATGAATACAAATCTAATTACACGGAGAGAAAGTTCTCAGAGAGTATCTAAAAATGTTTTTTTTATTTCTGTACAACTTAAATTTGCAGGGATACACGTGTTTCATGTCAGGGTAAAAATTTATTTCCTCATCTAAAATTTGTGTACGATAATGTAATCCAACATGAGATTAATGTAAGAATAAATGAACAGGCTAATCTGAATTCCAACTTCATAATTATTAATTTTGTTGATAATGAACATGTTGCTGCATTATTACAGCATTCTGGATATTAATCTCCATTTCTAACTTTTATGGTAAAATCAGAATTTCTCTTTATAAGGCACAAGAAACTATGGTTTTGAATTTTCAAAAACTTGTGCATCTAATACGTCCATTGTTGGTCATAGATTAAATGCTACGCTTGAAAAGTTGGTAATTTTCTTAATTATATAGAATTAAATGTATAAATAAAAAATTGCTTGCGATATCGTGTTTTTTACTTTAACAATCGTGTAGTAAGAATGCTATAATTTTAAGTGTATTTATTTGCATCTTATATATAAATAAAAATTGGAGGAGTATGCGAGTACGCGTACTTGCCTCGGGAGCGCCATGCGTCTTTCGATATTGCATTACTAAAGCATGTGTAATATCATTCATCATTTACACAATACAATCAATGCGTAAGACAATTTACGCTTGTACGAAACTCACAAATGTGAATTTTTATTTGCAAAAAACAATTACAGTTATGTATTGTTGTACAGTTGTACATACACCTGAAACATTAGGGATTTCATATGAAATCCCGGTTGAGAGTACTTCTCCCGACGTAATACGTCGGCTGCTGCTAGTCAAAAAAATAACGGCTAGCAGCTGTGAAGCCCGAATGACCTAGCTTATGCGTGAATCACGTATAGCTAGGGATATTCGTCGGAAAACGAAGAAACTTCCGATTGAGGCAGTGTATGCCCAACTGGAATATTTGAGTTTAAACGCAAATGGCGAAGAGGTGGAGTGCCCATGGTTCTGGAGATCCCACGGTTCCCAGAGTAGGATGAGAATGTAAGGCAGAGCCTGCACATAAATCTCTAGTATTTCAGGAACTTGAGTTCGCGATGTAGGATCGCGAAAGAGCACCAAAAACGACTACGGCAGCAATTCCTTATGTTCCTGTTTCTGTGGCTGTAGCTTTATGCACAACCACTACGTCGACGGTTATGACCGTGACGAATGCTCACCTGGGAGAATTGTATGCAATTGAATACAACATAACACAACACAACATTTTATCATGGGTTCGTAGGCGGAAACCGACCGTCGTACGTCACGAGAAAATACTTCTAGACAATACAACAGGCAAACCGGGGCAAACGTAACCGAACGTTAATATATTTATGATAGGAATGGATATGACTTTCCTAACGACGTTAGCGACATAGAAGAGAGAGGCGTGAGTACAGGACTCCAAACAGGAAACCACGAGAAAATCGTTCCGTGAGTAGAACCTCTAGCAACGATGAACGTCATAAGAGCTGCAATGGAGACCTGTCAAGGTTATCGTAAAAGATGTGGCTGGTCAGTACTTAAAGTCCTTGGCCTTATTGACATCCTGTTCTGTGTAGAAGGCCTTGATGGCAATATCCAACTGAGAATTGTAGAGAATATTGAGCATTCCATCATTCTCGGTATGGATTTTCTACAACATTGGAATATGAAAATCAAATTAGGCGTAGCTATGTGGCGTATTGGCGAGAGAGATTAAAGACACTTCGTCAGAGATACAGTTCATGACATTCATTCAAGGATTTCCGCTGAATGTACTGGTATAGTTGAGATACAGGACGATTAGCGGAATCAACTCAAAGAGTTAGTTGAAAGCCTACTCTTGCCCTCGGAAGACGTCGACGGCTTTACGACGTTAACGGAGCACCACATAGAGGTTGAGCCTGATGCAAGACCGGATCGTCATAAGCCAAGACGTAAGTTTCCCAAGGTCCTCGAATTTGCTCAGAGTGAGGTCAAAAAGATGTTTAACAAGGGCATTATTGAACCGAGTGCGAGTGATTGGCCAGCTGCTCCGGTCCTTATCCGCATGGATGAAGGAAGTTATCGCTTCTGAATCGATTTTCGAGATCTTAATGCAGTCAAAAAACGTGATTCTTATTCAATTCCTAATATGAATACCATATTGGATAAGCTGCATAATGTAAGGAATATATCGAAAGTTGATCTTGAAAACGCGTACTTCCAAATATTAACAAATGGGGCGAGCCGCCATTATTTTTAGCCTATTAGCCTGCATTTGCTGAACCAGGGTCGGGCCTGTGACCGCGTATTTCACGAGAATGCCTGTTAGCCTCATGAATGCTTTTATGACCTTTGCACGACTTATAGATGCAATTTTCATGTCTAAGGTTGAAACTCATGTGTTTAATTACTCAGACGACCTGATTGTCATTACCGAAACTTTTGAGGACCATCTAAAATGGCTCGAATACGTACTAACGAGGTTGAGCGATGGTGGGTTCGAAGTGAATCCAGAGAAGTGTATTTTGTTGCTCCAGCGTAACTTTCCTTGGGTAGAAATTGGACGCGGGCAGCTTGCACCCTGATGAAAAACGAATCGCCCCAGTCTTTAATTACCCTACTCCTCGTAATTTCAGACAGCTGAGATCCTTTCTCGGGATGCTAGGCTGGAATTGTCGGTTCATCAATCGAGAAGCTGACATTAAGGCTCCCCTTACCAAGGCGCTTCGTCAGCTAAGATTTGTGTTAGCTGAAGCACCTGTACTAGCCCGTTCAGACTTCTCTTAGTCATTTACCGTCCACAGTGACGCCAGTGACTTGGCAATAGGTGCGGTGTTGACGCAGTTGGACGATGAGGATTTCGAACATCCGATTGTCTACGTCAGCCAATTATTAAATCGTGCTGAACGTAATTACGTGACAACGGAAAAATTTTGCTTGACCCTCATGGACTATTAAGAGATTGAGACCATGCGGCACGATGGATACTTGAAATGCAGCAAAGGGCCTTTGAAATAGTGCATAGCTTTGCAAAGAGCTTTACACTACGTCCCAGACGCACTTTCTCGTGCCGTCAAGCCTGAGCTCGACGAAGAAGAAATTGCTTCATACGAAGTAATTACAGATCCATGGTATATTGCGAGATTAAACCATGTACGCTCGTGTCCTCAATGATTTTGCTGTTAAAAATTGAGGATTATATGCTATATCGTTTTGCAAGCGATAAACTCCTGGACTCTGTAAGAGAACGAGAAGAAGGCTGGCGCCTTGTTCTATCCATAGAGCAGAGAAACCGGGTTTTAGTAGCCTCTAATTTTCACCCATCCATGGGTCATATAGGAGTCATAAAGACTTACGATCGGATTGCAAGGGACTACTATTGGCCAGATATGTACCACGATGCCCGCCAATTTGTGTTATAGTGTCTGATCTGTCAGAGCTATAAGACGTCTAAAGCAGGTCCTCAAGACTTTATGATTTAAAGTATTTACATTTCTGATAAACTGGCACCAAATTATGACGGACCCTTGGAAGTTAAAGAAGTCCTATCTCTAGTAGTTCTGAGACAAGAACAGTCCGGTCGGAAACTGACCGAGATACACATATCCGATGTGAAGAGATATGTACCACCTCGGGTTGTCATGTAAAGCAGTAGGGAAGACGTATTGGCATACGTGATAACAGTCAGCGAAGGCTAGGCCTTGTGACTGTATGCCACGTCAACACAATACGGAGCACGAATGATCATTGAAGCAGCCTCCATTCGAAGAAAAGAAGAGAAGCGGATGGTGCGCAGTCATGGATAGATTGTGCCTTTCTTTCGATCCCGCCTTCCAGAGGAAAAAGATGTCTAGTGGGTGGGGGTTGTGACGGAAATCGTCACACAATCTGTTCACGATGAATAGAGTATTTAAATTCACTAATTGTAAGCCGTCGGAGTCTTTAGTATGTCAAGGCCAATCGAAAAAAGGAAAATCGACGACACTTGTTTATCTCAATACGAGTGTACAATTACGCGCGCGACAATACGTATGGATGAGAGCGCAAGAGAGTGTGTGTGTGTTTCCCCACTCTCATCCCTTTTTCAGAAAATTAGACGATCGCCTAATTATACTGCTCGGTGAGCCGAGTACGAATCTTCTCCAAATCGATCTACAAGACCCTGTGCACGGTTCATTCGAAGCAGGGTCGAGTAAGCGGATTAGCAAGAGCGCTCCCTAATGTTTCCTTTGTCCATCAATGGGTGCTCAGGAAGTATCTCACATGGCGGGGTCCGGAGCCTCTGCCATCTTTCGGCGCGCACTCAAAACCGCAAGGAAGGCCGTTTCACGATTAGTGGCAGTCTCAACGTGGGAGGAAAGAATAAGGAACGAATGACGCATATTTCAGACACGCCTCCCAGCTTGAAGTAATGTGAAAGACAGGTTTGGAGTTTTAGCCGGTAAGAATCCGGCACTGTCGGCGAGTGCGGACCCTCGTCCTCGTCTCATGAAAGATTTCTTCAGTTTCCCACGGAAAAAAAAAACAAAAAAAAACAGCCCAACACAATATTTAGCCAAAATTATGTATACTGAACTTAAAAATGGAATTCTAACTCCAAAACTGCGTATTAATAATAATTTTAAATTAAAAATAAACTAAAAAATTAAAAGGGGGGTGCTCTTCCAACCACTGAGGTACTTCCAACCCCGAAGATTATTAAAGATGTACGGTGGGAGACATATTACCAATTTCGTTACCTCTTCTTACGAAGGATAAATCACGTGGGAGGTGAAAGTGCATTGCTAAAGTTAGCATTTTCGTAAAATATTAAAAAGATGAATTTACAGAAAGGTCATAAAGCAAAAGTAAGTTGGAGTTGCGGACGCTTTACGGTTGCTACACTTTCTCGACACGGTTTCAAACGCTTTGACGTTTTGATGAAAAAGTAAGTATTTGGTGATGTAGGTGGAATAAAATAGCAAATAACTTTCTTGTCCGATATGCGGCTAAAAATTTACAAATTCCTCACATAAGTTGAAAGTCGATGAGACAATCAGTGTAGCAGACGACATGCATTCTTCTTCTTCGCCATGGAAAACCGTTAGTTCCTAAATATACCGATAGATGGCGCCAACCACACATTTCATTAATGTATTTGGTTGTCAATTAGTTATTCAATATTTTAAATATTTAAATTAAATTGCTTGTCAACATTCGTTAATGTCAAGCTGTAAAAAAAATTATCTAAACATTAGACAAAATGTATTTGTTTATCATTTGCTCAAAATCTTTGTTTTGTTTTGGTTAAAAATGGTCCCGATTATAATAAAGTGAATTTTAATTCTTTCCAAAGATCAAACTGTTTATACAGTACAATACTTATGTCAGTAAATAGTTGGTTTTCACAGGATGGATTTTTTAGCCTGACTCTTATCTCCATGCTCACGGTCAACATGTCGTTTCGGGGCCTACGGGAGAGCCTCTCGCCGCGACGCTCGAGAAGCGAGGCTCCCCCGTAGACTCATTGACCTAAATTCCTGCGGATAAGAGTGAATAAATGTTTATTTTTAACGTGTAGTACACCATATGGATTGAAAATAATAGGCTGATCATTACAACAAATGTATTTATTTACCGTTTGCTCAAAATATTTCATTTTGTTCAATCAGTATATATTTAAATGTTACGAATCATTTGCTACAATACTGTTAATTATACAGCCGATAAATTGATAAATAGATATTTCGTATAATATTTCATATAAATAAATAATATTATTTATATTACTTATTTCTAAAATAAATCTTATCTCTATTCATGTAATTTTTATCTACAATTACATAGCACCAAAAAGCTTATGAAGATCTTTTTGCTTTTCAACGCACAAATTTAGGTATGTATAAAATTTAGAAGTCAAATTGTGTAGTTTTACCCCCAAAATGTAATGGAGAGATTTTTAATAAACAAAAATATTTTTAATGGAAATTGAGTAAACAATATTCAGTTGATAATTTTGACAAGCAATTTAATTTAAAACTTTGAAAAATAACGAATTGAGAACCAAGTACATGAAATTTTGGTAATGAAATCTATGCTTGGCGCCATCTACCGGAACATTTAGGACCTAACGATTTTTCATGGCGGAGAAGAGTGCGTTTCGTCTGCTACACTGATTGTTTCGTCAAATTTCAACTTATGTGAGGATTTTACACATTTTTAGCAGTATATTGGACAAGAAAGTTTTTGCTAATTTATTCCACCTACAGCACCAAATACTTAATTTTTCATCAAAAAATCAAAGAGTTTGAAACCCTGTCGAGATAGTTGTAGCAAACGTAAAACGCACGCAACACTGCCTCCGTACTTCCCATTTCGCGTTGAAAATATGAATTTTTTCCAATGTCTCGGGTGTTAAAATTAATAATTTTAACATTGGCTACGCCGCTCTGCTAATTATTTTTGTGATAATGTATCCTACAAAAACAAATAAATTATTTTTTATTCTATTAGTACGTATGTACCACCTGACCGCAGTGCTCCCTTACTGTGCGGCCAATTGGGGAAACTTTTGCTTTAGCTTCCCCTTAAGTAGGAAAAAGCACTAAGCTATAAAAACCTATTTATTGTAATAGGATAGTTCAAAAATAAACTCTCACTCATTAGTATATCAACGGGTTATATTGTGTTATCATTAGATGTCTGCCTTCTATTTACAAACATTCCTTGCAATGAAATTTTTAATAGTGTAAGCAAACGATTTAATCACATACATAATAAATGTAAGATACCTCTTTTTGAAATACGGAATATAGTTGAATTTTTATTAAATAATACATATTTTAAATTTAACACTATAATCTATAAACAAATTTTCGAATTTCCAATAGGTTTTTCCATATCACCATTATTTTCTGATATAGTAATGGAGATCATCCGCGTACAAATTATTTATTTATGAGCCGGGAACTACGGCCCCGGGGAACAAGGTTGAGCAGTCGATCTCGCGAGACATGGTGGCTGAGATTGGGAAAGCAGAGCACGTCAGTTTTGGTAACATCGATATATTACCGAACAATCACACAAACGCTTACACTAACACACTCTAAACATAAGCCTGACTGATGTCGAGTACTTACCGAGCTGACTGACGGCAGTCGGCACATCGACGTATCCTGGCCGCTGGATGCGGCTCGGTGTCCCACCGTCCTTGGACCGATACTCACTTGTGTGATGGTACCGATAATCACACGTGTCTCAGAAATTATACGATCACAGTCACGGCCGATCGTAAACTGCATTTTTCGGGCGATTCAGGATTGCTGAAAAGTAACTAACGCACTCACACTAGTTTGCAATAACACATGGATGTACGCACACATCCTCGTGCGACAATATAAACTGTGACGGGCACGCCTTACCGTCAACATTTCTTATTTATTTATTGCAGGTATCTTATCTTATTTGTCTTATTGATCTGAAAATCTGTGAATCTGTGGTTAATCAAAATATAGTGGGGCTTAGTGTCCCACTATATCAGATTGTGTGATTATATTAATACGCATATTGCGAGAGAGATTAATTAAAATAACTAAAGATTTTAAATTTAATAAAAGGAATACATTTATTCATTTATGATAAATTAAAATCTATTTATAAAATATTGAAGAAACATAGCTGATTCGTATGGAGTTCTACAATAGCCTCCATACGAAACAGTAAACAAAAATGACAAAAGAGAATTTAAATAGTATGATAAACGACTGAGTACTCGAGACCTCTGTAATAGAGGCTCGAGCCACAGCTGAAAATAGGCGGACCTGCTCTCTCGAGGCCCCGTGAGGCAATGCTGATCGTTGAGATTCGACAGTCATTTAAGTATCCTCGGAGAAGCTTCCCCTTCCCTTAGCGTAACGTCCTTACATGTGATCGAATATCTGCTTCTTGTCTTTCAGCTATAGAAGCAGTAAAATGAATTTATTTTAATAGAGACTCGAGAGAGTTTTCTTACAATAAATATTTGTTATAAATAATTAAACATTATTGGTTTCATTATTTATTTAACAGTTTTTTTCTTAATATACTCATAACTGCTGCAATTTAGCTGAAAATTTGAGTATAAAAAAGAGACAACTCAAATTAAAAAATAAAATTATGTTTGATCAAATTCTATTTTTTTCATAGAATTGTTATTAATAAATAAATTTTGACAAATAAAAAGTTTCCTCAGGTCAGAAATCGAACACCCGATCTACGAGTTTGTAGTCGAGCGTGCTAACCACTACGCTACGCTATCGCTTATCTATACATGATTTTTAAATATTTAAATAAAATATTTTAATAAAAATTTAAATAAAAGGTATTATAAAGTCCGGCACCGACACAATTTAGTAACGCGATTCGCGACCTACTCACATACATGCACACGCTCACTCAAACTCCGTCCGACGATATAAAAATATATAAATATTAATATTAATAATTCGACCGCCCGTCGGGCTAACCGTAATATACTCGCCTAATTAATTAAAGATTCAGTTACAGCTTCAACCCCCACTCTACTTCGCGACAACCTTATTAGACTCTACTCTACTCTATAAAAAAAATGGCTACTCCGCCTCAAAATACTACTTTTAAGCTATTACAACCTCACGAAAACTTCGACTATACTGTCGGACGATCATGTAGCGAATCATCGAGATGGGCTTCTTCATCCGGCTTGCGGCGTGGTTTCATCATCCCAAATTAAGGATTGTCCTCCCCACCCTATCGCTATCCTTCTTTATCTTCTATCTACTCCTTATCTATCGGCGTTCATTAGGGTGGTTGATTGCGTGATCGATACGCGTAGTCAGCCTTGATCTTATTTCCGTCAAGGCCGATTATCCAATAATAGTGGTTTACGTCACCACCAACCTATTCATTATTGGGTCGATCACACAACCAATCATCCCCTGGCACTCGGAAGGCGCGCAATACAAATAAATAATTAGCATATCGGTAACCCAGTAGATGCTGCCACCCCGTGCCTACTAGCTATATAATTAATACTAACTAATTCCCACTCACTTATACAACAATAAAAATTTATTTTTAACCACTATTTACCGCTATATACATTTTAAAATTTACTACAATTCACCCCAAACTCTACCAACGGATCTACATATTTTTACTTAATTAATTAACGACATGATCTACCTAAAATAATTAATTAATCTAATCATACTGCCGGCGCATACCCACATCTACAACCGGCGAGTATGTATACGTGTGCGCGCTATACAATAGTATATACGCATATATATGTGTGCGCGCACCGTGTATATACTCTCTTATGCCGCGGTATATCTTTGTACGCATATATTAGGTATACCGCGACTCCTACTCTACTCGCGAGCTCCCCCTCGCTCCGCGCGCTCTCTCCCATAATCCCACCTACGGTCGCTCACTCGAACTCTTCGCGCGCGCAACACTCTCGCTGCTCGAGTGATCCCCCCTTTCCGCACACCTCGCCTAGTGCCGCACGATCGTCGCCGTCGGTGCCGCGTTCCCCGGTATACGGGTGTAAGGTGGGGAGCATCCTGGCTCTCTTGACTCGTTGTGCGAAGTTCGGTGCGCGCGCACCCGTGCGCCATCTTAACCGTCGTTGTCTGCTGAGCACGTGTGACGGTTGAGCTTAGGACATCGCCTAACCTCCCGTATTATTGACATCAGCAGCGGATACGCCAGGTATCGTGAGACGACCTGGGCTCGATCCTTGGCTCACGATACCTCTCGGCCGTGGTCTGGCTCGTGGTCCGCGTGTTACCGTCGGGTATCAGTCGCGTCTTTCCTCCGCTCCGTCGCGACAACATACCCGTACCGTGGGTATTAATATCCATTTTAAAAGTGCATCGGTGCACTTTGGTCCGCCAGCGAGGGATTCGTTACCTGCGACGCGATCGCGAGCTAACGTTAAAGTGAAGTTATGCATGCACATGACTTGTAAATACAAGCCATGTGCATGTACTTGTGCGTTGTGCATTTTACAACGTCACAAGGTGTCAATAACGATAAATCGGCTGGATATCCAATTTGCCGACATAAGGTGTTAAGACCCGTCTGCACCACGTCCAATGGTTCAGAGTCTGGTACTCCCAAACCCTGCACCAGACGACGTAGGAACGTCTATGTGGGGATACATCCTGCATCAGCTCAACGCGGACTTGTTAAGTCCTGCTCTCTTAATATCCGCGGGTTGAGTCCTCTTCGGCCTCTTGAAGGCCATGTATTGGTAGAGAAGGCGGTGAAAGTGGACGTGCTAGGGACTGTTGGTATTCTCTAGCTCGCTGTTCGACCAACCGTTGAGCGTGGGCACTCGAGGCTTGGCAAACGAGCATTTTAAGCCACTTGAGCGCGCTGTGGTTCGTCACGTTTTTAAACTGGTAAGCTTCAATATACGGCCGAAGTTTCTTGATTGCTCATATCAAGGCCAGACACTCTTTTTCCGTCGTCATGTAATTACGTTCAGCCTTATTCAAAACTCGGTTGACGTAGACGATCGAATGCTCGACACCGTCTTCGTCATCTTGAGTTAATACTGCCCTAATAGCATAGTCACTCGCATCACTTTAGTACCTAGTAGTATTATAGTAACTAACCTCAGGTTATGGGATGCCGCTTTCTGCTTTTTACCTCACTCTCATAGCTGATCCTGTTTGACATTTTTCGGAGCTTGATAGTTTAGGACAGAAGCCACTCGTTTCATGCTGGGACGAAGTCCATCACTGTCCAGGCGGTAACCAAGGAAGGTAATGCTTCAACAGCAGAAATGACATTTCTCTCCGTTCAATTCAAGTCCTCCTGCTACCAACGTTCTTAGTACTAATTCCAACTATTTTCAGTGTTCTTCAAATGTTTCGTTTATAACGATCAAATTGGCCAGGTAACAAAAAACGTGAGGTCAAAGAGTGCATTGATTAACCGTGCAAATGTCACGTGTGCGTTCAGTCCAAAAGGCATTTTTGTAAAATGCTACTACTCAGAACCAGGCACGGCGAAGACAGTATAATATCTTACGTTTTATTACCGCATTCAGATCTCGAAAGTCTATGCAAAAACGATAGCTACCTTCGTCTTTACGGTCAATTACTGGAGCTGCAGACTAATCACTTGCACTCGGTTCAATTATTCGTCTCTCAAACATTTTCTTGACTTACTGCTGGGCGAACTCGATGACTTGGGGTGAAATACGTCTTGGTTTATGACAAATCTATGCACATCACTCGGTGGTGGCAATAAGTTCTCGTACTTTCACCTTGGCTGGTTTTCACCTATCGCTGAACATTCAGCTACGTCTGCGCGTATAAGTAAAACCATTGCACCCGTGTAAAAGTGTGCGTTGAAGTCCTTCCCACCAAGTCTCACTGAAAAGAATAAACGATTTTCGGAGTATACTTCCCCAACTGAGTCTTCGGCTTGTCCTTGTAGACGTTTCTGGAACGGCTTCTGGCCCCCACGGAATGTTCCCATCATGGCACGGCCGGTCGTAAACTGCATTTTTCGGGCGATTCGGAATCGCTGAAAAGTAATTAACGCACTCACACTAAATTGCAATAATACATGAATGTACGCACGAATCCTTGTGCGACAATATAAACAAATAGTTCACGCGACCTTGACTGAAAACAGTTCAAGATATAAACACAATACACGCTTTTAAATACTATTAAATTTAACATGTACAACGAAAAATTATTTCCTAATATTATTTTATTTCATTGCAATGACGTCTCATCGTACTTTACAACAAGGAATTTTTATTAATATTCTAACATTTGTAACGGGATACGGATTGCATTGAAAAATAAAAAATCAACGAAGGTATCGTGGCACGATCCCACAATCCCGAGAGCGCGAGGCAGAAGCCTCACCACTGCACTACCCTTCGCAATTATCCCGGCTTGTCGACTTAATCCTATCGACAATACGTCACCGATAATTCGAGGACCTACCTGCGCCGACATTCGAAATCCGTATCCGTTATACATGTCAAAAAAATATATCGTAAACACAATTCCTTTAATTAATTATAAACTTAATAATATTATAAAATTAGGCACATATTATAGAAAAATGGGATATGACAGGTGTTGTATACAAAATTACTTGTAAAGAATTTTCAAGAATTAAAGAACATCAAAAAAGTTATAAAAAACGACTTCTGTCCGAAATGTTGCACATTAATTAGTATAATTCGACGATTAATGTAAAAGTAGACAGTACTTGAAATACTGTACACAGTATCTTGACACAGTACTTAAAATGACAATATAGAAATATTATGATGTGATTTATAGAGATCATATTTTATGCACATATTTCTAAGAATCTGACCTTTTTTTGTAAACATATACATTTATTCTGATTTGTATAAGATCGCACACTTTCGCTCATTCTTGTTATTTGACGATACCTATTTAGGTTTATTAGCTCATTTCTTACACATAAATGGTAAACATTTAATTATTAAAGTTGTTGATTGTTGTATTAAAAAAATTTAGCACCTGAAGAGGTCTGTAAGTCAAGTAGACAAAACCAAATACAACTAACTTAAATAAATAATTGTTTAATTATTTAATATCAACCCTCGACATCCTAAGAATTCCTAGATAGTCTACAAGACTTTAGGAACGACGACCAGTTCTCTGACCGGCGTATTTAGAGACCATTGCCTTGCGTCTTTAAGTACACGGCTCTGTTTTGGTACAGAGCCTTTACGTAACGGCTATGACTATAAAACTGAATTTTTGAATGAACATGGTCAGAAGTTGTGAAATCAAGATATTCTCGAGGATCTGCAACTCCGTACCTTAAGTAAAGGGGAGAAGATTTTAAAATACCTTAATTCTTTCAAGGCTACTCTGCAAAAATTCTGCAGACCCCCTCCAATGCGCCAACAAGTAGAGATAGCATTTTGATAAATGAACGATATTTTGTATAATCTTTTGAAATACAAAATGTATTAATTTTCTGACCAAAATTTCGCCAAAACCTTATTGTTTTCTTAACTTTTGACTAAAACTACATATTTGCGGTTCTTTTTCTTGAAACCGTAACTACTTAATCTCAGTTTTCTCTGTTATTGCTTACTCACATAGATATTTTCTAAGTTAAGTGTATAAGATTTTATAAAAAAATTAACAATACGCAAATAAAAAACGTTTATCAAATGTAATTTGAGATTTAATCCTTAGAATATTTAGTTTTATTAGTTGTTATTTGGTACCTCCAACATTTTCTATTTTAGCGTTCCATCCATATAGTATAGAAGTATCTCCAATCATTGTATTTTGCATATACTACAAATAACAATAGAAAATAGATTAATTTAGTTAATTAAGTACCCGAAATATTAATAGAAATGTAAATTTATTGCGTTATAACGATGAATTTGTTACCACGATCATTGCAAAAAAATTTATGCACTTTGGAGTGGTAGAAAAGTATCTCCACTTGTTTCAGTATCAATCTAATCTCCTTTAAGCTCTTAAAAACACAAATATAATTATAGAATTATAAAAAATTAATTTATAAACATTTATAGTGCTGGCTTTTAGATTTACAACCCTTACAAGAATTATGATACTAATCTGAAGGATTACTATAAAAGTATCAACATTATTATAATTATTATTCGGCAATACATTGTTTGAATTTCACAAACTTGTCACTGTCAATTAATCATATTAATCAAAATAATCTCAGATCTGATTTATTCATATATTTTTTGGATTAAATACGATCTTCAGATATTATAATATTAATGTTGAAATAGTTAGAGTAATCCTTCAAATTAGTATCATAATTCTTATAGTGGTTGTAAAACTAAAAATCCAGCATTATAAATGTTTAAAAATTAATTGATAACAATTGTATAATAATATTTGTGTTTTTCACATTTATGTTATGTTAATATTTATGTTATTTTAAACAGAATCATTTAATCAAGAGCATTTTAGTTTTATAACAAAAGTAAATCCTTTCATCTAAAATGAATTTCGATTTAAACTATAGGTTATTGTAAATCCTTTCATCCAAAAGAATTTCGTTTTATAACAAAAGGGAATTATTCAATCAAAAGGATCTTGTATTTCTAACTAAATGGGATCCTTTAATCAAAATGATTTTGGATTAATCACAAAAGAATATCCTTGAATCAAATGGTGTTTGGATTTATAAGTAAAGGAAACCCTTTTATCCAAACGATATTGGTTTTATAATTAAAGGGAATCATTTAAGGGGTCAAGCCTGGGTTAACTGTTCAAAAAATCGATTTTTTTTTTATTAACTTTTTTAAAGTATTTCTTACATAAAACATTATCCCAAAATTTGAAAAAAAAACAAAAAATTTTTTCGCAAGTTATAATTGAAATAAAGTAAGCATTGTAACGGGATATAATCTTTCGCGTCGGTAGGGGTAAAGGGATCGGTTGCTACGGCACTGCCTAGTTATACTCCCTAGGCGGTGCTCCGAGAGTGCGCGGCGGATTCAAATCAGTGAACCCCGCGCACGACCTACCGTTGCGATGTCCGTTAACAACCGCGAGATCACTTGCCGATTTCGCGTCTTTGTACAGCTAAAACGTCGTGAGCTGAAAAGGACCGCGAATAAAAGGGATAAATTCGCGGTAAGTTTACCTCGGCCGCTCCTGAAACGGAGAGGGCGGTATTGGGGATAACAGGAATAACATACGCCGGTAATCAATAATCAAACTCGTACTCGGATATTGATTACATATGAATTTTATTCAAGTTAAAGAAATGGAAACAAAGTTTAACAAAGAACAAAGATTTAACAAAAGCCGTATATAGGCCGCGTGAGGTCTCGCGACGAGGTGTCTCTCTTTCTAGCACGCGTACGCGGTCGCCCGTTAGCTTCCTCGCCGTCGCGCGCGGGCGGGATCCGTCGATTCCTAACTTAAAGTTATAGCCGTAAAGAGAGAGTCTTTACGGCTTCGGCGGCTCGCGAGTGGTGCACCACGTACCTTAAATCTCGATTCTCCCCGTCGATGCGTTCGTCTTCGCCTGTTTTCCCTCTCTCCGTCGGGCTCTCGCGCGCGGCAACTTCGCCGTCCTCGCAGGTTCCTGGGAGTCGCTGGAGCTGTGCACTTAACACCAGCACGCTCACTCCACCAAGTCACTCACTCTTCACGGCGCGAAACCCAGAACCCGAGCAAGAATCCGCGATAACGATTCTTGTTCTCTTGCCGCGAAATATCAAGGAAGGCGTTACCGGCGACGTGTCTATTTACGATCACTCGCATAAACTCTCTATATACTCTCCTAAGTCAGCTTGCGCGTCGGACCATTATTAGTCCTTACGCGGCTTACGCGCGGGCTTTCCCGATCACCTACGAGCTTTTCCGATCGTCACTCGCGCTCGTTATAAGGTATAGCTTCATACGCATAAGAGTATGTAGCTTACCTTTACACCCCCCTCCCAGATTCCACGTACACTGGACGTGTGTATCTGAGATTCGCGGGTGCAGGATCGGGATAGGGCTCGGATGCCCAATCTTTGGCCACGGAACTTCTGAGATCTAGTCGTCCAGAACGAGCTAGGGACTCTCAATTTGCTCGTTCCGTGGCAGAGGAGAGTTTAATCCAAAAGGAGCCTTCAGAGATGGATGTCGGCTGCTAGCCTTGGTACTGTCCGGGTATTCCCTTATTTCGGGTTCTTCCTTGGACGACCCCTACCGCGCTTCCGTTCTGATTCACTAACGCTAGTGCGCGGTTCTATGGCCCTGTTTGTCGGACGGACGACCACCCTAGCGGTTTTCCGCGGACGACCCCGTCCCTTTTTCGTCGGAACGCTCGCTGTGGGCCTCGGCTCCCCGCTGGGACCGGCCGGAGAGTACATTTTTTCGCTCGGGGTGTCTTCGCTCGCAGGAGGCGGGTCGCTCGTCGCCTCTTCATCCATCGTTGGTTGGGCGACGTCGTCTACTTCGGCCAGAGGCATTCCATAGTCGGGCACGTAGGGCTTGAGATGTTCGGCGTGTATCATCTCCTCGTCGCCTTGCCCGTCCTGAATAAGGTACGTGTTTGAGCCTTTTGTCTGGACAACCACGTATGGGCCTACATACTTTGGTGCCAACTTAGAGGTTGTCTTGTCAGCGCTGGAAGACTGGAATCTGTTCTTTTTCCAAACAAGATCGCCTATCTCAAAGGTTTCGTCTCGACGCCCGGCGTTGAAATGTACGGCTTGTCTCGCTTGAGCCGCGGCGGCATTCTCGGAGGCCACTTTGTGCATCTCGGTTAGCCTGGACAGTCTCTCAGACCAGCCCTGGAGCCGCTGCTGATCGAACCGTTCTTGTGCGAGCTCTTCTTGCTCTCGCCGGTCCGTGCTAGGTGGCTCTGGCTGTCGGCCGTAGTTCAACATTGCCGGGCTCCACCCTGTCGAGCTTTGAACCGCTGTGTTTATCGCAAACACTAATTCCGGTAGCTTTTCGTCCCAGCTGGTATGTTTTTCCTTGATGTACGAAGCTACCATTGTCTTAAGCGTGCGGTTCGACCTTTCTACGGGGTTTGCTCGAGGGTGGTAAGGAGGTGTCGTCGTATGGTACACTCCCTTCTCTTTGAGATAGTCGTCGACCATCTTGTTTTTGAACTCGGTCCCATTATCGGAGTGAAATACTTCCGGCGTGCCGAAACGCATGAGGACACGCTCGTGTAACTCCTTTACTATGGTCTTTGCGTTTGCTTTTCTAATTGGGACCGCTTCAATCCAGCGCGTAAATAAGTCCTGGAAGACTAGAATGTACTCGAATCCGTGGGTAGAGCGAGGTAATGGTCCAGTCACATCACCTGCGACTACCTGCCAAGGTCTTTCGACTACTCTACGGCCCATTAGGCCTCTAGGCGGTTGCTGCTCTACCTTACACTGCTGGCAGATTTGACATTTCCGCACGTAGTCACCTACCTCCGCATAGTATCGGGGCCAGTAGTATAATCTGGCAACCCGTGCGAAAGTCTTTTCGCGACCTAAGTGGCCAGCAGTTGGATCGTCGTGACATTCTCTTAGAATCGACGGGCGATTCTCTTGAGGCACTACCATCTTCCATGCCTCGGGGTCTTCCATGACGTCCTCTAAGGTGGGGTCAGGCCGGTAAGTATATAGATTTCCCCCTACTACTTTCCATTCGGGGAATTCCCGTGGTCTCTCTGATACATCCTTTACCCATGCGAGATACCACGGGTCAACAGTGGTGTCGCTCCAAGATACCGAGGCTATCGTCGGCTCTCCCTCTTCATACATTCTGGAGAGCGCGTCTGGAACATGATTAAGTGCACCTTTCTTGTGCTCAATCGTGAAGGTGTGCGCCTGGAGTTCGAGAGCCCATCTTGCGAGACGACTCGTTGGGTTGCGCATATTGCAGAGCCAACGCAAACTGTTGTGGTCGGTTACGACTCGAAACTCGTAACCTTCTATATACTGCCTGAACTTCTTTATTGCCCAGACAACGGCTAAACATTCTCGTTCGGTGACACTGTAATTCCTCTCGGCTGGGGACAAGATCCGACTTGCGTACTCCAAAACTCGTTCGTCTCCATCCACGAGTTGGAGTAGCACAGCCCCTATACCGGTGTCACTGGCGTCTGTCTGCAGTATGTACTGCCCATTTGGAACAGGACGCTGCAGAATCGGTGCTGTCATTAAGACGGCCTTGAGCTGTTGGAAGGCTTGCTCTTGCTCATCAAGCCACTCATACTGCTGGTTCTTCTTGGTTAAACGCGTCAAGGGTTCTGCGATTGTCGCGTAATCCGGCATAAATCGCCTATGCCAAGAAGCCATACCGAGGAAACGGCGAAGCTGTTTAATATTCTTCGGAGCCGGATACTCTTTTATCGGCTCTATCTTGGCGGGATCGGGACGTACTCCGTCCCGGTTTACCAGTACGCCAAGATATTTAACCTCTGACTTACAAAAAACGCACTTATCCCGGTTTATTGAAAGTCCAGCTTCTGCCTGTCTTTTAAGGACTTCCTCTAGGTAACGCTAATGATCCTCGAATGTCTCCGACACGACGATAATATCATCAAGGTAAGCATAAGCGTGCGGCGCCAGGTCTGGTCCTACGACTTGGTCTATCATCCGTTGAAAGGTCGCTCCCGCGTATGCCAATCCGTACGGCATCCTCGTGAACTGGAACAGTCCCAATCCAGGAACTGTGAAAGCAGTAATAGGGCGCGACTCGACTTGCAACGGTATCTGATGATAGGCGCAATTCATGTCGAGAGTGGAGATATAGCGAGCCTTTTTTAGTTTGCGCAGTATATCGTGCATGAAAGGCAAAGGATATGCATCTGGTTTTGTTAAAGCGTTGACTTTCCTGAAGTCGATACAAAACCGTCTAGAATTGTCATCCTTTCTCGCCATCACCACCGGGCTGGACCATCCGCTGGTCGAGGGCTCAATGACCCCGGAGTCAAGCATCTCCTTCACTTGGCGGTGCATTTCTTCTTGGATTTTGTCCGAGACCGGGTAGTACCGCTGCTTGATCGGTTTGGCTGATCCGACGTCGATTGTGTGCTCGACATCGTGAGATCGACCGATCTTTGGCATGGTGTTGGATAGAACTCGGTCCAACAGCTGACGCAATTCCTCGCGTTGACTGTCGGTTGCGTCAGCCACACCTGCTGACGACAAAGAAGCCGTACCTCCGTCCAAGCTAGCTACCTCTAACTGGACGTGGGCTTTGCTGTTTTTGAGGAACAGCTGATCAGCGTCTGGGTCTAGAACTGCACGAAATGCACGTACGAAATTGACTCCCACGTAACATTCGGGGTCCAGATTTGGCATAATGGCAACCCTGAGCTCCTTGGTCTCACCACCGATGGTGAAAGGCAACATTACGTGCCCACTCAGTGGTTGTGCATGTCCATCAGCCAATTTCACTCTCCCCGCGTTTTCGGTAGAGAGCGATTTTCCCAGGGCGGTAGCGATTGTGAGGCCATTAGGCCCCATTACCGTCGTCGAAGCTCCTGGATCGTACAGGGCTCTGATCCGGAAATCGCCTATTTCCGCTTGGAGCCACCAGCGCGTCTCGTCCTCTGGACGGTAGCTCCGGTGTGGCTCCTGCTGACCTTGAGGACTAGAATCTTGGGAATCGATTCCCTTCCTGTGCTCCTCTGGCTTCATCGAGTCTACCCCGCCGCGGATGAGCTCCGCGCGGTCTCGTTCATTCCGTGGGCCCGAGCTTCTGGGCATCTCTGGGACTCTCTGGCCCTTGGGTTCGGCCTGAGTCCCGTTTAGCCGCTCCCGGAGGCGTTTCCCTGATTGCAGTCAGGGCAATGGCGGCGGAAATACGCAAGCTTACCGCACCCATTACAGGAAATCGGTTTGCTCGGATCGAAGGGCGTCCTGCTTGGCCCTCCTTCCGCGCTCTTTCCGCCGCGGGGCTTCTCGTACTGGCCCCTCTGCTCTCCGGGCCGGTTCGGCGGTTTCTTTTTCTGAGCAAACCGCCGTCCACTCTTGGGACTTCCTGGTTTGCTACTCCCGGCTGCGCTCCCGTTCTCACTTGGTAGCAGCTTCTTCAGCTGGTTGAGAATCGCGTCCAGCTCCACCAGATTCTTGCCGGTGGTGGATTTATCGGATTCCACCGCTGCTACCTTTGCCTTCAGAGGAGCCTTCTCTGACTTCTTCTTGGCTTTATACGCGAACTCCGGCCGCACCAGCTCCCCTTCCATTGGAGGTGGTTTGTAGAGCTTTTCGCGCTCTTGCAGCCGCTCCGCTTCGCGGGCCAAGTCAAACAGCTGGTCGATCGTCTGCGCCTCGATTCGCTTGAACCGGCGCTGGATTCTCGGCAGCATGTTTCGGTAGAGATGATCTAGCTGGTTCCTCTCGCTAGGCTTGGGGACGAGCTCTTGTAGCATGCCTATCATGCAATTCATGTACTCACGTACCGGTTCATCTTCGCCCTGAGTACGTGAGGTGCATTCAAGGATCAGCTTCTCTTGGTAAGTTTTGCTGGCTCCGTACCAGCGTTTAATTGAGCACGTGAATTCGTCCCAATTCCTCCACTTTCCTTTGTTATTGCGGTACCACCTTGCGGCGTCTTCCACCAGCAACTGCGAAAGAGAAGGAAGGACTTCATCCTGCGTCATGTTTGCTAGGACTCTGCAGTCGTCCACGCGCTCTAAGAAGCTGTTAATGCTCTCGCTTCCGTCCCCTGAGAACTTTATTCCCCACTTTCTCACGATCTCGCCTCGGTCGCGTGTGGGGTTAAATGAGCGCGAAGCCCAGGACGGTTGTTCTTGGACGCACGACGCTTGGGGCCTTAAGGGTGAACTTTCTTCACATGGGGGCCTTCCTGGTTCCCAGGTGTCTCCCCCCTCCCAAGCTCCGCCCAGGGTGGCGCTAGGAGCTGGTCCTGGCGTTTGGGGCTGTAGTCGTGCGTCCTCTTGCTGAACCGGTGACTCCTCTGGCCGGTAGCAGGTATACGTGTCATGAAATTGGACACGTGGACTTGGGCCTAGTGGATCCAATCGCGTACTTGATGCTCTTTGGGACGTCATGTGGCTTACGGCATCGGTTAGCCTCGTTATCTGTGCCGCCATACTTTCCATTTGCTCTTGTAGAGCTTTTGTCTTGGCAATTTGTTCTGCCAGACATGTGGAGAATAGCCGCGGCACATCAAATGGCGTCCCATCGGTCGCTATTAGCGTTATCCAGTCAGATTGACTACCCCTCCGACTGGATTGGCTGCTAGACTGGCCCTCCTCTGGGGCTGTTGGCAGGTCCTCGCTAGGTAGTCGGGTCGTACGATTGAGATTTTCCTCAATCAGGTGCGTACCTCTCTCATCAGGTAACGCTCCTGGCGTTTTCTCCCCGACTCGGCGGATCACTTCTGTCCGCTTCTCGACCCGCCTTATCCGGTCATTGACGGTGTCAGTTTCTTGACTGAACTCGTCGGCCGAATAATTTCCTAGCAGCCATTGCTGTAGGCGTTCCGCCTTTTGATAGCGGGAACCATCAAGTCGAAGCTCCATCTGTTCTAGGTGAGCCTCGATTTGTGCTGCGTTTTGGGTGTGGATCCACTCGTCCACCTGCACTATAATGTCCTCGTCTCGTTGGACAAAACTGTCGGCGTTTCGGTCGGCCATTGCGCTTATTTAATTATCGCTCGCGGATAACTTCAAATAAACAAAAATCTCTATTTTTGGTGCACTGTGGCCTGGCGTGCGCAAGGTTATTCTATTTTAATTTGCGTGGCAGCAAAGAAAAATTAAAATTATTGGGCCAAAAGTTGAAGGAATTATCTTTTCCCTAAGATATATAGCCACTCACTTGAATCTGCTATCCGCAAATACACTTCTAGCTTTTCGGACAGGTTCTCTTGAACTCTATTATCACTCACTAGAGAACTATCAAAGAAAACCGCGGACAATTTGAATTTAAAAATTAATAATATAAAAGATTTTTCTTATCTACTCGTTAATTTAAATTGTTAACCTGGCTCGAGGTCTATCGCAACTAAATCTTCTTAAATTAGTGAATTTAAATAAATTAAGTAACTTAATCACAAACAAATTAATACCTTATCGTTATCTAAATTATTTAAACCGCACGCATGACCTCACTTACAATCGCATAAACATGGATTTGTTATCCTAACCTATAAATATTAGGACGTCGGGCCAGGTTATGTCCGTCCGAAAAGCTTCAATTCTACCAGGTTCAAGTTCGTAACCTTGCGCAGGCTTTACAATTCGCTTTGTTGAATTTTGAGTCAATTATTTACGAATAATTGTCTCAATCCGCCGAAAACGAGACGATTCGAGAGAGAGAGAGAGAGATGGAAATTAATCTAATTGAGTCGCAGGGTCGACCTCACGTTGTGGTATTTGTCCGCAAATACCACGGCGGCTTTTTCGGCTTTTACTACCCACTTGGTAGTAAAAGCTTTATTCTTGTTAAAAAATTTCTTATTATTAACTAAATAAATAATTCGTAAGATTAATTATCACTTCTCTGTGATAATTAATCCGGCGTAATCCCTAATCCACACGTATTTGGGCGCCAGTTGTAACGGGGTATAATCTTTCGCGTCGGTAGGGGTAAAGGGATCGGTTGCTACGGCACTGCCTAGTTATACTCCCTAGGCGGTGCTCCGAGAGTGCGCGGCGGATTCAAATCAGTGAACCCCGCGCACGACCTACCGTTGCGATGTCCGTTAACAACCGCGAGATCACTTGCCGATCTCGCGTCTTTGTACAGCTAAAACGTCGTGAGCTGAAAAGGACCGCGAATAAAAGGGATAAATTCGCGGTAAGTTTACCTCGGCCGCTCCTGAAACGGAGAGGGCGGTATTCGGGATAACGGGAATAACATACGCCGGTAATCAATAATCAAACTCGTACTCGGATATTGATTACATATGAATTTTATTCAAGTTAAAGAAATGGAAACAAAGTTTAACAAAGAACAAAGATTTAACAAAAGCCGTATATAGGCCGCGTGAGGTCTCGCGACGAGGTGTCTCTCTTTCTAGCACGCGTACGCGGTCGCCCGTTAGCTTCCTCGCCGTCGCGCGCGGGCGAGATCCGTCGATTCCTAACTTAAAGTTATAGCCGTAAAGAGAGAGTCTTTACGGCTTCGGCGGCTCGCGAGTGGTGCACCACGTACCTTAAATCTCGATTCTCCCCGTCGATGCGTTCGACTTCGCCTGTTTTCCCTCTCTCCGTCGGGCTCTCGCGCGCGGCAACTTCGCCGTCCTCGCAGGTTCCTGGGAGTCGCTGGAGCTGTGCACTTAACACCAGCACGCTCACTCCACCAAGTCACTCACTCTTCACGGCGCGAAACCCAGAACCCGAGCAAGAATCCGCGATAACGATTCTTGTTCTCTTGCTGCGAAATATCAAGGAAGGCGTTACCGGCGACGTGTCTATTTACGATCACTCGCATAAACTCTCTATATACTCTCCTAAGTCTTTCCCGGGCTTTCCCGATCACCTACGAGCTTTTCCGATCGTCACTCGCGCTCGTTATAAGGTATAGCTTCATACGCATAAGAGTATGTAGCTTACCTTTACAGCATCAATAGACATTATTTCTCTAAAATTATTTTTGCAAAAAAAGACATTTTATTTTAATTTAACTAAAATAATAATTGCGAGGTTTTCGACGTTTACATACAAGTATATTAAACGAAGCAACTATCAAGCGTAGAGTTTGGTAAAGTAGAAATCTACTTTACCATATGATTCAAATTTAATAGTTAATAAATAAATGATTCTTTTTACTCTAATATACTGCACAAATACGTACAGTTCTATTTGAAGTAAATATTGCCTGCATTGATAAAGTATTTACATTATTTTAGTAAATACTCAGTGGATTTTAAATTAAAAGTATATTTTTAACTTTAAATTTTATTAGTTTTAAGAAATTAATTATAAGTTTATACAAAAAACGAGCAGTAAAACAAATGCCAGACTCAAGTAACAGAATACCTGGTACATCTGCTCATAAAAAAATTATCAACATCAGTAAGATCCAACTACGATGCAATTCCATCAACATTGATCCAGATCAAGTAAAAAGTTAAAAACTGATACCATTGAAGAAAGTAGCACAGAAAATAAAATTATAGATATATGACTACTTTTCCCAACATTAGAAGAATTTTTAGTTTGTCAGAATTGTCATGGTACAGTTAAATTTTCTGAAGTTGATGTGAGAGGTTTGGGAAGTAAAATAACAATAACATGTACAAACTGTTTTAAGGTATTTGTTATTGATTCAAGTAGAAAAGTTGGAAAAAAAGTAACGCTTATGAAATAAATAGATGTTAGTGTACACAATGAGAACTCTTGGTCATGGGCATGCTGGTTTAGTTACTTTTTGTGGAAATATGGATTTGCCGAGTCCAGTTTCTCACAGTAATTATGACATTATTAATACAGAGATAAAAAATGTTTGTAAAGAAGTTGGTAAACAGTGTATGAAAGCAACTGTCGAGCAAGTATATGATTCAACAAGTCAGAATTGCCATATAAGTGTATCAGATGATGGTTCTTGGAGGAAGCGAGGATTCAATTCTCTTCAAGGTGTTGATACTGCATGAGAATGAAAAAGTAATTGACGTTCCTCCAAAGCAATATTTTTGCAGAGCATGTGAATTGCGACCAGAAGAAGAAACAAAAGAATATAGAGAGTGGTACTTTACGGCATGAAATATACTAATTATATTGGAGGTTTGAAACACTTTCACAAATAAGTACACATAAAATAACTTCAACCACATAATATCGCACTAAGCACAAATACACTGAGCATAACAAAACACTTGTTTATAATTTTATCTGTATTCTGCAAATATTGTATATCTAAGTGTTGACACATTGGTTATGCTGAAATGGAGAAACAAAGAATCAATTTCTTGACATAAACAAAATATAAATTTAAGGTTATGCAAATACTTATCTGATATAATTTGTGCATGCAGTTTTATAAACCACTAGTTTTTTTACTTATTTTATTTAGATATTATATAATATAATATATATAATATATAATTCTACTTGATATTATAATAGCTTAAAACTGAACTACAAACGTGTGGCTGGTGCACACTTCCATTAGCAGCTGTAACACTATCTATGCCTCTCTCTTTCTCTATCACCTGACAAGGCTATTCGAAAAATCAATAATCTTATGGAGGACTTGTCATGTGAGAGAGAGAGAAAGAGATATTGTACACAACTGTCAAACAGTATTTGTTTTTACTGCATTCTTTACATACTTTTAATTAAATTTAATGCTTATAATAAAAATTATAATCATATAATATAATATAATAATCATAGTATAAATATTATTATATAAAATAGTCATAAACTATATATAAAATAATCATGTATTAATATTCAATAATAGCTAAGTATTCTTTTAGTTTTAAAAAATTTTATTCCTCTTTTTATAAAGAAACTGATTCTTGAAGTTGACTTTCTGTTATTTTAGATAATACATGTATATTAAAAAAATATACTGAGTATTATATTAATAAAACCAGAAAAAAGTCACTATAAACCTATTAAATATACATATTATTAAGATTACACATACAAATTGTACGATACCTGAAGAATATGGTATTAGAATTATAAAATAAGTAAAACTTTAAATCTAATAAGTGAAACTTTAAATGCATTTATCTCATTAATGCTTTTTTAATGATTTTAGCTTACTTGCCGCAGGATATTTCAGAGCCAGGTTGATGAATCACTTTGAAATTTTGGGGAAACTTTTAAAATATATATTTCTACGGACTTATGTTGCCCAATTTTCAAAAAGATAAGTTTTAGGTAAATGTTATGTACGTATACGTACATAACATTCACTATTTTTCTTGTTATTATCAACTTTTATATTTAATACATTGTTATTAATTTTTTTTCAGAAAAGGAAAAACATAAGTCTGTAAACGTATATTCCATGAACATTTTAAGCCTTATTAGACATTAAAAGATGCATTCAATGCTTCAATATCCTACGGCAACTGCAAAAATTAATCAATTTTTTAATATCATTATAAGTTTAATAACCAGGATTAAAAATGCATTATAAACATTTTTTATATTGATAAATATAATGTATAATACATATATATTATGTAAAAAAAATTAATATGTGAGAAGAATTAAAAAAAAAAAAATTATTCTAATAATAATTATTTATTTATTGAAAACATTTAACCCAGGCTTGACCCCTTAATCAAAAGGATTTTGGATTTATAACTAAAGGAACTCCTTTAATCAAAAGGAGTTTGGATTTATAACTAAAGGAAATTCTTTTATCCAAAAGATTTTAGATTTACAACTAAACAGAATCATTTAATCAAAAGCATTTTGGTTTTATAACAAAAGTAAATCTTTTCATCTAAAAGGAATTTCGATTTAAACTATAAGTGATTGTAAATCCTTTCATCCAAAAGAATTTCCTTTTATAACAAAAGGGAATTATTCGATCAAAAGGATCTTGTATTTCTAACTAAATGGAATCCTTTAATCAAAATGATTTTGGATTAATCACAAAAGAAAATCCTTGAATCAAATGGTGTTTGGATTTATAAGTAAAGGAAACCCTTTTATCCAAAGGATTTTGGTTTTATAATTAAAGGGAATCATTTAATCAAAAGGATTTTAGATTTATAACTAAAGGAACTTTAATCAAAAAGATTTGGATTTATAAGAAAAGAAAATCCTTTAATCGAAAGGATTTTGGAATTGTAACTGAATAAAATCCTTTCATCAAAAGGAATTTCGTTTATAACTAAATGGAGTCATTTAATCAAAATGGTCTTGGATTTCTAATTAAAGGGAATCCTTTAATCAAAAGGATTTTGGATTTATAACTAAAGAAACTCCTTTATTCAAAAGGATTTGGTTTATAACAAAAGAAAATCCTTTAATCGAAAGATTTTTGGAATTGTAATTAAAAGAAATCCTTTCATTAAAACGAATTTGGATTTATAGCGAAAGGGAATCATTTAATCAAAAGGATATTTGATTTATAACTAAAGGAAATCCTTTAATTAAAAGGATTTTGTATTTATAAATATAGGAAACCCTTTAATCAGAAGGAAACGTAAAGGATTTGTGATTTGAAGACATCAAATTTTGCAATTCTAAGTTTGATTTTGGTTTCGTGATTTGAAGAATCATAAGTCTCACAACCCTGGTCTAAACTATTAAGACCACTTTTGATCAAAATATCGGTAAAAGATTCCCGAAATATCAATGGAAATGTGTATAAGTTGCCTAATAATAAAGAATCTGTTAGCATGATTATTGCCAAAAATTGTATTCAGTCACAGTCACCTTGGAGTGGTGGAAAAACATGTCCACTTTTATCAGTATCAATCTAATCTCCTGTATGTTTTTAAAAACACAAATATTATTATACAATTGTTATCAATTAATTTTTAAACATTTATAATGCTGGATTTTTAGTTTTACAACCACTATAAGAATTATGATACTAATTTGAAGGATTACTCTAACTATTTCAACATTAATATTATAATATCTGAAGATCGTATTTAATCCAAAAAATATATGAATAAATCAGATCTGAGATTATTTTGATTAATATGATTAATTGACAGTGACAAGTTTGTGAAATTCAAACAATGTATTGCCGAATAATAATTATAATAATGTTGATACTTTTATAGTAATCCTTCAGATTAGTATCATAATTCTTGTAAGGGTTGTAAATCTAAAAGCCAGCACTATAAATGTTTATAATTTAATTTTTTATAATTATATAATTATACTTGTGTTTTTAAGAGCTGAAAGGAGATTAGATTGATACTGAAACAAGTGGAGATACTTTTCTACCACTCCAAAGTAAGTGCATAAATTTTTTTGCAATAATTATGCTAACAGATTCATCATTATAAGGCAACTTATATACATTTCTGTTGATATTTCGGGCATTTTTCCTGGATATTTTAAAGGTAGTTTCTGACTATAAACAGACATGTTTTAGACAGTATTAGGTTTCCAGAGTACGGAGCAAAATTGCTTTTTTTCACTATTTTAAGGTTTTTTTTATTATTATTTTAACATTGCTCTTTTTATACTTCCAAACCGGTGCTAATCAGCGACGGAGGTCATTCGATGTCTTTGTTAAGAAAGCACTTGTTGAAAATACATTCATCAGTGGTGCTTGTGTCAATCGGACGGGCCGGGAATCGAACCTGGGACCTCCAGATTACGAGTCCGACGCCCTATCGACCGAGCCATTGCAGGCGTCAACTAAATTTATTTTAACTAATTTGCATAAAGGTAAATAAAAATTTTAGACCCTAAAAGATTAATATAAAAAATCGTATTTAAAGAATTATGAAACGTTAGTATCATATATAATATTATATAATATAATATAAATAATGGCAGTATAATAATAATTTATAAAGGTTATTGAAATTATTATTTATATAATAATATTGTAATATAGAATACTAATATATAGGCATATATCATAGATGTTTTTGAGTATGTAGTGCTAATATCTGGGATTTTAGCTACTTACTGTGACATCCTGGAAAACTTATATACGTAACTCATACTTCTTGGACTCCCGAAAAAAGAGTTGTTGTATTTCTGGGATATCCTAGAAATGATCTAGAAAACCTTATCCAATCTTCTGGTCGAAGTTTAAAGCAAATATTTTAATAACCGTAATATAAATAATATTGAAGAAATAAAATATATATTTCTGCAAGTAATTCTACTTTTGGTATTTCGATCCTTACATGGATATATATACATATATATTGTGACGGAAATCGTCACACAACTATTCGCGGCAGATGAAGTATTTAAATTCATTTTAATTGTAAGTCGTCGGAGCCTTTCGTATGTCAAGGCCAACCGACGACATTTGTTTACTTGAACTCAAGTGTATAATTACGCGCGCAATAGTAAGCAGTGATGAGAGCGCGAGAGAGTGTGTGTGTTCCCCACTCTCATCCCTTTTTCGGAAAATTAGGCGATTGCCTAATTCAGTACGTCCCGATCCGTCGCTTGAGGCGGACAATATTAACCGGTATCGAGTTATCAGTGTGCGAGGCTAATAAGACGCGTGAGGCGCAAAAACCATCGGTCATCGACCCGGATCGTCCTCGCGAAGTGTACCGTGCGTGACTTGATGAGTGATAAAGGACGGGGATGTGTGTGAGTGTCAACGCGGATCGCGAGGCACTCACCGCGGCATAGGGCCGCCTAATCACCGCCGCAGCCGACGTCGGTCCTCCATTGCCCAGGCGGCCACCGGGACACGGATCGGCTGGGCCATCCACGGGGCGAATCCCGGTAAGCGTATTTATATTACCGTGCGTCCCCCCCCCTTCCCCGAAAGTATGATAGTGTATGTACAGCGGGAGTGTGTTCGGGTACGCCGGCACACGGCCTGGATGGCCTTTTGTTAATTACAAATTGAATAAACATTTCTTTTGTTTTTATTTTAACGCTTGTGTAATTATTGTTCTCCCCGCTCCCGCCGACATTCAATCAATTTAAAGTACATCGAGTCGAGGCAAGGAGGATCGCCCGAATCCTCCACACCGTGCGTCCCAGCGAACTCGTGTTCTTAGCGACAGCCGGCATCTTCGCGACAACAAAAAATAAATTGTGTACGCGGTATTGGGCAACGCGGCCCAACGGTTATTTTTGATTATTACAAATAATTAATTTCACCGGGTGCGCGAATATCACGTTACAAATGGCGACCGTGACAGGACGTACGGTTTCGTCCTCGCCGATTTTTTTAAATTAAAATAAAATTGTCGGCCATCTTTTCGCGCGCGAGCGGTTTCGCAGCGAAATTAGTGAGCAGGTTGAGTTTTGAGATAGAGAGAGAGAGAGAGAGAGAGAGAGAGAGAGAGAGAGAGAGAGAGAGAGAGATTGATTGATTGATTGAAATATTTTATTTGGCCTTTGGAATTTAAACCCCGTAGGCACTTACAATGATAAAAACAATTAATAGAATACAAATATTTTAACAATAATATGTAGATATAGATTTGCTTAATATAAATTCGATATCGCAAATAAATAACAATAATAACAACAAAATAAATTACAAATAATCGGTCAAAAATATAACAAAATAAGTTAACAATAATATAATAAGAATAATAAAATAATAAAAACAATAGCAGAACTCATGCTTACTTGCGCGATGTATATATTTTATTCTATTCTATTCTATTCGAGGCGAGGGATCAACGGTGGGGTTATCCTCTCACATTGCATCCTGGTGGCCCAGGCAGTTTGGTCGAATCCAAACAAATGATGAACTAATGAATCTTTGAATTTGGCGATGGATGATTTTTCAAATGCATGTGGAGGGAGTTCATTTATGATCTTGGATGAGGTGATATTGAATGATTTATTTAAAGCCTCCGTACGAGGAGGGAGGTAGTTTAATGATTTTAATGGATGACGAGTGGAAATGCGGTAGTTATGTTCTGGGGTGTTTAATTTGATGAAATGATTTGCCAGGTAACTAGGGGAATTATGAGAGATGATACTATATGCAAGTGAGCCGATGATGTATGAGCGTCTGAACTCAACTGATAACCACCTGAGACCTAACCTATACGGAGTGACGTGCTCTCTTCTCGGTATGTCCCCCCACACGAACCGTACACAAGCATTCAGTAGTCTTTGCAGCTTTAGATTTCTGGTCTGATCAACATCGTTGTAGACCGCACACGCATAGTCAAAATGTGGAAAGACAAGTGCTTCTACCAATCTCTTTCTAAGACCACGTGACAAAGTTTTTCTATAATATCGCAATGAGTGTAAAACACCATGTACACGACTCGAAATAGATAACACTTGTCTTGTCCAATCAAGAGATCGAGTAATCATGACCCCCAGCGACTTAACCTCACATTCATATTCCAAGAAGTCCGCTTCCAGTTTAACCTTAGGGGCAGTGTTCAAGTCGATGCGCGATAAAAAGGCCTGGCTACCCAGAATCATAACCTTCGTTTTTTTTACATTTAGCTTAAGTCCGTTTTTGTGAGCCCATAGGGCTATTACATTTGCATCCTGTGTAATACGTTGTACTCCCATTTCAAATTCTGCAGGAAAAAATGAATAGTAGACCTGGACATCATCGGCAAATAGCATATAGTCGCTATGTGTAAGTACTTTCGGCAGATCATTGATAAAGATAGAAAAAACGATTGCGTGATGCGTTGGCTCTGACTGGATGAGTGAAAGTCCCAGTGCTGAAATGTTTGCCCTAAACTTATTTGCCATAGCACCAGAGAAATTCATATCAATGTTGAAATCCCCAGTGACTATGACATATTTGTATCTCGGTAGTATGTCCGACGAAACTTCAAAGAATTATGTAGGGTAAGCGGCTGATGGCCTGCGGTATACCACCGCTAACACCAAAGAATCAGTTTTGCCCGTCAAACATAGAATCAGGAATTCTGGAGCATTCGAGAAAACCGGTTCAGAGTGCGCGATGACCTTTGCCCCAAAATCTTTCCGAACATAAGCCGTCACACCACCCCCCTCCTTACCCTCTCGATCCAAACGATGCAAAGTATATCCCGGTACTCTAATAATTTCAGAGGAATCATGTTTAGTAAGGAAGGTTTCGGTGACTGCAATGACATCGTGAGAGGCCGGGTGAACTAATGCTTCAACGGATGAAAAATGTGTTTTAAGACGATTGATATTTGAATGGAAAATGGAGAATGATTTTGGTGATCCGGATACTTTGGTCCGACCAGCCCTGTCTCATTTAGTATGAGGAGGAAGAGGAGGAAAGCTTGAAAGTTCCGCATCCGCGCTTACTCGCCTCAACGGACCGTCCCTCACCTCGCGCATAAATACAACTAGATCTAATACTATGGGCCTCGCGTAGCCCAGTTCGCTTGATTTTCGAATGGCTGCTTGCCACAACTCAAATACCGGTTTTGGCCAGAGAGGCCTTGTAAATAACGAGTTCTCTTCACCTTCCCCAAAAACGTCCCGAGCTCTTCGTCCTTTTAAAAAGTGCGCCTTCTCCATCACTGCATCTCTGGAAACGTTTGATGAAAATTTGACTACCAAGCCACGCGAACGCGTCTGAGTAGGAGGAGAACCCGTTGACTTTGATTTCGGTCGCGGAGTCCAAGGTCGAAGGTCTATCACCTGATTTAATAGTTTTGGTAGCTGAATTGTCTCCAAAATATCCGCAATCATCTGGTTTTTGGTTTCCACGGTTTTGCCGGGTAACCCGTAATAAGCGGCTCACAAGTATCTTTCAGCGCAGGAGATTGTGTAGCATTCATGTCTTTGCTACTTGCTTCAAAGCTGCTAATCCGGTTTTCCAGCTTATTAATAGGCTCATCCAAAACTGAGTATTTCGCTTCAATTTCCTCTTCAATTAAGCTGACCTTCACCTTTAAGTCTTTTAGCTCAGTCTTAACCTCGTCCACTTTACCCTCCACACGGCTCACTACATCCAACACCGATTTAATGTCGCTTCTCAGGTTATTCTGTAGGCTTCCTGTAAAGACTTCTACCCACGGTGGCGGGGCGGCCGGAGAGGGGGGGAGAGAGAGAGAGAGTGAGAGAGAGTTTTGTACGAGTTAGTGTGAGGGAGAGCGAGAGAGACAGCGTGTGAGGCGTATCTCTATTCTCTATACCGGAGCATCCTCCCTCTTGCTCCGGTATCCGAGGAGAGGTATACACCGGTATATCGGGAGAGAGTTCGCGTGCGACCGTGTTTAGCCGGAACCGCCCGATCTCACCGTGATTGGTCTCTCCCGATCGTAGCTTGACGGGAGATCCTCGCATTGGTTGTGTGGGAGCGGCAAGGTACGGACAGAGTAGTTTGCGCCGCGGATCGCGGGCAGCGAGAATCCCCCCTGAACAGCGCACCAAGGAAAGACTTCGCGAGCGCCGATCATCATCGGCTCTCCAATTGCGCCCGCGAGTGGGAGGGAGAGAGAGAACCCCTAATCGCGGGGAATCGGTGTTAGATGCTAGGCGGGCTATCGTGTGTGTGTGTGTGTGTGAGAGATAGCGCGATCGCCTAGCCCTTTCGCGTAAATAAAGTCTTCGCAGCTGGTTTCCCCCAGAGAAACCGCTGCGGCGAATTGTTTTATTTTATAATAATGAAACTAATTCGTTCCCACGCAGGATCTATTATATATTTTGGTTTGAGAGTGTTGTAATAATAGATTATTTCGGGAGAGGTAGCTGCCCCCACCCCCTACCCTTTTAACGAAAATTTTAAATAAATTTTTTTCTTTATATACGGGACGCGGCGAAACAATTATTATTGTTTTTTATGTGTTATATATAGTAATTATAATTTAATAATTGTGTTTATTATTTATTACTATTTATTTGTATAATATATGTAACATTTTTTTGTGTGTATAAAATATTTTTTTTTTTACAACTTTTGTTAATTGTTTAGACTTGTTTGTAAGTTAAATAATTAACAGTAAGTAACTTTGTGTGAATCAGCCGCAAAGTTACCATAGTTGTAATATTAATTATTTAAACTCGTGTGTGAGTAAAATAATTAAAATTATTTCTATTACAATTATCTGACAGCCTCGAGAAAAACGTGCTGTGGCTACTTGCGATCAATGTACTCAGACGGATTCGTCCGATGGGTATCAGACTTACCGCGAACCCACTCGTAGGAGATCCGATTCTCATAGGACGGCTGAAGACCGACAAGAGAATAGGAATTCCTCTACCAGTAGTCGTAGGAGTTCCCAGACGGATAATGGAGAGGACTGTCAAGAGAGAGACTCCTACGAGCCAAGGTATCGTGAAGGCGATAACCGAATGCACGGTCGGACAGACTGCGCACGAGAGCTGCGTATCTGGAACATGTCCTTTGATGGTGAGACCAAAAAGGATGCGGAAGAATTTCTGAATCGTTTGCACAACTTCAGAAATGACACCGAGTTCTCAGATCGCAGGATGTTCAGTGCTCTGCCCAATGTGTTTTCAAAATCAGCTGTGTTCTGGTATAGAACAGTTCAGCCATCTCTTCGAGATTGCCGTGATTTTGAGATGGCGAAGATTTACTCATGGAACTTCGATCAAGAACACAAAATGAGGGAGAAAAGGCTACGACGTTCTTGAATTGTTTCAGAGCGATCGTAAATAAGTTTAAATGCCCTCCCTCATTAGAACAACAAGTGAAGTTGGCCTACTCGCAGATGAGACCAGATTACCGTAGGTACATACCAGTACAACAAATTAGGAATTTCTCTGATTTGACAAGCTACGGTAAAGAGTACGAACAGCATCTAACATGGGAAACGAAATTCTCCAGTTCCAATGTTAAGCGCGAGAAGCTGGTACCAGAAGCTTTTCCGAAACAGAGTGGTGGAGCACGAGTTTCGGGTAAAATAGCGACTGTTACCGAAAAGAGTAAGGATGAGTCTTCTTATTCGGATAAACAGTCGTCTAAGAAAACTATTAAGAAGACTAGCAACAAAAGTGCGAAGAACTCGCCAAACTCTTCGTCAAGCGAATACGAAGCAGCCAGTGTACGGTACTTCCAACGTCGCTAATAGTTTTCAGAAACGATACGGCAAATCGAATAATGGAGTGAGTGCCCGCAATCCGCAATCCGTATCGTACGTGTCTGTTTCTCAACAGTCACCTGGGCAACAAAAACAGAGCTCGTGCAAAAGAGAAAGACGTTCTTTGACGAAGTCTCAACTGCCCCAGCAAAATGTTCTTGTCCCATAAATGGCACAAAACCTGGTGAGGTATGTGCAACCACAGGCGACGGCAGTAAATCCAACGAACCTGAGCACCAACTTTATCGGCGTGTGTTTCACATGCCAAAAAGTCTTTTTGGTACGACTCGGTGGAAAGGACTTTGAAGCACTTTTCGAACCTGGCGCCATGGTCTCTCTTGTCCGATCAGATGTTGTCGAACAGTACAAGTTTAAATGGAGACTTGTCAAGGTTATTGTGAAAGGTGTGGCTGGACCAGCACTTAAAGTCCTTGATCTTATCGACATTGTATTCTGTGTAGAAGGCCTTGATGGCAATATCCAACTGAGAATTGGAATATGGAAGTCAAATTAGGCGAAGCTATCTGGAGTATTGGTGAGAGTGATTGGAGACACTTCGTCAGAGATACAGCTCATGACATTGATTCGCGGATTTCCGCTGAATGTGGTGGTATAATTGAGATACAGGACGACCAGCGGAAACAAGTCAAAGAGTTCGTTGAAAGCCTACTCTTACCCTCGGGAGACGTCCACGGCTTTACGACGTTCATGGAGCACCACATAGAAGTTGATGCAAGACCGGATCGTCATAAGCCAAGACGTAAGTTTCCCAAGGTCCTCGAATTTGCTCAGAGTGAGGTTAAAAAGATGTTTGACAAGGGCATTATTGAACCGAGTGCGAGTGATTGGTCAGCTGTTCCAGTCATCGTCCGCAAGAACGAAGGAAGTTATCGCTTCTGTATCGATTATCGAGACCTTAATGCAGTCACAAAACGTGATTCTTATCCAATTCCCAATATGGATACCATATTGGATAAGCTGCATAATGCAAGGTATATGTCGAAAATTGATCTTGAGAAAGCATACTTCCAAATATTAATGGCCGAGGCGAGCCGGCATTATACTGCATTTTCTGTACCAGGGTTGGGGCTGTGGCAGTTCACGAAAATGCCTTTTAGCCTCATCAATTCTCCTATGACCTTTGCACGGCTTATAGAAGCAATTTTCGGGCCTAAAGTGGAACCTCTTGTGTTTGGTTACCTGGACGACTTGATCGTCATTACTGAAACTTTTGAGGACCATCTAAAATGTCTCGAATACGTACTAAGGACATTGAATGACACTGGACTCGAAGTGAATCGAGAGAAGTCTGAGTTTTGTTGTTCCAGCGTAACGTTCCTTGGATACAAATTGAACCCGGACGGCTTGAGGCCTGATGAGGAACGAGTTGCTCCAGTCATTAACTTCCCTACTCCTCGTAATGTCAAACAGCTGAGATCCTTCCTCGGGATGGTAGGCTGATACTCTCGATTCATTTTGAGAAGCTGACATTAAAGCATCCCTTACTAAGTTGCTGCGTAAAGACCAGGGTTGGGATTGAGGCTAGGAGCAGGAGGAGGCGTTTCGTCAGCTTAGAGTTGCGTTACCTGAAGCGCCTGTATTAGCCCGTCCAGACTTTGCTAAGTCATTTACCGTCCAAAGTGGCGCTAGTGACATAGCAGTAGGTGCGGTGTTGACGCAACTAGACGAGGAGGGTTTCGAGCATCCGATTGTCTACATCAGCCGATTATTAAATCGCGCTAAACGTAATTACATGACACCGGAAAAAAGAATGCTTGGCTCTCATATAGGCTATTAAGAGATTGAGGCCGTACATTAAAGCTTATCGATTCACGGCTGTGACCGACCCTAGTGCTTTTAAATAGCTCAAAAATATCAGAAAGCTGTCGGGTAGGTTCGTACGATGAATACTTGAAATGCAGCAATGGGACGTTGAACTAATGCATAAGAAAGGAGCCTTGCACTATGTCCCGGACGCGCTTTCTCGTGCCGTCAACCCAGACCCCGACGAAGAAGAGATTGTCTCGTTCGAAGTAATTACAGACCTATGGTATATTGCTAGATTAAACGATGTACGCTCATGCCCTCAGAAATTTCCGGAGTGGAAAATTGAGAATGATATGCTATATCGCTTTACAAGTGATAAACTCTTGGACTCTGTAACAGAACGAGAAGAAGGCTGGCGCCTTGTTCTACCCTTAGAGTAGAGGAACCGAGTCTTAGTAGATTCTCATTTCCACCCATCCATGGGTCATATGGGAGTCGAAAAGACTTACGAACATGTTGTAGGAGACTATTATTGACCAGGTATCTACCACGATACCCGCCAATTTGCTTTACAGTGTCTGATCTATCAGAGCTATAAGATGTCTCAAGCAGGTCCTCAAGACTTGATGGGTAAACGGAACACTGAGAGACCCTGGGCTATTGTGGCAGCAGACGTAATGGAGCTTCCATGTAGTAAAAGTCAATACAAATACATCATAGTATTTCATGACTTGTTTACAAGGTGGATAGAGCTGAAACCATTAATTACGGCGACCGGTAAGTCGGTGTCGAAAGCATTCGAGGAACTCGTAGTGTTCTGTTGGGAAACACCAGATTTCCTAATGACGGTTAATGGGACTGAGTTCATTAACGTCATAATGTCGCGAATGCTGGACCACAAGCCAACCCGGTGGAGAGAACTAATAGAACGTTAAAAACGATGATTGCGACGTTTGTTGATTCGGATCATCGTGGGTGGGACACACACTTGCACGAATTTCGCCATGCAATAAATACGGCAATGTAGTCAAGTTCAAAAGTCTCACCTGCATTCTTAAACTTCGGGAGTCATCCACAACCTGTGAAGAGTCTCCGCAGGGAAGTGGAAAACCAGGACTTTAAGATCCTGGACAACCCCGAAGTATTACTAGATCGACTTTAAAGACTTGTTGCTTTGCGCGACTTAGTCAAGAAACACATTGACGAGAATCAAAGTGATTCCCGGCCGCATCGTGGGACTGTTATACTTAGGTTGGTGAGTTGGGACAGATTGGGCCTAACCGGGGCCTTACATTCCCCAGTACTCACCCCGTTACAACTGGTGCCCAATACGAGTGGATTTAGGATAAAGGACATAAAAAAATTAACAAGCACGGTATAGTTGTTGAATTGTTAATAATATTGTTAATTAACAATTGGGTAACTCGTGAACAATAACGAGGTCAGCACGTTTCGAAATTGTGAAGTATATTTCGGTACTCTTTCGTTCCCTCTCGAGACGGGATTTGTTTATTAATAAATAGAATTGTTATAAACAAATAAAAAATTTTTTATAACAAACTTTAAATATTTAATTTATTTATTTGTTGATTTATTGAATTATTAGTATATTCGTGAAAAATAATTTAAACTCTGTAGTGCTTCCTTGGTCAAAGTATGACAGGACTTACTTTTAGCATCCGGTTTTGTGCTTTAGCGGTTAGCTTAGGTAGAAGCAAAACCCAGTTACGCAGATTGGACATTTGGCAAGTAACGCCAAAATTAAATATTCGACAGCATATAACCTTGCACACACATGGTGCATTGAGCAAGCGAGGCTAAATATTATTAAATGTATAAACAACGCGACAACTGAAGATGGCCGCTCAGCAGAAAGACGTCGATAACCAGATTGTCGCATGGATCGAGACGCTCACTCAGGAGCAAATCGAGCTACACCTCGACGAAAAAGGAAAGCCGAACGACTCCACCAGTGGCTATTAGGGAACTATTCGGCCCAGGAGTTAAACCAGGGGGAGGATGAACCCACAGCTGTTCGCAGTCGTATCCAACGGAGAAATAGGTGGCTGCAGATGCTAGGAGAACATCAGGGCGAGGAGTCTGATGAACCTAGCCCAGATCAGGAGATATATCTTGTACTGTGGGAGGACGCCGCGGTTAAGGACAACCTGCACAGGACGCTACAGGAGTTTGATGACGTCGAGCCAGATGCAACGACGTCAGCTGTGACCAACACAGAGCCACAACCCGAGCGAGGGGAAGAATGGTTATCATTGGTTTCGGGCGAGGGAAACACATTTAGAATCCCTCGATCGTTCTCACAGATCTTGAGGAGCTTATTCAAAAAGTAAACGACCTTTCGAAGAAGGTGGATAAGCTAATGTCCGAGTGCACTCAAACCGCTCACAGTACGAGATTGGACGGTGTCAACCAATCTCACCATGTGCAATTTCAGGGCACATTTACGTGTCATGATCCTGACGTGAGCGAAGTAAGTGAGGCACAATTGGATGGCGATCAACAACGCTCAAGCGCCCCTCAGACAAAGCCTGATAGAGCTTGGAAGGGGGGAATGCGCGCGAATCCCAGAGGATTCCGCAAGCGCGCAGTTCGCCGAACGCCATACCGGACATTTTCCACACCAACCTACTTTACGTCATCAAGTTTGAATGGAACACTTCACACGTTGGCGGTATTGTTAGGAAGTGGTAGGTCAAGTTCTCTGGCGACAAGAGCCAGAGCATTGACGCCTTCCTTACCAGGATCGAGGATTGCAGGATCCTGGCCAACCTGTCAGAAGTCGAGCTACTCCCCTCACTCTCGGAACTGCTGACAGACACCGCCGCCATGTGGTACCAGAACGAGAAACATAAGTGGCACTCCTGGCAAGATTTCGTGACTTCGGCCAAACGTTGGTACGGAATGAGTCAACGTTTCCAGCAGAGGGTCATCGCCGAGTCCAACGCACGGACTCAAGGACCGAACGAACCAGTTGCTATCAATTACTAACTAACCTCTTAAGGACGTGGATTTTTACGTGGAAATTGTACTTTTTCTTTACACAATATTTGTGTATAAAATAAAAGAATACGTTACGTGGAGTGCCTGACAAAACTGGTGGTCGATATATCAAGCAGTCCCGCCTGGAATGTAAAATCCAATGTTAAAAATTTAATTTGGCAAGCTAGGAGTATTTTCTTACGTATTTGTATGCGCTAAATACGAAAAAAATCATAAAAAATATTTAGGAGACACCTTTGATTTTGAAAATTGGATTTTAAGGTCAAATTAATTACTTGTACTATTTTAGTCCGAGAATAATATCACAACGTTATTTTATGCATTAGACGCATTTTTTTACGAGAAAGGTCTTAGTTTTCGCTCTCAGCATGACCCAGGATCTTCGTGTGTCCCCTTGTCTCACACCTCTAAACAATTTGACTTTATGATAATGTCTCTTTTGTGCGATATTCTTCAAAACATGGTGCTACGCATAAAAGAATATCACAGTCAAAGCAGACGTATTTTGTTCGACAAGTAATTTGCGTAAAGCATATAAGTGACACTTTCAACTTGTAGCAAACCAGGGAAAATGACGACCAGCTTATCAAATAGGAGGGCTAATAAGACGAGAATCGAGATAGAACGGATAATTAGAATGAAGGAAAGGGCGTTGGTCCTTAATTTCTCATATTATATAAAGAATGAGCATTAGATAAACTTGGATCAATAAGATGGAAATATAACTGGTAATACCACTTCATTGTTTTTCTAACTGTTTCGGTTAGAGACAATTGTCTATCCACATTGTCAATTCCACCCATATTTTGATTGTATTTGTGGATACACCGCGGTTTTATGATATCCTCATTTGCTTGACAGTGTTGTTTCCAGTGGTAACGAACTTAGGTTCGTGGACAGTTGTAAGCATGCAAGCACTGCGCTTATCTTGTCACCTGCATGGTGCCTCACTTTTCATGTTCAGTTGGCTATGGCAGCGTAGAATCCATTTTTCGATCCGAAGTCTCTTGCTGTAGGTTCACTTTGTTGATGCTTATATTTTTTGGCCCAGGTTGGAGAAACGTCATCCTATTTACCATTTAACCCAATTCAATGGAAGACTTTCCTGAAAAAGAGCAAAGAAAAAATTTTTATTCAATTTTATAAATTTTTTCCATTTTTGATGATGACTATCACGTTGAAAACCCCTATTGGTTACTACTATACTGATTCAAAAGCTAGGGAATCTTTCTAAACTCTAGATATTCTGTATCCCAACATTACCCTAAATTCAAATAAAATTATTTGATCGTTTTGTAATATGTATATGAATTATATTTTTCTATCTTTCCGAACAATAACTTGATTTTAAACTCAATTAGGCGCTTCTTTACTTTTCGTCTACCATAAATGGTGTAATTTTTCAGCGCTGGCCTTTTAAAATAATAAGCGTTTTGTCCTAGATCTTTAGTTTAAACTTTTCAATAAGGAACTGGAGGTCTTACATTATACGCCAATCGCAACTTGTACTGCAATGGCAGTAAGGTGTTCTGTGGCAAAATAAGTCTACTATTGATTTCAAGTCCTATCTGGAAATGTTCTTATAATTTCTTTACCTTAGTAGATAATTTAAAGATATTTTCCATATGTTCTTTATGACCGCCCATGTTTATTTCCTTTAATTAAGAAGAAATTAAAATATACAATCAAGTACAAACAAAAGTTCTACCCTTAAATACGAAATTGAAGATTAAAAATTTCATCAAAATTTTGAATAAAATTAACCTTTAGAGGGCCGGAATACGCCTCTAGGTGTAAGGGGTCTGACTCGTCAACATCGCAACCTAGTTTGGCTCTAACTCAGGGACCTTACACCACATTCCTATAGAAAAATGCGATTTTCAAATTTTTCAAAACCCCGTCCCTCTAAAGGTAAATATAAATAGGAAAATATAACATTATATGTCCAATCGAGATGCAGTCCATGGTCTTTCTTTCACCCAGTCAGCCGATGCATAACCTGATTCAGTTTTAGTTGAACTAAGCGCATGTCGCGGGCCACTATATTGGCCTCGACATCATAAGTATAGGCTATGAGAAATGTGTCCGATGGCATCTCGGTCTTTTTGCCCGTCAGTAATCTTGGAAATGAGGCGTGGGTCCCTCAGATAACCCTTCAAAACCCGGACAAGTCAGTCCGTTAACCGGAATGATGTTCCCAGCGCTTCCAAAATATCAACTCACTGCGCCGAGTTGAAGTCTAATCGTATGGCACCTAACGTTACGTTCGTCAAAGATTTTTTATTTAAAATTTTCTTGTACGTAAAATTTTTAAAAAGATTTTGACTAAATCTTCTATCTATTATGCATTCGCCTTTTTTAAAAATAGAAATGGAATAACTCGGATGTGATACTAATTTAATAAATGTATAGTTCGGTGAGATTATTATTAGATTAACAAGCCTGCAAAAGTCAGACAATTTAGCCAACGAAACGTTGCGCATATATGTGTGTAAAAAGTGTTTTGTTTTTTAAATTATGTAAACTACCTAAACCTCCAGAAATTAAAATATAATCCTTTTAATTTATAAATAAGAAATGTACAGTTTTCAAAAGTAATGTGTTTTAAACGGAAATGTTTTATCGTTTTAGTTATATCAAGAAATTTTTGAAGGTCCTTTTTTACGAGAAAGTGGGGAATTTTATGCAAGAGAAGCTTCCGAATTATGGCAACAGTCAGACGTAACGCGTTATATGGAAAGAGTTACATGGCGACTTAGTCAAGAAGAATTAAGAGCACATAAATTTCTTCACATAACGTCAGTTCCTAAGGTAATAATTATATAATGCCTAAAATTAGTTTACGACAGAATCTCGACTGAATGTATTGAAAAATTGTTTATTTTATTTGATTTCACTAAAAATTAATTCCTTAAAAGTATATTATTTATGTATTCTTTATCAAATCAGAGACAGAAAATTTTTTCTGTAATTTGAAGAATACTTTCATGCACGTGTTTTGAATTATGTTCTACATTTTTAGAGACTAAGTTAATAGTTTCAGAAATATTCAAGATCAAAAATGGTAATTTTGACATTTTTTTTAGCTCAAAATTGATTGCTTCAATGTAAAAGGCATGCAAGACCTTTATTCTGCAAATTACATGAAGTTTAAGAAAAAAAATTGTTCAAGATCATTGAGCATACCACAAAAAGTTAGCATTATAAAGAAATGAAAATTGTGAAAAAGTGGTTTTGCTCCAAGCACCATGTCAGAAAAAATCATGGAAGTTGCTTCGAATATACTTTTTTAATCCCGTAAATTACAGAGTGGACGAATAATTAGGAGAGCTGCAAAAAAATCTAGAGTAAATTGATATGTTATTATCACATGTGTTATTATCAACTATTAAAGTGTACCATATAATTAACAATTCTGTTATCTATATATAATAAAGTAAATAGTTACTATAGATAAACCTAATAAAATAGTCAAGATTTCATAAAAATAAAGACGCAAGTGTCCCTGCATTCCACGGCCTGCATAGAAGTATATAGTAGGTTTTCTTGTCAGTTACCAATAACTGTTTTGCTCATTGCTTAATTTAGTATAAACATACCAATTAGTTGATAAAATTATTGAGATTGGTAGGAAACATTGACGCAATGAGTTAATTAAAACTCTAATAATGAAAACGTAATTAAAAAACGCTATTGAATACAGTGGGTTTAATATGTGAGAAATTAATTAAATTAAAATAATGGTAAATATTATTTTATTATGTATTTTTATTATTGTTTAATTAATTACTCACAATATTAAACCCAATGCATTAAATAGCGGCTTTTTCTTTAAATTAAGTTTTCATTATTAGAGTTTTAAATATTCATTGTATTAATAAATTAAAGATTTCCCAATAATCTCAATAATTTTATCAACTGATTGGCATGTTTAAATGAATGTTTTAATCACTATTAAATTATGCAGTGAGCAAAACAGTTATAGGTACCTGAGAAGTAAACCTATTATATACTTTTATGGAGACCGTTGAATGCAGGGACACTTGAGACTTAACTTTGTTATATAATCTTGATTGTTTTATTAAGTATATCTATACAATATATATATACATTACGAAATTGATAATTACTATGGTACGGTTCAATATCTGTCCACGTTTTTTCCTAACATGGTAGCTTGGGGCAAACCCACTTTTTCACAATTTTCATGATTTCTTTATAATGCTGAATTTTTGTGGTACGCTCAATGACCTTAGACAACTTTTTTTCTTAAACCATTACTATTTTTGACCTTGAATATCTCTGAAATTATTAAGTTTCAGCCTCTAAAGACAACTATTCAAAACATGTAGGTAGAGGTATTCTTAAAGTTGCAGAAAAAAAATTTTTTGTCTCTCGATTTCATAGCGAATCGCCAATATAAATAGGCATTCCATATCGAACCAGCAGATGAAAATTTAAGAATGATTGATATTTTGCTAATAACTGCTTTTTGAACGAAGAATATGTAAACAAATTTTTAAATGTTTTATTGGATATGACAAAAGTTATTAGTAACCAAAAAACACATGTTTTGCTGTTTTTTAATTATATTACCAAATTTCATGACTTTATGACTCAAAATATATGCATCTTACGAAAAAATATAGATACCTTTATAATTGAAAATTACATCAAACATTCAATGAAATTTTAATTATAACCATTAATTGAATATTGTTGTTCTTTTAATGACCATAAGTCACGAAAAAATCATATATTTTGATTTTTTGACATTGTATGAGACAATTATATTACTGAATAAATCAGTTATTTCTAATTATATGCACTTTATGTGTACCAAGCCGCTTAGTGGCATAGTTAACCCATTAAGAGGATATTGGAGCTATAGCCTCCATCAAAAGCCGCTCGATCTCGAAGCTTCGAATGGCGTTGTAGTCAGGTGTCGATTTCGTTGATAAACGTACTTCAAACATAAATTATAAATCTTACAGCTATTTAGAGCTGTTGAAAAATAGTTTTCCTTCTAGCTATAACTAAAATTAATGTAATTGTAGTATTACTCTTGGCAACAAATGTTTATTTTTTTAAAGAAAGATGCAATACGTTGCGTGTAGCATTACGGCAGATATAGACTCACTGAATACGAGACGTATTACACATTTCTTTAAAAAAATAAACATTGACTGCCAAGAGTAATACTACAATTGAGGAGCTGGATGCAAGAACACGCCGAGCGCGGCGAATGGATAGAGGAGGCGGAGAGAAATTAAGAAATTGACGTCACCGTGACCAAATTTTTTAATTTGCCGAATTTAATTTAAAAAAATACTGTCGTATGCAGAATTAAAAGACGCAACTTTTTTCTATTTAATGTTTTTCTGTACGATGTGTAGATCAGATGAAAAAAATTAAAAACTGGAAATTTAGAAAACGGATTTTTAATCCATTTTTCAAAATTGAATCGCTGTAACTTTGACAAATCTTAATGAAATTCCCTGATTTTTCGTTGTTTATATTGATTAGTGTGCGCGAAATTTTTTATCCAAATAAGCTGAAATTATTAAGAAATTATCTTCAAATATTAAGTATCTGTACGAAAAATCAGGGAATTTCATTAAGATTTGTCAAAGTTACAGCGATTCAATTTTGAAAAATGGATTAAAAATCCGTTTTCTAAATTTCCAGTTCTTAATTTTTTTCATCTGATCTGCATATCGTACAGAAAAACATTAAATAGAAAAAAGTTGCGTCATTTAATTCTGCATACGACAGTATTTTTTTAAATTAAATTCGGCAAATTAAAAAATTTGGTCACGGTGACGTCAATTTCTTAATTTCTCTCCGCCTCCTCTATCCATTCGCCGCGCTCGGCGTGTTCTTGCATCCAGCTCCTCAATTACCTTAATTTTAGTTATAGCTAGAAGGGAAAGTATTTTTCAACAGCTCTAAATAGCTGTAAAATTTATAATTTATGTTTGAAGTACGTTTATCATCGAAATCGACACCTGTCTGCAACGCCATTCGGAGCTTCGAGATATAGGAGCTATAGCTCCGACATCCTCTTAATACCCAAGCCGAATCTAGCTCAGATAGCCTCAAACTAACTATTACATCCATGACGTAGCAAAAAAATAAGGAACCCGTGTTTTTTCTTTTAGTGATTCCAATTGTTTATCAAAAATACTTTTATCGAATTGTCCCTGTTTCTACTAATCCGATTATTTTAGTTGAATCGTGAGATCTGGAGAAGAGAAGTTATTATTGAAAAATGAATGGTATTTCTTGAGATCTTTTTCAGCGGTTTTCAATAAATTTTGAACTAATTTGATGACCACACTTGATCACAAACAGACGGAAACTAAAGGGTTTCAGCATTTGTACCCGCTCTGCCTGTACTGATATACATACATGGGACATTCCACGTGAAATGGTCCGATGAAAATTTTAAAATACACCAAGTTTTGGGTAGAAACTGGAAAGATTTTTCAGAAAACTGAAAAAAAAAATTTATTTACTGAAATTTATTTGTTTAAAAGTTATTCTAACCTCAAAAAGTGATTTTTTATATAAATCTGTCAAATTACACTAATAATAGTACGTGTACCAAAATTATGTATTGACTTCTTTTTAAAATAATTAGAAATATTCATGATTATTGAAAATAAGCATAGAATTATAAGAAATAGAAAATTGGAATCTAATATTTTCAACTTTGTGTACTAATAGTAAGTCAGTATTTTGATATTATTGCTTCACACTTGTTTTGAAAAGTTTAAAAGTTTCAGCCTACTTTACAATACCTAATTACCTAATAATCTCACCTAATAACCATTACGATACTACGATATCTTTTGACAAAAAAGTGTTATAAAGGTTTCTTTCATAACTTTTTCCCTAGATCGATTGGTTTTTCGAACTCATAAAATTTTTGCTAATTTTTTTAAATAATTTTTGATAAACAATTGAAACCGCTAAAAGAAGAAACAGGTACTTAATTTTTTGCTACGGCATAAAAGCAATAGTTAGTTTGGGGCTATTTGAGATAGATTCAGCTCGGGTATTAATGGGTTAGTCTTGAGAAAGAGATGACCCGGCGGCCCTTTCTCAGGGACGTACCTGTCAAGCACTCAGTCATATTCGCCCATTGTGCTATTAATGGTTTAATAGAATAAAAAATATACACTTTTTCTGTAAAGTTAACTGCAAAAATAAAAAAGTTCATCATGGCTGTCAGCCAATGAACATGAGCTTTTTCATATGCGTTCATATGCAACAGTTTGTTAATTATCTTGAATTGAAAAAGTTCATGTTCATCGGCGACTGATAGCCATGTTGAACTTTTTTATTTTTGCAGTTAGCTTTATAGAAAAAAATTGTATAACTTTTATTCTATTGATTATGCGTCTAAGCAGCTTGGTACGTATAAAGTGCGTGTAATTAGAAAGATCTGTGATTTTTTCAGTAATATAATTGTGTCGAATAATGTCAAAACTTAAAATACATGATTTTTTAGAGACTTCAAGTCAGTAAAAGTGCAATAATATTCAATTAATGGTTATAATTAAAATGTCATTGAAAGTTTGATGTAATTTGTAATTTTAAAGGTATTTATATCTTTTTGTAAATGCATATATTTTGAGCTGTAGTCATGAAATTTGGTCATATAAACAAAATATGTGATTTTTGGTTATTAATAACTTTTGTCATATCCAAGTAAAGCATTTAAAAATCTGTTTGCATATTGTAGGTTATAAAAGGAGTTATTTGCAGAATATCAATAATTCTTAAATGTTCATCTGCTGATTTGATATGGAATGCTCCATATATATGGTGACAAGGTGGCTCCTCATCGGTAGCAAATAAAAGCAATAGTCAAGCGTTACAACTAGTGCGGGCGTAGCGCAGCAGTTAGCGTGAATGTCTTTAGATCCGAAGGGGCTCGGGTTCAAGACCCGACGCCTGCTTCATTTTCTAATTCTCACACGCGCAGAGCCTCATGTTATATTGGCACCTAATGGAAATAACTCACATGTACATAGTCCCTACTCTATTATATACAAGGTAACTCATTTTAATCGTCCTACCTAAAAGAATAGTTACCCCAATCAAAAAATGTTTTAGACGGAAAATGTAGGGTTCACATGGGGTAACATAATGGTATCAATGACTTTGACCTTGAATTCAACTTTCAAAGTTATTCCAAGGTCAAAGTAATTTCTTTAAACACGAACCCCTATTTTTGATATAATAACCCCTCTGTGCAAATTTCTGTTCATATCACTTGTAGTAGTATTATTTTAAATTGAAGTATTTATATGCATTAATATTTTAAGATTGGTAAGGCTTAGTTTATGGATCAATTTCTACAGAGTGAAAATACTGTATTGAATTGTATTATTTCTTGGTGTAATTAGTTTCAACAATTGACATCATTGCTAGTTGTCGATATAACAATTTGTACATACATATTTCAAAGTTCATTAACCCTTAGAGCGCTTGGGTTTTGAAAAATTTGCAAATCGCATTTTTCTGTAGAAATTTAACGTCCCTACGTTAGGGCCAAACTAAGTAAAGATGTTGGCGAGTCAGACCCCTTACGCCTAGAAGCGTGGGCAGGCCGGGTACGGTGTAGCTAATGTTAAAATTTTCAAAATTTCAAAAAACATTCAATTGCACTATTTTTTTTAGCATTATTTATGTTTTATCTGGCCAAATAAAGTCACTTTGTATTATTATTGCTTGGAAAACATTATATAGGACGCCATCAACCAAAATTTGAGTTCGTCTCAAAACGTGAATTTTCACTCCATTTAGTTGCAAAATAATGAGTAAAATTTTTTTACGCATCTAGGCGTTTTCCGGCGCTCTAAGGGTTAATTTAGATCCATCTCTAGCATCATTTCTTCCAATGATGGCTGATTACACGCCACTGGAAATAGTTAATATGATTAAAGTTGTTGGTGAGCGTCAAGATAATTGCAGAGCTGTAGAAAGGCCTTATTCAGAAAAATATCCATACGCTAGACATCCAGATAGAAAAGCTATCAAGCGATTAGTAAGGAGAGCTGAACGACGTAATCTAAAGATACAAATCTGGCTCTAAAGAGCATGTTGTACTAGGAGTGCTGGCTTTAGTTGCTGATGATCCCCATATTTCTACCCAGCAAATCGAGCGATGATATGAAGTTCCTAAACCAACAAATCACCGCATTTAAAAAAATTACAAATTTCATTGTTATTATGTACGACTCACTGATGGTCTTGAAATAGGAGATGCTCAACGACGTCTAAATTTTTGTAGTTAGGCAATTAAGAGAATACGTCAAGATCCGTCCTTTTTTTACAAATGTTTATTTAGAGGTGAGGAGAAATTTGATAATATGGGAGGTGTCTATCTACATAATGCCCATTAATGTTCTCAAGTAAATCCTTATTTGCAAAGAGATCATCGTGTCCAGAGACGTTGCTCATCGAATGTATGGGGAAGTATAATTGGAAACATTCTTCAAGAACATGAATGGCCAGCCCTATCAGCAGATTTGACTCCGATTAATTTTTTTCTATGGGTGTTGTAAAAGATCAAGTTTTTGCTCAAGCTCCAACAACCATAGAGAACATGCAAGATGGAATAAGGAGATCCTTTGAATCTATTACGGTTCAAATATTAGAGAGAGTCCATCCGAGCTTCCGTCAAAGAATTAATATGTACATTCAAGAAAATAGACGACTAATTGAACATCAGTTGTAATAGATAAGTTGACTAATTGGATTCACATAATCTCCTGTTGAATGGGCGGACTTCTTGCCTCGCTTTAACCAGCTGGGTATTATGAATCTTCCCTTCATTGGGTGGTCTTATGCCTCATCTTGGCCGACGGGATATCATGAGTCTTCCCTTAATTAAGCAGTCTTCTTATCTTGCCTTGATCGGTTGTGCCACTTAACTATTCAAACTGGAAGTGGAAAGTTACTGGACCGGAATTGTTTTTAAGACCTCATTAATAACCTGGAACAAAAATCAGCGGTTTCTGAAATTAAACCGATTTGAACAGAAATTTGTTCAGAAGGGTTGTTAGGATCTCTGAATACGTTGCGGTAGTTGGTTTTTACTGGAAAGCGAATGAAGGGAATTTATTTGTTACAAAACAATTTCTTCAACTTAGAAATATTTTGCTTCGGGAATATTTAGGTGTGGCGAATAAAATTTGCTAGTCGACCTTCAAATGAACTTAAAATTCCAATATGATACCTTTCTGAGCGTAAAATTTTTCGCTCTTTCTATTTCTGGGGTCTAAAATAGAGGTTCCAATTTAAAGAAATTACTTTGACCTTAAAATGACCTTGAAAGTCGAACTCAAGGTCAAACTCATTGATACCATAATATTACCCACTGTGAATCCTACATCTTCTGTCTGAAACATTTTTGAAAGGAAGGGATTAAAAATGTTAGTTATTTATTGATTTATTTATTACTATTCGATATCCAACCGAACATATTGAAATTAAAAGTTAATACATTTCTTCAATGATACTAAGAATCGCACATATTTCTCTTTCTTTTCCTCAAATTGACTATTTACAAAATTTTAAGTTTTTTGTAACGTTTTTGTGGTGTTCGTTTAAGAATGTCAACTTTAAATATAATTTTCTTCAGTAATTTAAATTCAAAATAATTTTGCATTGTAGTGTAAATTTGTTTTTATAAATAAATTTTATAAATAATTCGGTAGTATATCATTATATTTCAAGATGCTATACCAGTGTAACACTTTCCAAAAATCGATTTTTTGGCTAATTCGACAATCTATACCTTTGAAAATAATTTGTGAAACGGGCAAGGTTCTATCTTGAGTAGTTTTTGAATGACATCGTTTTAAAGAGCGATCGCTTGTAAGTATAAGTTGTGTAGTGAAGTACATGCGCTACGTGGGTGACCATAATAGTGCCACATACATATCGGTAAAATAATATTTTTAATAATAACAGGACTTTGGTTTAAAATTGTGTCCATAGTACATACTCTGATGTTAGGAGGCGCTATTCCATCTACAATCAGATTTTCCACCTTATGTGTACTTATATAGGCTCCGTTCATTCGTTCTTACGATACCGAAATTTAAGTTTATCATTATTTTGATTCCATAATATTGTCTTGTGTATCTGGGGCAGGGACTGTCTGCGCCGCACTGATGAGTTCTGGTGGACGGTCCCAAGACGAAACACATAGACTTAAAATTTCTTTCTTTTTTATTTAAAATATTTTCAATTTTATAATTTAGTATTTTATTTGCTTGTTCTTTCTCCTTTTGGTTTATGTCTGGCGGCTTGTGGCCTTCATAATGTTGTCCTCGGGATTGATACGCGGCGAATTGTCGTGCCTTTTCGAGCGAGCAACTTGGAGTTCTTAGAGTCGCTAGACGTTAGCTCAGCAAGACCGACAAAATTTCTATATTAATTTGAAAATATACCTTATTATGTCAAAAATATTCAAAATATTCCATTGAGTACCTTTTTCTATGAGAAACTTCTCATTACACAGCACTATTATTATTACAAATTTATACAATTCAAGTAGTCGGTTCTTGTTACAGTTTAATTCACACTTAGATTTTCAAAAGCTTTAGCATGATTTTTAGGCGCGATTAAAACGTTGCTAAAAATGTTTCCAATTGCTAATTGAAATAATTAATAATGAAAAAAGGTAATGTACATAGTTACTGGGTAAAACCCCGATATGTAAATCGAATTTATACTTGCTACCTTCTACATAATGTAGATAAAGTCCCCTCAAATATTCGTTTCAAAATTTTTGGTATAGCGGAGATCCAGTGGTCCAAATATTGGTAAAAAATGCGTTTTTTGCGTGTCCGTACGACTTTAAAGCGCCATAACTTTCGTGATAATTAAGCTTTTTATAAAAAATATGAAAAATTGTTAATTTGGTACCATTTTGAATATGGGCGAAATTCTAAAAAGCAAATGCTTACGTTTGGCTTTGCCAAAATTATCGCTTTTAAAATAATCAAATCCAATATGGCGAGATTCCAAAATTATAGTAATACACATAATTTGCGCTGAACTTGATACAGAAATATTAATTTCTTAATTTTTGGTAGCATTTGAAAATGTCAAAAAAAAATGACGAAAAATAGTCAATTTTTCGACTTTCATAGTGATTATCTCGGCTGAAAATTAATTTAGAGGGGTACTACATTTTTTATAATACAACATACTAAATTTGCAGCAAAATCGGTTGCCTCCCTCCTGAGGCACCTGCTTTATGTATCGTAGGTAATTTCTCCATGCGTCCTTTCGAATTAGATCTAGAAAGCTCTTCGATCTCTCTGGAATCTCCACGTTCTTCACGGCATCGCAAAGTATTCGGGGCTCAGGTTGATACCCCATATTATAGAAGTCGGACTGATCCCTGTGAACTCCTGTACATCCGAATTACATGCGAATACGAATTCGGGTAAATGTTGATCTAATGTACTCTGTTTGGCTTTAATGAAAGCTGTAATCGTCGTTTTTAAGGTGCGATTTATTCATTAGACCGAATTCGCTTGAGAATGAAAGTTAGTATTGTAAAAGTGGTTTAAAAGTAATAAATTATTAAATTAACAATAAAGATACGTCAAGGAAATTGATTTTTTTGTCTTTTACCAACTCAAAAGTGAACTGTAAATTGTTATCATAATAGTTGAAGATATTAATAACTAGATCTATATATGGACTATTTCACGTGGTACAATGAAAATTTTAATTCGCACCAAATTTTGAGAACAGGCTGGAAATATCTTCCAGAAAATAGAAAAAAATTATGTAATAGTTATATAACAGTTCCTTACACCATTAATTTTAATAAATTATCACAGATTTTACACTGTTACAATATTCAAACACTACCATTAGTACAGAAAAATTTCAATTCTATCGTTAAATTAGGCAAAGACTGTAATAAAAGACTAGAACACACAAATGTTGTCTATAAATTTAAATGCAAAAATTGTCATGACTCGTACGTTGGTGAAACGAAGCGTTCTTTAAAAGCTAGAATAAGTGAACATAGAAATAATAAAAATCCAGATTCAGTGGTTAATAAACATGTATCTCTGTTTAAAAATGCATTTGATTGGGATGGCGTAAAAATTGTTGACAGCGAGTGTAATTACAACAAACGTTTGATTTCCGAAATGATACATATCAAAATTGATAGTAATAATATCAACAAAAAAGAGGATATTAAATTTGTAAATACCACTTATGTGCCACTTCTTAGAAATTTAAATGTCTAATTAACAATCGTTTGACGTTTTCTGTATTTACATTCGCTACATATATAAACACGACGATGTACACAAAAGTTAAGAGATCATTTGACGCATCGATAATCCGATTAAAGGTACAAAATCTTTTATTATCAGTGTATTTTCATATGTGCATTCTCAATTGTAATTTTGTTTTTTGTGTCTAATAAATAGCTTGAAGAGGCTGGCAGACCACGCCGACAAAACGTTGCTTGTAATAAAAAAATCTGTCTTTAAGATTTTTTTTCCTTTGCCTCCGTCAGATCGCATAAAAGTTTTCAAGATAAAATTAATTAGTCGAATAGAAAATATTATTCTTCGTAAAACAATTTGTAATTTCTATTCAATTAATTTATTAAAGATATGAAATAAATACGTTTCCAAGTCATCCGTATGAATTAATTTACTTGTCCATGTTGATTATAGGCAACAAATGCCAAAAGCAAAATCACGGCGAAAAATTAAACATTCGATTTCGTCAAATAATATCTCGTCCATTTTCTGTCTTACTGTAGCATACTGACGAATTTTCCAACGGCTAGAAAGTGTCGCGGAGACTGTTTACTTTTTTTTTTTTTTTTTTTTTTTATTATTTTAACGTCGCTCTTTTTATGCTCCCAAACCGGTGCTAATCAGCGACGGAGGTCATACGATGTCTTGGTGAAGAAAGCACTTGGTGAAAATACATTCGCCAGTGGTGCTTGTATCAATCTGCCGGGGCCGGGAATCGAACCTGGGACCTCCAGATTACGAGCCCGACGCCCTACCGACCGAGCCATCGCAGGTCTCCTGTTTACTTCTTGACACGTTGGCCGAAACGTAAACACTAGTCTATGCAATTACCTCACTGTCTTTGTTTACTTCGTTTTACGTTTCGAAACTTGAATATTCGTTCTGCATGTTTTTCGAAATTACTTTAATTAATGTTTCATCAAATAATGTGTATTCGCAACACATGCGAAACGATTGTACCTGTGAGGTTAATTATTTTTAAAACAGTAATGGAATAAATTCGAATTTCGGTTGCACAAAAAAACACAATGTTTCAAACTAAATTAAAAACAAAATTTGTCTCGTGAAATTTACGAATTAATTGTAGTGTAAGAGTTTTTAATCTCGATGAATTTTTGGCGTTACTTATAACACAGCAACACAAAATAAAAAATGTCAAAACCCACGGACCAGACCATATATACCTTATGTTTTTGATGTCGCTGATTCCGAATCCGTGGTCCATTTGACTCCATCACCTCATAGTGAAGGTTATTTGAAGGTAAAATCGACCAAATTTTTGTAAATCAAACCAAACTTCATGCCATTTATTTTTTCTTACTATACCTTACACGCTGCTCATCAAATGATCGGTGCAAAGGTTTCCTTTTACGTTTTTCCACTACAATGAAGGAAACATCCGATAATCTCAAAATTATAATACAAAATATTCAGTATGATAAGCATAAATGGCGGATATGTGGTGATTTGAAAGTTTCTGGAATATTGTTAGGACAGCAGTCTGGACTTACAAAGACGCCATGTTTCTTGTGCTTATGGGATACTAGAGACCGTGCAAAGCACTATACAAATCATAAATGGCCTGAAAGAAAATCTCTCGAAGTCGGAAAGTGTAACGTTATAGCTACTCCATTAGTTGATCCGAAAAGAGTTCTCATTCCTCCATTACACATAAAACTTGGTGTGATGAAACAATTCGTTAAAGCTTTAGATAAAGATAGCCAGTGCTTCAAATACTTTCAAAGTAAATTTCCAAGTAAATCAGATGCAAAATTGAAGGAAGGTATTTTTAACGGTCCAGAAATTAGAAAAATGATGGCTGATGACCAGTTTATTAGTTCCATGACAAACATTGAGAAAGCTGCTTGGCTTAGCTTTAAGGAAGTTACTGAAAACTTTTTGGGTAATCGCAGAAGCCCAAATTACAAAGTAATTGTATCTAAAATGGTTGAGAACTATGGGAATATGGGTTGCCTAATGAATTACAAACTACATTTTCTGCACAATCACTTGGATAGTTTTCCTGAAAACTGTGGCGATTATAGCGAAGAACAGGGAGAGCGTTTTCACCAAGATGTTAAAATAATGGAGAAGCGTTATCAAGGTAGATGGGATGCTAGTATGCTGGCCGACTACTACTGGATGTTGAAAAAAGATTGTGAAACTACTGGGAAGAAACGTAAAAGGAAACCTTTGCACCGATCATTTGATGAGAAACGTGTAAGGTATAGTAAGAAAAAATAAATGGCATGAAGTTTGGTTTGTTTTACATAAATTTTGTCGATTTTACCTTCAAATAACCTTCACTATGAGGTGATGGAGTCAAACGGACCACGGATTCGGATTCGGCGACTCCAAAAACATATATGTATATTGTTAAACCTTGGTTGCCATTAATTTTGTAAATTTGACCTTGACCTGACCTTGACCCTGAGGTGATGGGGTCAAATGGACCACGGATTCGGAATCAGCGACCTCAAAAACATAAGGTATATATGGTCTGGTCCGTGAGTTTTGACATTTTTTTTGTGTGGCTGTGTAATTTAAAAAAAAATTATACACGCTATTAAATGAGATTAAAAATTATTTATCCTCACACTTTAAGGACGCCATTTGTAACGGGGTGTTAAATAAGCGCCCTGCCGTGCGATTCTCGCAGCCCCGTAAACAAATCCCTACGGATAATGGTTACGCGTGGCCAGCTTAGCCTCGACTTTGACCGAGTCCTCTCGACGCTGAAGTTGAATAGGAAAGAGGACGGTTCAGGATCTCTTACTACCGGAATAATCACTCGTTGTTTAAAATAATAAGACAGTTTAATGAGTTAACTAATATACAGCGGAAGCATATTCGCTTGTAATCGAGATGCGTTCACGCAAACACGATCCTCCCGTAAGAGGGAAATGAAGAGGCGTGAAGGAAGCGAGAGATTGATTGATTGATTGATTGATAGTTTTATTTTGGGCTACGGGGGCCAGCCCCCATAATAGCACGATTTACAGAAAAATAATTTACAATAACAGTTTGATCAAATACAGTTTAAACGGAGCAACAACATTAAGGCGTAATAGGCAGTATAAGTGAATTTAGCCAAAGCAAGCAGATCAACGCAGGTAAACACAAGTAAACGCAACCGCCGACGACAATATGAACCGTAATTCCTTATACTAGAACTTAAAACAATTCTACACTTATATACAAAGGTTAACATAAATAAATAAATACGCGGCTAATAATAATACACTGATATGATCATTTATACATATAATATTCATTGCATAAGAAAGTAGTTAAACAATAGATAGGTAACAAATGCTGGTGTGGTAAATTTAATTTCGCTGGCCAGGTCGCCAATGCTGACGCAATGATAGGTGCGAATTGATCCGTACACAGGGTACAAAGTATATAAGAGCGCAAATCACAGACATAAGTTAGTACAGGCGACAAAGAGGCTCCTAAAAAGCCAGACACAGGGTAGATAGGATAGCACTCAGCGAAGCAAGATGTGCAGCCGAGAATGACGGTACCGTTACCTCAATGATACCCTCTTCAATAACTCGCCTGGCCCAAGCCTGTCGATCGAGCTCAAATAGGTGATCACGGCGGGTAGTTTGAAATGATTGAAGGCATGCAATGTTTAACTCAAGGTCATGAAAGTTGTTTAATATTTTGGAAGCAGTAATGAAAAATGACGCGTTTAGTGCTTCTGTGCGGGGAGGACGATAGGTAAGTGGTCTAGGATGAAAGCGTGAGGAGGAGCGCACCTCCGGGCGCGTGCTGGTCAGGGTGAAATGTTGATCAAGATATGCATGAGTGGCGGTTGAGATAATTTTGAATGCAAGAGAGCCGATGAGAAAGGACCGTCTAAACCCGACCGACAACCAACCCAGCTCCAATCTACAAGGCGTAACATGTGCTCGTCTCGGGATGTTGCCCCAAATGAAGCGCACGCACGCATTCAACAATCGCTGTAATTTTAGTTCACGAGTCCGGTCGACATCATTATAGACTGCACACGCATAGTCTAGGTGTGACCACACCAGACTCTCGACCAGCGCCTTACGTGACTCTCTAGACAGTGCGCGTTTGTAAAACCGGAGCGTATGAAGAACGCCGTGAATGTTTTGAGAGATGGAGAGCACGTGCTTGGTCCAGTCCAGAGTCGGCGCGATCCACAGTCCCAGAGATTTAACCACTCGCTCATATGGCAGCGAGACATAGTGTTGGCTACCCAGCAACATAACTTTAGTTTTGTTTACAGTAAGCGATAGCCCATTTCTCTCGGCCCAATCCGCGACCGCGCTCGCATCCCCAGAAATCCTCTCTACTGCCCTGTCAAACTCCGTCGGTGGAAACGAATAATATAATTGTGTATCATCGGCAAAAATAATAGAATTGGAATACTCCAGGACCGCAGGCAGGTCATTAATGAAAATCGAGAAAAGGAGAGGACACAAAATACTACTCTGAGGAACGCCCGAGTAGATGGATGACCATCCAGATCGTGTACCCTCATCGCCCTCAACAGCCTGCGTGCGGCCATGGAGATAGGTGTAAAACCACTCGAAAACACCGTCAACACAACCAACCGCCCGGAGCTTACGGAGAAGCGCGCCATGGGGGACCGTATCAAACGCCTTTGAGAAATCAAATAAGACCAGGAGTGTAACCATTCGTTGATCAATTGCCCGGCGCACGTCATCCAGCACCCCGAGCAGTGCGGTCTGAGTGCTGTGCCCCCGACGGAATCCGGCCTGCCAGAGAAAGAAGACCCTGGTTCTCAAGATAGTCCGAGAGCTGTTCATGCATAATCCTCTCCAGCATCTTCGACACCTCACTCAGTCGAGCTATTGGTCTGGTGTCAGAGATAGAATTGCAAGAACCAGATTTGGCCAGCGGATAGAGTAGTGATTTTTTCCATTGCGTAGGGAACCACCCCAACTGGAGCGAGGTATCAAAGACGCTAGTGAGGAGCTCCAAGACGCACGAGCCCGCCAGCTTAAGCATCGGAACCGATATACCATCGATGCCCATCGCCCGCGAGGTCGCCCGTCTCAATGCGCCACATACCTGAGCAATAGTGACACGACCAAAATTAAATCTAGAAGAGACAGGTATAGGCGCAAATGTCATAATGTCTGCCAATACATGACGCGAAAGCGGGCCGGATCGTCGCGAGATGCTAGAATAGTACTCATTTAGCCCGTCCAGTGAAAACAACGCCGAGGGAGAAGGCCTCGAACGGCCCGAAACGCCGAAACTCTTCAAAATGCGCCATCTAGATCTGGCATCTGAGGCTGAGCTCAATTCCCGATTTATATAATTGAATTTAGCCTTTTCTAGTGCATTCGATGCTGCGCTTCGCAATTGTCTGTAGCGCTGAAAGTCTCCAACGTCGTTAGTGAGTTTCGCCGTTCGGAACGCTCGTTTCCTCTTCTTTATCATTCTCGCTACGTCGTGAGAGATCCAAATTCTGCGCTTGGCATTCGAGCTGACTACTCTGTATGGCGCTAGTTCGTCGAAAACATGCAAAAACGAAGCACTCAAACTATGCACGACAGAGTCTAAAGCCTCATGCTTTTGATTACAATGGCGATCATGGTGACTAACCTCAGTGCCGTCAGTAACGTCAGTAACGGGGGATAATAAAGCAGATAAATCCGTGACGGACCTGTTAAAAGCGCCAGCAACCAATACAGGGTCAACTTTACTCATTCCGCGCGACCTAAACTTACTGGGCTGTCTCGGGGGCCTCGATAGATTAATGATCGATAGAGAGAGAGAGAGAGAGAGAGAGAGAGAGAGAGAGGACAATGGACTCGATCGATGCTGACAGTTATATCGATTAGTGCGTACACAGAAGGTAACCTGAATAAGTCTCGTCCAGGGAACAGCTAAATTCCCATATGGTACCGATATCACAAATCTCGGCTCGCGTTTTCCAGTACCGATACCATTCATGCGATGGCAAAAATGTCTCTGCCAGCACGTGCCGGCTAAATTCGCGTTAATGTTGGGCGTGCCTGTTACTTATACGCGGAATTGAATGGTTCTCTCTGTCTCTCTCTCTCTCTCTCTCTCTCTCTCTCTTTGTCGATCTCTATATCGGTCGCTCTCTCTTGCGTACATTGCAGCTGTGTCGTCACTGGTACCTGTAACATTCTTAGTGGTTAGTAATACATGAATATTAGCAGGTCCTGGGGAGAGCATAACGGAGATAACCAGTTATTTTAAATATAGAAAATACCAGCCGACATTACAACAGACTGAACGCTGGATACCGATAATTTCTAGATAACGGAAACCGTGCTTGTTCGAAGAAAGGTTTGTACTAAACTTTTTTGTTGAATACAAGCAGGAAAAAAGTGAAGCGTGAAGCACCGTGACAAATGATTTTAAGAAGTCGAAGAGAACAAAAATTGTAATCTTACGAAAGTTAATCTCTCTCCTTACATCGTCAGGAGCTCCAAATAGAGCAGTTACTTGAAATGTTCATAGTCTGCACCCAACCTCGAGAGAAAGAGAGGGAGAAAGAGAAAGAGAATTAAAAATTTGTATTTGAACTTTATTTAGCGAGAAACGATACATGGTCCTAAATTGCCGCAGCCTAAGAAAATTACAATTATTACACATATTTTACACAAGACAGTTGCAGAAACGCTAAAATATACAATAAATAAAACCGGAGTTAAATATTAATATAAAGTATAAAATGTTAATGTAGACTAGAAAAATATAAATGAAGGATATAAAGCAGCTTCATAAAACTACAGTATATAAATATAACAAGTGTAAGATATTAACAGGTATACAATAAAATCTTTGATTGGAGAGATGATTACTTATTAAACGACACGAAACCATAATTGCGTCTTAAATCTTTCGGCAAGTCATTCCATAGTTTAACCACATCTATGCCAAATGAATGCTTAAGATTTTCAACGTTCGCTTAATTTACTACAAGGTCCCGTTACGAGCCTCATCTAGAACCATGTTGATAAACAGATTTTTTTCGATTTTCTTAAATATTATTTCATGCATAAATCAGTCTACCGTAATACTAATTTTTTTTCTACATAGCTTTATATATCTTTTTTAATACACCGCTGGGAAAATTTATCTAATTTTAAAAAAAAGTTATAATTTTCTTAAAGTAAAAAAATGTAAAATATGTATTGCTTTTTATAATTAAATTTGTTATACCAAACATTTTTTATTAATTCATCTCTTTGTGAACAAAAACATTCACGGTTACTATACTTTCACCCTACATTTGCGTTTTATTGGAGGATAGTTCATAAAATTGCTTTAAATGAAAATTTACGAAAAAATAGCTAATTTTATATAATATTAAAAAAATATAGGCTGAAAGTATAGCAATCAAGGACGCTTTTGTTTACAAACAAAAGAATTGATCAAATTTTGTTCTGATAAATAATTACAAAAAAATATTAACATTTTGCATTTTCTTGCTTTTAAAAGATTGTAATTTTTTTTACATTAGATAGGTCAATTTTTTCGACAGTATATGAAAGAAGATATTTAAAACTGTATAGAAAAAATCGCCATTATGATAGACTTTGATTTATGCACCAAAGATAACAACAGAAATCGAAAAATTTTGTCCGTTTGAACCTTAATGGATTCAATAAAAATCTAATCTATAATATTAACAATTATAATTCTTTTAGAGTCAATATTCAATAAAAAATTATAATTGTTATTAAATTAATTAATTACAAGTAATAAGCAGAGCTCACACAAAATAGGCTACGAAGGCCATTATTTACATCTTGAAAGTTGGAACCACGAAAGTTCGAATTATTCGTTTTAATTTGCATCCTTCATATAAGTACTGAACTTAACCTATTTGTGCAAATTCTTTTTAAGCAATTTTTCTCTATTTGTAATAACTTAATCTAGAAATAAAAAGTTATTTTTTAATTACGTTTCTCTCTTTTTTATTATTTTAACGTCGCCCTTTTTATGCTCCCAAATCAGTACTAATCAGCGACGGAGGTCATACGATGTCTTTGTTAAGAAAGCACTTGTACTAATTACATTCCCCAGTGGTGGTTGTGTCAAAAAATAAGGCCTCCAGATTACGAGCCCGACGCCCTAACCGACCAAGCTTTCGCAGGCCTTATATATTAGGTTTCTCTTGCTCCTATTATCTTAATATGCAATACTTTCTAATGTCTTATTATATGTATAATAAGTACATAGGCATTTTAATTTTGCATATTAATTTTTCATGACTTTTTATGATTTAAACGATTTCTTATACATTATCAAATTCTACATTCAAATTAATTTTTCATAATTGCAGTAATTTTTTATTACAAATTAAAGCTTCTATTATTTTTTTAATCAATATATAAATTAAAATCATCAATAAATGCCCATAAAATGGTTAGGGCGGAGCTTACAAAATTAATAAAGAAATAACTCCAACGTTAAAAGTATATACGAAAAGTTTATTTAAATAGAAAATTAGGTCATACAAATAACGCGCTCTTCGCCACTCACAATTTTTAAGTCCGCTCATAAATAAAATTTATGGTTTTGCCGGGTATCTCGGGCATGTGTACAAACTAGTGTATACAAGGGACCGCGCGATCTCGACAGCTCACTTCGGCCATTTGGATTTTTTCGGGTTGACTTTTGCGGACCAATGACGATGACGTGCTGGATATCGAGAGGTAGGAAAAAACGTCATTGTGGTACTGGAGGATGTTGCGGCAAGAAGTTAAGATATCAGGTATAAGTCCAGTCAAATTAGACATTTTTCATGAAAAAATTATATTGTCGACAAAAAATATGTTGATATAGTATGAAATAACACGAATTAGCCATCTATTTTCCAAACAAAATTTGTGTACGCTTCACATTAAAAACAATCAAAAAGTTCCAAAAAACCGGTTTTTTGCTTATATTATGAAAACTATTGATAATAGAGAAAAAAGTTGGAATACTTTTGGTAGGCCTTGAAAATATCTAGCGAGTAAAAAAAAGTTTGTTAAGATCGCGTAATGAGTTAATTAACAAATTAAGTTTAAAGCGCAAAACTTGACGTTTTTCGATCTGTCTATAGTATTAAATCTAAGACAGGAACTCCTATAAATAACAATGTTAAAACATCACATTTGGCATCGATAGAAAGTACACAACATTTCAAATCAATATTTTTTTAGTTTTTAAAAAAAATCAATTTTTTGAAAAAAAAAAAGGTGCGCAATTCAGATGTAAAAAATAAGACTTTTAAAAATATGACTTTTGAACATTATGGAGAAGCCATCCATGAACAGTTTATTTATCAAGATCCATATTTTAATGTTTAATAGTTATCTAAACTTACCGACGCGGTGGTGGAGTGGCGGAGACGCACCTCGGCCGGTCACGGAAGTTAAGCAGTATTGAGCGCGGTACCCAAGTGGATGGGTGACGTTCTCGGTCGCTTGGCTTTCGTGGCAGGTTAGGTGTTTTTTCATACTTCACAACGTGAGCGGGAGGTGTGAAACATTCGGTTTCGGTGTCAAGGCCTACGCAATGTGACTTTGACACCCAAAAAGAATGTTTCGAATACACCGGCCATCTCGGGTGAGGTTTTCCCTGCTTCACAGGTTTCCCACATCCACGGGCATAACCCCGAGCGAATGCGAGATGGTGGGGTTTTTAAGGGAGGGATAAAGCACCCACACATAGGTGGTAGGTGGACACCGTTAAAGTCTCCCAGGGGATAAACGGTAGGAAGTGCCAGGAAAAAAGAGGGCACAAAATCAAGAATAAAAAAAAAATAGTTATCTAAACTTTAATTTGAGTTTTAATTGCTTAAAAAGCAGTTTAAACTAATTGAACAATTTATTATCAGTTTTTGTTAATAATTTTGTATTATATTTAATATGAAGATGATCTAATATACATATTAGGGTTACTCATATTTTTCTACGGTTTTTGAAAAAAAAATTATTACTTTAGCTTAATTAGAACGTGAGATAATTTTTTTTATTCAAAATTAAGAAATTAAATACCCGCTATTATACAGATAAGATCTTGAAGTATATTTTACAATAATAATTGATGTGAAATAATTATTAACTTGAAAATATAAGCGACTTGAAGTGAACAAAATTTTTGGTGCGTATTCTGCGTGTATTGAAAAAATTGCTTGCCGAGGCAGTTAGAGGCAGTTAGCGGAATAGGGGGACGCACGGAACATGCGCACTTACTCGGAATTCAAAATTACGCTACTAGAATCTATATCGAATACATCATTTTTAAACTTTAATTACAACTTTTTAATGTTATTGGATCATTGTTATGTACAAAAAAAGTTTTATATAAAAGACCAAGTATTTTCAATAACAATTTTAATGTCAGCATGCTAAAATTACCATCTTTTTTCACTAACATAAAATAAACGGGGGAAATATTAACTAAACGGACAACCTATAGTAACAGCAGTTATCATTATAATATGTAGAACAATGATTGAAAATTTACGTCGCGTATACATTTATTTCGACTTTTTCTTGTTGATAATAAGGTAAAAGAAGCAGAGATTTTATTCGAATTGCGACCAAATTTTTATATACAAATTACGGTGTTTATATTAGAAGGTATATCATAATTTCTTTTTTTTTCAATTTATCCAAGTTTTACAATTTTATATGAAAATAAAATTTTTTGCAGAGTATGAAGAGAGTGGCATTGACCACCGAAACGTTACAAAAAAGAAAAAATATGTTAAAGTTTTTTTCACCTTTCCTTTTCTCATTTACTGCAATATGATACATTTTCAAAAATCAATAAACAGCTTTTATATTCTCTTTAATTATCTTTCTTTCTCTTTTGTATTATATTATACACCTAAACTATTTCTTATTAAACACATTTCATTTCAGATTGTGATCAACAACCGAGGGGATCATTCGTCTTTGGAACCTGGAAACCTTGCCTTCGTCCTTGCCTTTGAAATTAATCTTTTCTAAATTTATGTACGACTTAATATTTATGCATGAGATAATATTGAGCCTCCCCTTGCCTCCCCTTAATCAAGATTCACTTGCACTTGGTTAGCCCACAAAATTATAACTCTCTTATAGTTCTAGTTATAGTTCTTGTTAACAAAGCTCGTGATTTTTGGCCTAATATTACAAAATACAATACACACCATAAGAGATAATAATAAAAACATGACTTCAAATTATGTGCTTATTCACATGCACTTCGATATGTTTAATTTTATTGTGAAAACGTGATTTTTTGTACTTTTTTTGTTATTTTTCCCGTTTTTCTTTTTTATCTTTGAAAATATTGTTCTAGGCGTAAAGTGTAAAATAGAAAAAACTTTTGTTATTTTGAGACGAATATTTCATTCGTTTAAAGCTTTTGTGTATGAATAATACATTACAAGATAATCCTACATAACCGTTTCTCAGCAATTAAAAATAATGTCATAATATAAACTATTTCTGTGCTGTATATCTGGAAATAGGATCATTATCTAATTGCACTATGACGAAGTTACCCTGGAAATCTCAGCTAAATCGGTCAAAAATTGACTGAGTTTTTTTAGATACATGATTACATACATAAAAAATAAGTACAGTAAAGGCGAGAGGTCAAGTAGATTACTTACATTTCTGAGGTTTAAGATGGCTGCAGGGATTGACAGAGAGCGGTGTCAAAGCGTAGTGTAGATAGCACTAGCTCATGGTGTGAACGCCGAACTTGGCGCAGCTTGCGAGTTTGTCCAGTGTGTGTGTGTGTGTGTGTGTGTGTGTGATTTTTTTTTTTTTTTCCGAAGAGGTGGTGAAATGCTTAATGCACCATGACTGGAGCCATGGGAGACTCCCCGTGTGTGGGACTCTCCTACCGAAGGATGTCGATAGGCATACCCACTAAAACTCCACCTCTTTTCTTACCTTTATTCCCCCGCGGAAACTGCCGCAAAGCATTACTTCGCGGGGGGAGGCAACGGCTAGGTTAGCCCACCAATGCTGCTATCGCAACTCTTCTCTCCTCTTCTCTTCTGATGAGACCCAGCCTGTCCACTACGGACGTACAGAGGGTCACTACCGCGTTCCATCCCTCCTGGGGGCCAAGCAGGCACGCCCCGATGCCCTCAGGGGTGAGGGGACCGCTCCAAGTGATTTGAAACTGGTCCCGTTCCTCCCTGAAACGAGGACACCATAGGAGGACGTGTTCCACATCTTCGTCCACCCCTGGACAAGCCGGGCACTCTGCGCTGCCGTAGACCCCTATACGAAATAGGTAGCTACGGGAGCATCCGTGCCCGGTCAACACCTGGGTAAGCTGGAAACTGACGAAGCCGTGTTTCCTGCTCGCCCACTCCCGGATCTGCGGGATGATGCGGTAGGTCCAGCGGCCGTCCCTGGCTGAGTCCCATCTCCGCTGCCACTCCTCTACGGTCCGCAATGACCATCGGTTATGGCAGCGATTCTCTTCTACGCGTCGCCCACCCTCACGGTGTCTTTCAGCTCTCTCGGCTGCCAGGAGGTCGAAGGGGGCGGTCCCCGCGATCACCGAGAGCGCAATGTCAGATACGGTTCGGTACGCCCGGGCCACCCTTAGCGCAGCTATCCTGCAGGCTCTCTGACACGGAGCACCAAAACTCTTGTGCCTGTTCAGGGCATCAGCCCAGATAGGAGCTCCGTATAAAATTACGGAGCTCACCACCGAGGCAAGGAGGGACCTTCGCGGTTGCTGGGGTCCCCCGATGTTGGGCATGATGCCCGCCAGCGCACGGGCCACCTTTGCCGCCTTTGAGCCTGCGTTCGCGAGATGGTGTTTGAACGACAGCCGCGCGTCTAGTGAGACCCCTAAATACTTCAACGTTTTCACCGACCGTATCCGTTCTACACCTACCGTGAAGGTGGCGGTCCTCTCCTTTTTTGTGCGTGAGATGAGCACCGTCTCCGTTTTTTCCGCCGCCAGACTAAGTCCGTGGTCTCTCAACCAAGTGGCGACCACTTCTATAGAGTCGTCTCCGAGATATTCGATCTCTTCGACACTCTTTGCGACCACCACTAGCGCCACGTCGTCCGCGAAAGCCACCATCGAGACACCCTCCGGAAGTTGCTGCCTAAGCAGGCCGTCATAGACAACGTTCCAGAGTAGGGGCCCAATCACCGAACCCTGCGGCACGCCTCCCGTGATGTTGTGGGAGTGCACACCGTCGTCGGTGTCGTAGAGCAGAGTACGGTCAGTCAGGTAACTCGAGGTGACCTTCCTGAGATAGAGTGGTACTTGGAAGTGCTGCAGGGGCAATATGTAATAAAAATATATTCTCTGGTAGGACGCGAGATAAAAGGAGAGGCTGCTTTCGTCCGTGGAGTCGACTTTCCCTCTTCCGGAACAATCCCTATAACAATTAAATATAGCCGTTTTTTTATTATTTTTAATTAACTGCACAAAGCTTTCGTAAAATATCCCATGAGAGTAAAATTCTAATGAATTTTTTTGAAGTTGCAATAAAATCCGTTACTTGGAGATTGGAATCCCTCCTTGTTAATATTTTTGGGCCTCAAAAAATGAAAAAATAACTTACAAAAATTTTAGTCTTTTAATTCGTTCTTAAAACTTTTACAACTGAATACTTGTAGGCTTTAAAGACTTCAGTGTTAAGTGTTTCTGTATCCAGTTCTTAAGTATGCTTTACGATTTTCTCAATGTCTTACTCTTTAACGTCTTACTATTATACGTCTTCTGATATGCATAAAATCATGCCATACTTACGTCAGAATTACTTAATATTGTTAAACAGAGATCAAAGTAATTTTAACGCATAAAAATAAATAAAAAATATTTGGAGACCCTAAAATATTAATGTAAAAAACCGTACTAAAAGAATTATAAAATCGTAATATCGATTATGACTGTGCTTTAAAATAATATAATATAAATAATGGTAATATAATAATAATTTATAAAAGTTATTATAGTTATTATTTATATTATAATATACTAATAATAATAATAATAATAATAATAATAATAATAATAATAATAATCCGCGCGGGGTGTCCTGTCCCCGTATGCGGCGCGTCCCCCGGATGGCGGATGGGGGAATGCTCGTCACTCTAGCGTGAAGGGTAGAGGTGAAATAAAATAATCTCCGTGGACCAAACAGTACAACCAGAAGTATGAGCAAGCGAGATGAAAACATACTACCCCAAGCGGGCAACTCCAAACTAGGAGTGAATCCCGTCGTCGGTTCCGATCGGGTGAAAGCCCCGGTGGCCGGCGCTGGCCTCATGGATTTTGGGGGAGGCCACAAACCGCTTAGTTCTAACATCACGTCAGAGGCGGGGTCCTCGAAAGAAAACCCCCAACAGCAGCCGCTATCCCAGATGCTGAGTCTTCCTTCTGCAAGCAGGTTACGAAGCGGCAGTGTTACCAGCATTGGTAGCGCCATCAGCGGCATCTCTGCCTATAGCAGAGAATCTCAAGAGGAGATAGAAGTGTTCCGTAAGGAATACGAGAAGGTGGAGAAGGCGCAGGAGGAGATCGACTCCACTTACGACCATCTGAAAAAAGAACTTCAGGCAATGTTGGCAGCTTGTGCAAAGCAGCCGAACATTTCCATGGTCGTCAAAACAGGGTTGAAAACCGTAGACGCTCTTGTACAAGAGCTCTACGGGAAAACGAAGAAGATGTCTTTAGCAGTCGATGATTACAAGTGCCAAGTTGAGGATTATCGAGTTGGCCACGAGAATCGTCGGCGGCCTAAGAGAAGAGGCATCATTGCTAAAGCCGTCATCGCGGCTACAGCCAAGATACAGGCTCAAAAGAGGAGTAGGGAGGGCCCTCAAAGCCCACCCGAGGCCTCTAAAACCCGTAAGAAGAAGAAACCTCGCAAGGAGGTGCCACCACCTGGTAAGGACAAGGAGCAATCCAAGTCCAAGCCTGTGGTGGAAAAGAAGAAGCCGACGGTTAAGTCGGGACAGGCGCCTCTTGACAGGAGAAAGCGCCAGAAGGCGCCGGTATCCACCCTGGTGGTCACAATCGCGAGGAACCGAACGTTTGCTGAAGTTCTGGGGAAGCTCCGAAAGGAAGTGAATCCGGACGACAGTGGCGCGCAGGTTCTAAGTGTGCGGCCCACAGGGCGGGGGGACGTCCTGCTTCGGCTAGGCAAAAAAACCGATGCGGCAGTATTCGCGGAGAAAGTGCGTACTGCTACCCAAGGAATGGGAGAAGTTCGAGTCCGAGATCGAAGGGTTACCCTTGAGATCAGAGACCTGGACGCTCTCACAACGAGGGACGAAGTGGTGGCAGCCCTAAATAAAGTGCTTACTTCTTCGCCTGAGGGCCGAGAGGTGACGCTTTTGGGCCTAAACCGCAGTCAACAGAAGACAGCCATCGTGAAGCTGGATCACGAGAGCGCTGACAAGCTGAAGTCGATGCGGCATCTCTGCGTCGGCTTCGTAAGCTGTCGCGTTCGGGATCGAGTCTTGGTCGAGAGGTGCTATCGGTGCCTAGACTTCGGCCACACGAAACGGAATTGTAAGGGAGTGGACAGGTCCTCGTCGTGCTACAAGTGCGGGGAGCCTGGACACAACCTTAAGAATTGCAAGAGCGCTCCCAATTGCTTTCTTTGTCCATCAAAGGATGCTGAGGGAGTGTCTCACGTGGCGGGGTCCGGAGCCTGTGCCACCTTTAGGCGCGCGCTCGATACCGCCAGAAAGGCCGCGTCACGATAAGTGGCAGTCTCATCGAGGGAGGAAAGAAGAAACAGGACCGACCGAATTGACGCATGTCACAAGACACGCCTCCCAGCTTGAAGTAATGTGAAAAACAGTTCCGGGCTGGGCAGGTGAAAGCGTTGGGTTTGGAGTTTTAGCCGGTAAGAATCCGGCACTGGCGACGAGTGCGGACCCTCGTCGTCGTCTTATGTAAGATTTCTCCAGTTTCCCACGAAAAAAAAAAAAATAAATAATAATAATAATAATAATAATAATAATAATAATAATAATAATAATATAGAATTATATATGTATGTATGTATGTGTCTATTCTGCATACTGTGTCAATTTTCGAGCCATCCTGTAGCTTTCTTGCCTCGCAGCACGTTCGTCATGTATCGAGTTATGTAGTCTCATGATTTCCTGCTGTTTAATATCAGGGGAATAACGTTGTCCTGCGTTATTTTGCCTGTCTCGTTTTCTAGTCTGTCTCTATCCGCAATACCTGTAGGAAGCAGTAGTGACCTTCCCCATTCGGTTCAGATATCGACGGAAGCATCGGTGTCCGGAGAGAAGTTAGGTTACGTAGAAGATAACATTTCCAGACCTCTTCTTCCATAGTCAAACGTCCTTTATTAGTCGTCTCGACCATCTGTCCTTGTCACTGTTAATCCACCGATTCTGTCAGGCATCAAGTGTCTCTGTCCGTGCTTCTGTGGTAGCTCTCGCTCTTCCCTTTTCTTCACTGGTCTTGTAGGTCCTCTTTCGCTTGAGAGCTAAGAGGTCTATTGGACTTACCCCGACTATCACCAACACCGTTGCTTCGGAGACGGTGCGATACACGGACGCGATTCGTAACGCCCCCTTCTTTGTACCACCGCGATATCTTTTCAGTATTTCATAACACGCGTCGCGTTTCCCCATATCTCCGCTCCGTGTAAGAGAATTGAATAGGTTACAGTCATGAGCAGTCTTCGTATACTCGTTTTTGGTCCTCTAGTGTTTGCCATCCTTGTCTCTGGGGTTACCTACAGATCCTTGGCAGTCATTCAGGGCCACATATGTAACGCGCCCACCATCAAGGCAATTGTAGTGGCAATACGACGTCTCGGCAGGAAAAGTAATTCTGTCGCATACATTGCTAGTTGCAGTCCACGTCTTTGCATCCATTCTTGTACTAGTTGGTTCGCCTGATGCAGTTTCATTTAGGCCAAGAGTGTGCTTTTCGTTACGATGACAATAATCAAATCGTCCGCGTAAGTCACAAGATACACTCGCGACAGCATCGTGATCCCCAACACTTCATCATAAACTACATTCCATATATCTGGGTCTAGGATCAAACCCAGCACTACCCCAGCCGTAACTTTTCTAGTCTTGACCCCTGTCTGTCAGGTACGTAATGTGTCGGTCCCGTAAGTAATCCTTCAGAACTCGGAGTAGGTAAGGCGGCAGCGTGAATTCTTTTGCTGAAACCTGCACGAATGCACCCACCTCGCCGAGTTAAAAGCGTTGCATACATGTAGTGTTACTAAGAGCACTATTGGCCTGTCCTTGTGGGGTCTCGTCTATGCTCTGTCAAAGTAGTCGATCACTTTACTGATCGCTCCTGTTGTCGACCGTTCTTTTCTAAAGCCGTTCTGTCTGTCGCTCAGGCCTTTAGCATCCTGTACTGCCTGTTGAATTCAACATCGAAGCAGCATTTCGTATAGCTTACCTAGGGTGTTGAGCAAACTCACCGGTATGTAGGACATCGGCAATGTCCCATACCCTCCTTTTTTCTTTTCAATGAGGATGAGCTTAGCCTCTTTGCATTCTTTACTGAACATCCCTTGCTCCTGATCAGGTGCTTTACCTACCGCTAGTTGCACAACAGCCATGCTGAGCTCCCTCACGGCTCCCTGACGTGGTATTCGCGTACCCGGTAATTTTAATTAGTTTTTATAATTAAAATTGACCGTTGGGCCACGTTGCCCAATACCGCGCACACAATTATTTAATTTATCGCGAACTGCGGGCTGTCTCCAGGAACACGAGTTCGCTGAGATGAACGGTGTGGAGGATTCGGGCGATCCTCCTTGCCTCGACACGATTATTTTAAATTAATAGAGGATGTCGGCGGGAGCGGGGAGAACACAATGATCACTCACACATAAAATAATAATAGAAATATTTATTTCCGTAAATTATTTAACAAAGTCCATCCAGGCCGTGTGTCGCGACAAAGGTTATTTCGCGCGGGCGGAAGTATCGGGAATCAACCGGATCGAGATCCTCGCCTGCGGTTGACTCGACCCCGATCTCCGCTATTCGGGTACCGGCGTACCCGAATACACTCCCGAGACTTCCCGAGTAGAGTAGACTCTACTTCCCTCGGGAAGGCCGAGTCGAAAGAAGACACAATCTGTTCGCGACCGCGCGCTGTTCTCTTCTGTCTTCGATCAATGGCGGGAAGGGATGCGGTCCTTGAGGATACGCACCACCTCCTGTCCTACATCTCGTGCCACATCAGCTGGGAGATTGGCAGCAGCCTCCAGCAACATGCGACATTCTCTAAGAATGTCCGTCTCGTTGCTGGATTGTGCTGTCGACCCAGCTGAAGAAGCCGATACCTCCGAAGATGTACGGGGTTTAGACCCATTTCCCGACTTTGGTGTCGGCTGACGAGATGGCCCAGCCATCCTCGTAGCGTCAGCTTCCATCGAGGTGGGCCGTCGCAAGTCGCTAGGCCGAGCCTTCTGCTATTGTTCCGCACGAGGTTTCGGAACAGAAGTCTTGGTCTTACCCTTTCCACTGACTCGTTGGACAGGGACTGGCTGAACCCCGCTCTCTTCGCGTCCCTGCCTTTGTGTTTCCGCTGCTTGGTCGCTAGTCGAGGGAGCGTTCAGGCTTTCTTTGGACTCCCTCGACTTCTGGTCCGCTTTGGCTTGGACGATCGCACTTAGGGCTGCCTTCACTTGCTCGAAGGGCCCCGTGCAATCCAAGCCAATTGCAGCGGCCTGGCGGCCATCACCACTTCTGCATAGGAAGGTTTGTTGCTGGAAGGCTTTACACACGAGCCCTTCCTAGCACCCTCCTTGCAGGTGGGCGTCTCCACCCGTCGTCTCTTCGACTCCTTCGGACCTGCCCGTGGCGTTGGTCGCTTTGGTGCCTGTTGAGAGACAGGGACCTTAGCGGCCGGTGCAACGGGGTTAGATGGCGCGAACGGGGAGTAACACCGTTCTCGGACCCACAAATCATGCGGCTCCGAACATCTGGGGCACTCCCTCACAGTCACCCCTCGGCGTCCGCAATTAAAACAGAATGTCTTTTGCGAAATCGCACACTCCCGGTGACTGTGGTCGTTCGCCCAACAATTGTAGCAGGCGTTTTTAGGGGGATCTACCGAACGATTGAATGGTATTGCTACCAATCGTCGGAGGATAATTCCCCTAGTGATGACCGGGCCGGATGTAGATGACCCAGTCTTCGCCTGCTTGGGCAGGGACTCGACCCCAACATCGAGTTTCCCCACTTGTGATGGACCTACGACAGGTGTCCCTGCTTCCGAGAACGGCCGAATCGTTGGTCGGGGGTGTGGCGGGGACTCCTGATTCGTAGTCGTCCATCGTCAATTGCCTGTTGCCGCTATATTTCTTCTTCTTGCGGCGTGGGCGATTTGCGGCGACGGTCTTCTGCTTCTCCCGTTCTGCCTAACGCAGATCCTCAGCATACTCTGCGGGGTAGATGTTGGTGGATGACCTCGGTACTAATACCGCAGGCACATCCACTTCCATCCGCTCCACTGGGGTTGACTCAACCGACGAAGAGAGGTCCACCGTTGAGGCACGTGGTGTCCTTTCCAGCTCCACTAGCACCTGGTCGATGTCCCGCACCGACTGGGCACATCCAGCGAGCGGGTCATCTACAGGTACCTCGAAGCAGTCGGGAGACACCGGAGTTACCTCGTCAGTGGTCTCCAAAGTCGGTGGGCTTTCCCCAAGCAGTATGAGCTGAGGCGGAGATGGAGTGACGCCGTCTCCTGCTTCCAGGTCTCGGGCGTTCGGCGATACTGCACGACGATTTCTGGCCGCCTCCTTCTCATTCACTCACACACAAATATTCTCAAATATCACACTCTCCATGCATGGCATACAGTTACCAGGTGGTACATATCTTTTTACATCAGATATATATACCTCGGTCCATTTCCGACCAGATTTTTCTAGTCTTAGAATTACTGGAGATAGTACTTCTTTAACTGTGAAGGGTCCGACATACTTTGGTGCCAGTTTAACAGATATGCCCTTCGCACCTTGGGAAAGCGTTAGACACTTCCTCATGACTAGATCTCCTACCTGAAACGAGGCAATACGTCTGTTTCTGTTGTAGATATTTTCTTGACATCTTTGCTCCTCGTCAATGTATTTGTTGACCAAGTCGCGTAAAGCATCAAGTCTTTTAAGACGATCTAGCCATACTTCGGGATTGTCCAGGATCTTAAATTCCTGTTTTTCCTCTTCCCTGCGGAAACTCTTCACAGGTTGTGGATGATGCCCGAAGTTCAAGAACGCGGATGAGACTTTTGTACTTGACTGCAATGCCGTGTTTATTGCATGGCGAAATTCGTGCAAATGTGTGTCCCACCCACGATGATCCGAATCCACAAACGTCGCAATCATCGTTTTTAACGTTCTATTTGTTCTTTCCACCGGGTTGGCTTGTGGTCGGTAAAGAGGGGTTCTGACATGTTTTATGCCATACTCCTCCAGCATTCGTGACATGATGCCGGTGATGAACTCAGTCCCATTATCCGTTATTAGGAAATCTGGTGTTTCCCAACGGAAGACTACGAGTTCCTCGAATGAAAATTCATATACCATGGGTCTGTAATTACTTCGAACGAGGCAATCTCTTCTTCGAAAGCGCGTCCGGGACATAGTGCAAGGCTCCTTTCTTATGCACTATTTCAAAGTCCCATTGCTGCATTTCAAGTATCCATCATGCCAACCTACCCGACGGTTCTCTGAGATTTTTGAGCCATTTGAGAGCACTATGGTCGGTCACAGCCGTAAATCGATAGGCTTCAATGTATGGTCACAATCTCTTAATAGCCCATATGAGAGCCAAGCATTCTTTTTCCGTTGCCATGTAATTACGTTCAGCGCGATTTAATAATCGGCGGACGTAGACAATCGGATGCTCGAAACCCTCGTCGTCCAGTTGCGTCAACACCGCACCTATTGCTACGTCACTAGCGTCACTTTGGACGGTAAATGGCTTAGAAAAGTCTGGACGGGCTAATACAGGCGCTTTAGCTAACGCAACTCTAAGCTGACGAAACGCCTCCTCCTGCTCCTCGCCCCAATCCCAAACCTGGTCTTTACGCAGCAAATTGGTTTGACATTACGAGGGGTAGGGTAGTTAAGGCCTGAAGCGACTCGTTCCTCGTCAGGCCTCAAGCCGTCCGCGTCCAATTTGTACCCAAGATGGATTTTTAGATGGTCCTCAAAAGTTTCGGTAAAGACGATCAAGTCGTCTAGATAACCAAACACATGAGGTTCCACGTTAGGCCCGAAAATTGCATCTATAAGCCGTGCAAAGGTCATAGGACCATTCATGAAGCCAAAGGGCATTCTCGTGAACTGCCACAGCCCCGACCCTGGTACAGCAAATGCAGTATAATGCCGGCTCGCCTTGGCCATTAATATATGGAAGTACGCTTTCTTAAGATCGATTTTTGATATATACCTTGCATTATGCAGCTTATCCAATATGGTATCCATATTAGGAAGTGGATAAGAATCACGTTTTGTGACTGCATTAAGGTCTCGAAAATCGATACGGACGCGATAACTTCCTTGGTCCTTGCGAACGATGACCGGAGCATTTGACCAATCACACGCACTTGGTTCAATAATGCCCTTGTCAAACATCTTTTTGACCTCACCCTGGGCAAATTCGAGGACCTTGGGAGACAGACGTTTCCGCTGGTCATCCTGTATCTCAATTATACCAGCACATTCAGCGGAAATCCTCGAGTCGATGTCATGAGCTGTATCTCTGACGATGTGTCTCCAATCACTCTCGCCAATACGCCAGACAGCTTTGCCTAATTTGACTTCCATATTCCAATATTGTAGAAAATCCATACCGAGAATGATGGAATGCTGAATATTCTCTACAATTCTCAGTTGGATATTGCCATCAAGGCCTTCTACACAGAATAGAATGTCCATAGGGCCAAGGACTTTAAGTGCTGGTCCAGCCACACCTTTCACGATAAGCTTGACAGGTCTCCATTTAAACTTGTACTGTTCGACAACATCTGATCGTACAAGAGAGACCATGGCGCCAGGATCGAAACGTGCTTTAAAGTCCTTTCCACCGAGTCGTACCAAAAAGAATAGTCGGTTATCCGATTGGATTCCAGCAATTATCTGATCGGTTTGACTATCGTCGTTAGGAGTCGATGCTGTGTGCGTTATTTTAGACGTACTTGGTACGGCATCTGCCCCCCCCCTGAACTGTACTTCTCGGCAACGACTTTGTACGATGTTATGCACACCATCGACAACTACCTTCTCCACCAAGGGCTCGTTGTTGAGGACAATTTCCTTCTCCACCAAGTGCTTCTTGTCCTCTTTACTAGGTGTGTCACAACGGGGTGACGATGAGCAACAACCAAGGTCGTTCACTCCGATGGTGCTAAGCGGCTGAGATAACGGCCTTTGGAGTTCCTTAGCCCAATTTTTAGCCTCACGCTTTTGTTGGTCTAATAAGGTTCCTTGTTCTGTTTCACCTTGCAAAACTCCGGTGGGATTGACAGGTTGTGTTCTAAGAACTTTTCCATCTGTCGAATCCCCAGAACGTTTAGGATCCTTACACTCAGACTTACTTTCAACACCAACTTCGGTCTGAGAGGGAATTTGATCTCCGTTAAGGACTTTAGAGAAGTCAGCAAATGATTTGCTAGACTTCTTAAAGAGTTTAGAGGGTTCTCCAACCTTAAACTCTTGCCCTTGTAAACCATGCGGTTTACTTACTGCAGTGCAGGGCGCCCGGGGCAGCGCGGGTGCCCTGCGTTCAGGTTTCCCACGTTTTGGAGGAACCTAACGCAATCAGGACGTGTTTGGAGTGTAACGCCACTAGTTCCACACAGCTGGCACTTCTTTGCTACCAATTCGGTAGAGCACTGCTCAGCGGAGTGCCCAATGTTTCCGCATCGGTAGCATGTTCGGCTCGGGCAATCCGACGATCTATGACCGACTTTTTGGCATGTGAAACACACGCCGACAAAGTGGGTGCTCAGGTTTGTTGGGTTTACTGCCGTCGTCTGTGGTTGCACATACCTCTCCAGGTTTTGTGCCATTTGTGGGACAAAAACATTTTGCTGGGGCAGTTGAGAATTCGTCAGAGCACGTCTTCCTCTTTTCCCGAGCTCTGTTTTTTGTTGCCCAGGTGACTGTTGAGAAACAGACACGTACGATACGGATTTCGAATTGGGAGCACTCACTCCATTATTCGACTTGCTGTATCGTTTCTGAAAACTATTAGCGACGTTGGAAGTACCGTACACAGCGGCTGCTTCGTATTCGCTTGAAGAAGAGTTTGGCGAGTTTTTCGCTCTTTTCTTGCTCTTCTTCTTAATAGTTTTCTTCGACGACTGTTTATCCGAATTAGAAGACTCATCCTTACTCTTTTCGGTAACAGTCGCCACTTTACCCGAAACTCGTGCTCCACCACTCTGTTTCGGAAAAGCTTCTGATACGAGCTTCTCGCGCTTAACATTGGAACTGGAGAATTTCGTGTCCCATGTTAGATGCTGTTCGTACTCTTTACCGTAGCTTGTCAAATCAGAGAAATTCCTAATTTGTTGTACTGGTATGTACCTACGGTAATCTGGTCTCATCTGCGAGTAGGCCAACTTCACTTGTTGTTCTAATGAGGGAGGGCATTTAAACTTATTTACGATCGCTCTGAAACAATTCAAGATCGTCGTAGTCTTTTCTCCCTCATTTTGTGTTCTTGATCGAAGTTCCATGAGTAAATCTTCGTCATTTATGATACGGCCATACTCATTTAGGAACTCGATCTCAAAATCACGCCAATCTCGAAGAGATGGCTGAACTGTTCTATACCAGAACAGAGCTGATTTTGAGAACACATTGGGCAGGGCACTGAACATCCTGCGATCTGAGAACTCGTTGTCATTTCTGAAGTCGTGCAAACGGTTCAGAAACTCTTCCGCGCCCTTTTTGGTCTCACCATCAAAGGACATGTTCCAGATACGCAGCTCTCGTGCGCACCCTGTCCGATCGTGCGTTCGGTTATCGTCGTCACTATACCTTGGCCTGGCCTCGTAGGAGTCTCTTTCTCTACGGTCGTCTCTATTATCCGTCCGGGAACTCCTACGCCTGCTGGTAGAAGGATTCCTACTCTCTTGTCGGCCTTCAGCCGCCCTACGAGAATCGGATCTCCTACGAGCAGGTTCGCGATCAGACTGATACCCATCGGACGAATCCATCTGAGTGCACTGATCGCAAGTGGCCACCGCACGTTCCTCTCGAGGCTCTTTGTGACCTTGCTCCGGAATTTCCGACTGTGCTCGGTCGTCGAGTTTACGGTTGGACTGACGTTAATGAGTACGTCTCTCCGTACAGCTATCGCGACGTTCATCGTTGCTTGAGGCTGTACTCACAGAACGATGGTATCGTGGCTTTCTGTTTGGAGTCGTATACTCACGCCTCTCTCTTCTATCTTGTCCCTCACAAGTCTTAGAAGAGGTATCACGACGTATCGGTTCTAACCTCGGTTTTTCGTAAGATTGAACACTGACGTCATTAGGAAGGTCATATCCATTCCTATCATCAACAAATTGACGTTCGGTTGTATTAGCCTCGGGTTGCCTGTTGTCGTATTGTCTAGAGGTGTATCCTCGTGACGTACGACGGTCGGCTTCTGCGAACCCAAGTCAAAAGGTTGTGTTGGCACTTCACTCTCTCTAAGCGGGTGCGGGTGCGGGTGCGGTTGCATAAAAACCTCCGAGTTGAGCAGTCGTCACGGTCGTAACCGTCAACGTTGTGGTTGTGCACGAGGTTGCAGCCACCGAAACAAGAACATAAGGGATTGCAGTCGTGGTCGTGTTTGCTCTCAGTACCTCACCAAACCATTTAGGTTAGCACCTGTTGATGCCAACCTCGGGCTTTGTGTAGTACTCATTGGCGAGTTTCTAAACAGAGCACTTGGTGACAGAGCTCCATCTTCTTCAGGAATGAGTGCTCTGTCACTAGCAACCCTTTCGCGATGCGACATTTCGGACTCGCAGGAAACTTCCGTTGCTGATGGGACCACACTCCCTTTCCTGGAACGAGGTTTCCTAATTTCCCATAGTTCCTGACATACTAGAGGTTTATGTGCAGGATCTGCCCTTACATTCTCATCGTATTCAGGGAACCATGGTATTTCCAGATTAATGTCCACACATCTGATCCGGCGACGCAAAAGGCGTTCGCGGCACTCCGCCTCTTCGCCATTTGCGTGTAAACTTAGATGCTCTAATTGGGCATACACTGCCTCAATCGGAAGCTTCTTCGTTTCCCGACGAATATCCCTAGCTATGCGTGATTCACGCATAAGCTCGGACATTCGGGCTTCATAGCTGCTGGTCATTATATTTTTGACCAGCAGCAGCCGACGTGTTACGTCGGGAGAAGTACTCTCAACCGGGATTTCAGATGAAAGCCCTTGTGTTTCAAATACTTCGGAAGTATCCAATTTTCAATTGGTAATTATTTTATTGGGCTCACCACAATAAAATTATTATTACTCCCAACGAGTAAAAAAAATTTTGGTGTCGGCTTAATTATAATAAATTGTAAAAATGCACCGACTAGTATACCAACAAAATGAATTTACTTGATCAAAATCCAAAAGATTTACTTTAAAAGAAATTTATTTCGTCCTTAGAAGGACAAAATAATTAAATTTTGTTGGTTAAAGTTGTGGCAAATCACACACTTAACATTTGCACCAAATTAAAATTAATTATTTAACTTGCTCACAAGTCTAAATAATTAATGTTTATAATAGTCTTGTGACTCACATTTCATTTCAATATCGTCGGTAATTTACCAGTAATGGTAATCGCCATTTCCGCGAACCGCGTCCACACTCACTTATGCACTTCCCGTCCTTATCACACACCAGGTCACTCGCGGTTCACTCACGAGGACGTTTCGCGTTGATGACCGATGGCTCTGCGGCTCACGCGCCTTATTAGCCGTAAACACTATATTCAGCACCGGATAGATTTTTGTCCGCCTCGAGCGGCGGATCGGGACGTACTAGTTGGCAATTGCCTAATTTTCGAAAAAGGGATGAGAGTGGGAAACACACACACACTCTCGCGCTCTCATCCCTACGTAGTATTGCGCGCGGAATTGTACACTTGATCTTCGTAAACAAAAGTCGTCGGTTGGCCTTGACATACCAAGGCTCCGACGACTTACATTTAAAAGGAGTTTAAATGCTGTATTTGCCGCGAATAGTTGTGTGACGATTTCCGTCACACATGTTATTGTCGCCAATTTCGTCCCCCAGCCACACCTGTTTAGAGTGCACTGGAAAGAGTCCATCGACGATTCTGTCCATCGTAGTTTCGTCTCTGGTGACAGATGAAGCAGTCCGTCTTAGATTGCGGGTGACGATCTTGTAAACCGTTCTCCTAGGGTCCAAATCTATCTCATCAATTAGTTTTGTCCAACATATGTCGTTACTGTCATTAATAACTCGTCTCAGGGCTTTGCGCATTACCCGATATTGGTCAGAACTGTTATGGCCACGTTAAGCCCCTCAGCGTAATTTTAAGTAGTTACGTCTTAGGTTCGCGATCTTATCAGTATACCAGTTCTTTGTTACGTTTCGTCCATCTTCTTGGCATAGAGGCATTTCATAGACTAACCATGAGATCCTTCGTTTCTTACGCTAGCCTTTCAGCCTTTACCTTGCACATCATGTCCGGAGGGAGTACTGTAATCGGGTCTGGTTCACGGTCTAGTTGTTTCGCCAGTCTGTCCATGTCTAATTTTGTCAAGTTTTATCCTATGGGAAATGGAATATTTCTCTGTTGAGCCCGCGTCCTCTCGTTCAAGTCGAAAACAAAGTACTATTATGAAGATTCCACAATCATAGTTATTCGTTTACGATTGTACTGTTTCGAAAATAATTCTTAGTTTTGAACTACTTGGAAAAAATCGGTTGATATACATTTTATATTCATCTTTTAAAAATTTAGCAGTCAAACTGTTATAAATGTGTATTGTCTTAATATTATGGTACATACAAATCCAATGGCTCTTTTTAGAATTCCTTGAAAACAATAAGTGGATGTATATATTGTGCGACGCTACTTTTCGTCGGGAAGAATTTAATTAGATTAAATTATAACCCGGCGGAGGTTCCCTCGTAGCGACGTTGAAAATGGCTAGATATCGCCGATTTGTATTTAATTGGGCGCCTGGCGATATTTAAATAAAAATGAATAATTACTTTACAAAACTACTCGGCAACCCGGCAAATCTCCACCTCGACTCCTCGTCACAGAGGGAATCCCGACGGCTGACCACCTCGGAACCGGCGGCTTTCAGAGTAAAGGAAAAATTAATAAATACACTCACGAATTCAATCTTATAACCACAAATTAATTTATTGGAAAATTAAATAATATATTATAATTTCCGGCACCGACACAATATTAACGCGATCCGCGACCGACTCTCACACACGTGCACACACTCACGCAACTCCGTCCGGCGGTATAGAATAATATAAAAATATAAATATTAATAATTCGGCCGCCCGTCGGGCTAACCGTAACGATTACTCGCCTAATAACTCTTCTCAGCTCCAAGACAACTCGACTCACACCTCAGCTCTACTCTACTCTAGACAACCTCAAAAATACGACTACTCAGAAAAATCGACTGCCTCGTCGGACGATCGGGTAGCGAATCATCGAGACCGGCTTCTTCATCCGGCTCGCGGCGTGGCTTGATTCTCCAAAAATAAGGATTCCCCCCCCCCACCCTATCGCTAACCTTCTCTAACTTATTCTACTCCTTATCTACCGGCGTTGATTAGGGTGGTTGATTGCGTGATCGATACGCGTAGTCAGCCTTGATCTTATTTCCGTCAAGGCCGATTACCCAATAATAGTGGTTTACGTCACCACCAACCTGTTCATTATTGGGTCGATCACGCAACCAATCATTCCCGACACTCGGAAGGCGCGCATTACAAATAATGAATTACCATATCGGTAACCCAGTCGGTGCTGCCGCCCCGTGCCTACCGGCTATGTAATTACTATCAACTATCCCGACACACTCATACATCAATTAGAATTTAATTTTAGCAACTACTAACTACAACTATATACATACTATAAAATTAATAAACATCGCCCCAAACTCTACCGACGGATCTACGTATTTGTTATTTAAAATTAACTACGCTATCTAACTAAATTAATTAATATGGTATTATATACGTGCGCGCTATATACAATAGTATACACCAATACATAGGTGTGCGCGCACCGTATATATCTATATATATATGTATTTAATATGCCACGGTATACCTTTGCACGCATACATTAGGTATACCGCGACTCCTCTTCTCGCGCTCCCCTCGCTCCGCGCGCTCCCACCCATTATCCCACTACGGTCGCTCACTCGAGCGTCTTCGCGCGCGCAACACTCTCGCTGCTCGAGTGATCCCCCCTTCCCGCGCACCTCGCCTAGTGCCGCACGATCGTCGCCGTCGGTGCCGCGTTCCCCGGTATACGGGTGTAAGGTGGGAGAGCACCCTGGCTCTCCCGACTACTAGCACGCAGTTCGGGCGTGCGCGCACCCGTGCGCCATCTCAGCCGTCGTCGTCTGCTGAGCACGTGTGACGGTTGAGGTTAGGACGCCGCCTAACCTCCCGTCTTGTAGTCATCAGCAGCGGATACGCCAGGTATCGTGAGACGACCTGGGCTCGGTCCTTGGCTCACGATACCTCTCGGCCGTGGTCTGGGTCGTAGTCCGCGTACTACCGTCGGGTATCGGTCGCGTCGTTCGTCGGTTCTGTGCTAAAACATACCCATACCGTGGGTATCAATATTCGCTTTAAAAGTGCATCGGTGCACTTCGGTCCGCCTGCGAGGGATTCGCTACCTGCGACGCGATCGCGATCTAATATATGTTAACTGTATTCATGCACATGACTTGTAAATACAAGCCATGTGCATGTACTTGTACGTTGTATGTTTTACAACGTCACAATTGTTTATTGAAACCAGATTAATATTGTAAGGTTTTTGAACTAAAAGTGTTGATTGCATGTCGAATGAGGATTATATATTAAATGTATTATTAAATTGTAATATGAGTATATCATTTAACATTGAAGCAGCATCACAATATGGACTAAGTCCTTTTACAACTAACTTCTGTTTTTCAATTAACCTTTTAAGGACGGGACTGGTCGATATATCGACCACTTTGGTATCCTATTATTTTGGAATTGTTTCGGGGGTAATATTATATGTAGAATACTAGAAACATAGTGTTATCATTCTAAAATTTTATTTGACCTTGAAATAGTGATTTCAAGGTAAAATTTTTTATTCGGTATTTCGACTTGAAAATTGGTATACCAACGCATTTTAATGCTTTGAATACGAAACAAATAGTGTTGCGTTTGATGAAACACATTTTTATAGTGATTATTTGAACCATTTATTACTATTAGTTTCTTGGCAGATCAACACATAGTTATTTTTTCTTGCGGAAGATTTTTTATTGATAATATTTTTATTATTTCATCATTCTCTTTATTTACTAAGTTGTCCAAAAAATACAAGCAATTATTTTTGATAAAATGGCTGATATGGAAACTTGGAGTAGTGGCGATTCTGAACCTGACATACAAGATTTGGAGAATGAGGAAATTGATGAAGTTGATTTGGTAGAAAATGATTATGATGAGGCTCAAATTTTTGAAATCGCGTATTTTTATCCATCAATCAAAGATTTTCAAGGTACCTCTAAAATAAATCCTAACATCTCTATATCTGGGAATAAAGCAATCAATTACTTTAAATACTTTCTTGATTCCCCTCTCATTGAAAGAATTATAGATGAGACGAATCGCTATGAAAGTCAGAATCATGAAGATCAGCAATCCCATCAGAAAACTTGGTCTCCTCTTACAAAAGATGAATTTGAATGTTTTCTTGGCCTTTCAATTCTCATGGGCCATATTCGAAAAGGTGACTTGAAAGACTATTGGTCTAAAGATCCTCTGCTTTATACTCCAATTTTCGGTCAAATGATGTCTCGTGATAGATTTCTTGCAATCTTACGCAATTTACATTTTTATGATAATGAAGATACCTCGGAAATCGCTCACCATCCTTTAGTGAAAATAAAACCAATAATAGACTATCTAAAAAGTAAACTCTCAGCAGCTCTTATTCCAGGCAAAAATTTGTGCATCGATGAAAGCCTAGTATTATGGAAATGCAGGCTTCGATTCAAGCAGTATATTCCTTTGAAAAGAAATCGGTTTGGCATCAAACTTTTTGAATTGGTAGACTTTGAGCCTGGATTCATTTTGAGTTTTATTGTCTATACTGGCGCCGATACTGATTATCAAAAGTTTGATTTGGGTGTTACTGGGGATATTATCGCTCAATTCTTACAACTTTATTTTTACAGGGGTCATATCATATACATAGAGAACTAGTATACATCTTCCATATTGGCAGAATTTTTGCATGATCGCGATACAGGAATGTGTGGCACAATAAGAACAAATAGAAAAAGAATGCCACAATTAGAAAATAAATTAGAGCAAGGTGAAGTTCAAGTTTCTCATAATAATATGTGGATGACAATCAGGTGGCAAGATGAGCGTAGTGTTTGCATGCTTACAACTGCCCACCTACCTGAGTTCCGTACCACTGGCAAAAAACACTATCAAACCAATGAGGATATTATAAAGCCACGATGCATCCATGAATACAGCCAAAATATGGGTGGTGTTGACAAAGTAGATAGACAATTGTCTATAACCGAAACAGTTGGAAAAACAACGAAGTGGTATCGCAAGCTATTTTTCCATCTTATTGATCTAAGTTTATCTAATGCTCATTCTTTATATAAAATGAAAAGTGAAGGACCTATGCCCTTTCCTCCATTTCGAATATCGGTTGTTAGATCATTATTGAAATTGGATAATACTAATGATAGCATTTCTCGTCTTGTTAGCCCTCCTACTCGATTAGTTGGTCGTCATTTTCCAAGGTTTGTTACAAGGCGAAGGTGTTACTTGTGTGCTTTACATAAAATTACTAGTCGAACAAAATACAAGTGCTCTGATTGTGATATTTCTTTATGCGTAGCTCCATGTTTTGAAAAATATCACAAAAAAGAGACATTATCATAAAGTTAAATATTTAGAGGTGAGAGGCAAGGAGACTCATGGAAATAAAGCACCCGAACGTGAGAGGCAAGTGGACTCACGGAAATAAAGCACACCAACGTGAACGGCAAGGAGACTCATGAAAATCAAGCACCCCAAAGGGATCAAACTTCGCCACATCCACGCTTTTGATTCATTTGCATATCATTTTTGGACTAAAATACTACAAGTAATGAAGTTGTCCTAGAAAAACAATTTCCAAGGTTAAAGATGTCTCCTGAACATTTTTCAATATTTTATTCGAATTCAACACATCCAAATACGTCTTAAAGCAGTCCTAACATGCCAAATTAAATTTTAACATTGGACTTTACGTTCTAGACGGGAGTGGTCGACATATCGACCACCAATGTTGGCAGGCACTCCACGTGACATATGTTTTCATTATATGTACAAATATTGAAACTGAAATTTTTTTTAAACCAAACATTTCAATAAATAAATTTTCTAAATAAATTTATCCCTATTTTATTTTTTTAGGCACGACCGTTATACGGGAAAGCCATATTTTTATAATCGAAAAACGTATCGTTCCCCCAATTACTCAAAAAGCTAGTACCTGATTCGGCTGAAACATCGAGGGTAGTTTTTTCTACATACTAGAAGGTGCTGGTTCTATTACCAGCAACACCAGTAAGACTATGTTAAAGTTATAAAACAAGTTTACATTTCTCTAAAAACGGTTTTCTTTCATTCACTGTACAATATCTCGAAATAGAAAACTTCTACAAAAAAGATGCGAAGACATATGATGTTCGTTTTAAAAGGACGCAAACCTTTCCTATTTAATATGGTACATGTTTTCTACTATTTTTGCCGCTAGAGACTCGCAAAGAGGCAAATATCATAAATTTAAAAATAAAAACTTCGTTGTTCCACGAATATCTCAGAAAGTTATTAACCGATTGGACTGAAGTTTTAGAGATCGTTTCTTCTACCCTACGGAAGCTGCTGGTTCTCTTTCAAGCAACATCGGTAAGACTATATTAAAGTTATAATAAAGTTTACATTTATCTAAAAACGGCTTTTTTCATTCTCTGTACAATATCTCGAAATAGGCAACTTCTGCAAAAAAATGTGAAGAGATAAGATGTTCATATTAAAAAGGCGCAAATTTTTTCTATTTAACATAGTACATGTTACGACTATTTTTGCCACTAGAGACTCACAAAGAGCCAAATATCATAAATTAAAAATTAAGAACATCGTTGTTCCACAAATATCTCAAAAGTTATTAACCGATTGAACTGAAATTGTAGGGGTGGTTTTCTCTACCTTTCAGAAGGTCGTGGTTCTGTTTCTAGTACCATCGGTGCAACCACATGCAAGCTATAACAAAGTTTATATTTCTCTTAAAACGGCTTACATTCATTCTTCTTCCTAGCATAAAACTTACTATTGGCAAAATGTTTGTATTAAAAAGACGAAACTTTTTTCTATGTAACATAGTATATGTTTTTCCACTATTTTTGGTGCAAGATACTCGCAACGAGGCAAATGTTATAAATTTAAACATTATATACGTGGTTATTCCACATAAATTTCAAAAAGTTTTCAACCCATTAATCTGAATTAATAAAATATTACTTATGTCGACTGTAGTATAACTAAATTAATTAATATTTTTATCGGTCTTACAGTCAATTATATGGGCAATCAGATTGCCCCTACTTATAATCACCCCCGAAGAATCTATAAAAATAAAAATAAAAAATATAAAATATAAAAAATAAAAACACTAACTAAACATAAAAACAAATTATTAATAAAGCAATCTGACTGCCCCCCTGCACCAAAAATCTACTAACCCCAAATATGATGTCCGACGTTTCGAGCTCGCTGCTGAAATTAACCTGAAATTTCAAAAGCAGTTTTCTTGGCCCTTGGAAAGGTACTGCTTCTATTTCCAGCCGCTTTGGTAAAACCGTATTTAAGCAATTAGTGTTGCGAAATGCAGCAAATGGTGAAACTATATTTATTCGGAAATCTGTTTAAGGAGAGAAAACGAGCATTATGAATAAAAGATCTAATATCTGCCAGAAATACATTTCAAAACAAGGAACCCCAAAGATACTACCACCGTATTGACAATTTTGAAACATAGTTTTAATTTTGTATTCAAGTTTTCGAGGATGCTTAGGAAGATTTTTTGGAAGTAATCTTATACTGCATGTACACCACCTTTTGCTATTGACAAGTATCCACTACATTAACCAGCTGCACGTAGACTGCATAAACAAGTCATTTTATTAATTTAAAATTTTTAAATTCTAAATTTTCTTTATATAAAATTGGTAACGATAGAGAAATCTAGTAATTTTTTTAAATCAAAAAATAATTATAGTTTATTATACAGCTTATAGTAAAACTTTAGAACTAAATTTTAAACTTAGTATTCAATTAATGTTATATATGAGCAAATCCCCAAAACTTTTAAAATTGTTGTTACTTCAGGATAATTGTGCTATAATATGAACGAATCGATACTTCGGTACGGTTTCTTATAGAAAAAATGATGTATAATAATGTCCATTAGTTTATTTTGGACCATCGATTGTAGTTAAAAGTTATAAATTGAAAATGTATGGTTTTTTCAAGAATTTAAGCTGTAACTCGCTGTAAAAAAATTTTTCTTACCATTGTAAAAAAGAAAAGACTTGGACAAATTACTTCAAAAATTTTTTATCGTTACCTTTCAATAAATACTATTGAAATAAATAAGGTTCAATAATGTGCTTTTATCAAGAAAAAAATTAAAAATACTAATGGAAGTGTTACTCACTTTTTAAAAATTTGAAAACTTCACAAATTTTATTTTTTTACTAAAAGAAGTTTTCTGTAACTCATATATAAATAAATAGTATGTATTCTACTTTAAAATATCAATCTAACAAAATTTTTTTTATTTCTGTGCCTTGTAAATACTCTGAGTTAAAGACTTTTGTAGCCAAACGTGGTCGGTTCGCCCCTCGAGTTAAAAAGAGGCGTTTTTGCTTGGAACATCAAAAATACCTTTACGATTGATATATAACCGAAGGCCACTTTATATTTATCCTATTTATTCGCGTTTTGAACCGTGCTTAAGGTGATACCGCAATCTTATGTATTATACCTATATACCGACATACACGATTTTTCGTTTTACGCCGTCAATTTTTGTTTAAACGCAATGGTACGAACGTATCTACATACTATAAAATCTATTGATTGTACGCTTACATTGAATAAAATGAATAATCGTACTGTAGGTAGTACGGCTTCCCTTTAAGCTGTAGAACGCAACTAGAAAAATTATAATAAATTAATATCAATATAATACAAATAAAAAATATCTGTAATAACCAACGAATGGAATCTGGAGAATGCAAAATTGAAAAAAGTAACAAAATCAAAGAAAAAGGTTAAAAAAAAAAATCTACCAAAAAAAGTACTTAGTATTCACAACTTGTATTAAAGTATGTGTTTTGTATATTATATGCAATTAAATTTGTACGTTGTATTAAATAGTTAGTTTTAGTAACTAGTGTGTGTACTGTTATTAATAATTATTAATTTGTTATATTATTTATAAAATTTCAAAAATATAAAGTTCAATTGTTGTAAAAATTATTTGATACATTTTTATTTCAATATCTGACAATCTTGACCTATTAAAAATGACTTTATTTAAACAAATTTAATTTCAGGTTATTTATGCTGTTTAAAAAGAAAAGGTTTTGAAAATATCATAAGCTCATATTTTTTTAGTGCTATTCAAGGTCCACATAACGAGGAAAAAAATTTTCAAAGCTGTGCTTTGAAAAAGAAAGTTTGGTTTTTTCTAATAGCAAATTTCAAAAGTTTTGAGGATTTGCTCATATAAAAAGAAAGCTCAATATTTAATTAAACTGATGATAGTATATTATGAAACAATTTAAAACAGTATGTACACACATTATATGAATAATAATCTGCCAAAATTTAAACTTATTGACATTTTTGATTCATGTAATTAAAAATAAGTTTAAATAGTATGGTAAAGAATATATTGTTCAGTTTAATAACTTCTGCCAGTGTTGTTTGACAGCATGGGGGCACTTTTCGATAACCTTTATATACATCGTCATTCGAAACGTAAACAGCAGCTTGCCAGGCAACACCGATCTTTGCAAGCTCTCTACCAGAGATACCTTCAGTCATATCTGCGATTTTACGTACAAAGCGACATAGTCCTATTGTGCGAGAATGAACCTGCGTTTTCCTTCATTTTGAACAGAGAATGTAAAACGGATTTGTAAAAGTAAAGCATATAAGTCGTTAACGTTCTTCTCGTTCACGTAATGTGAAACAGACCGTTTCATCGAGTCGATCATTCTCTGCCCAATCAAATTATTTGGTCGTTCGTTTGTGTATCCACTCGATTGTTTTCGAAAGAATGCTTCAGCCTCATAGATGAGTAATAGTGCACCTCGTCGTGACGTTGGAGGCCCAGTCGAAAACTTTATATATGGCAGTTAAACATCGCGATCGAGGGGTGCCTAATAATGGTCCGACGCGCAAGCTTGCTGAGGAGAGAAGTTAGAGACTTTATGCGAGTCATCGTAAATACGCGCGTCGCCGGTAATGCCGTCCTTGCTAATACGTGGCAAGACAGAAAATCCTCGGTACGGATTCACGCACGGGTTCAGGAGTTAGCGCTGCGAAGCGATTAAGTGGTGGAAGTGAGCGTACTAGTGTTCAGTGCACAGCTCCAGCGACTCCCCAGGAACCATGCCAGGACGGCGAAATTGCCGCGCGCGAGAGAGCGTGACAGAAGGAAAAATCCAGCGAAGTCAAGCGCGCCGCCGGAAGGTATTGACAGGTATGTGACCTCACGCGGCCATATTTTATCATGTATATGTTAAGAAATTTTCTTTCTTAGATCCGTTTTCTTTATTTGTAATCGAGGTAAGTTTAACGTGGATTTGTCCCCTTCTATTCGCGGTCCTTTTCAGCTCGCGACGTCTGCAGCTGAAGAAATACGCGAGATTGGCAAGTGATCTCGGGGTTGTAACGGACATCGCAACGGTAGGTCGTGCGCGGGACCGACTGATTTGAATCCGCCAGACTAGGGAGTATAACTAGGCAGTGCCGTAGCAACCGCTCCCTTTAACCTTACCCACGCGATAAAGTATACCCCGTTACAATATATTTATATATGGGTGGTTCTCTGTGACATCGAAGATGAAAAAAATAAATATTGCTATAACTGTGGGAATATGTTTTAGAGGTATCCAGTAGTTCTCCTGAATTTTTTCAGATTTTTTCTGGGCCATTATTTTAAGTTACAGAGAGTCAAAGTTGACATTTTAGCACTTTTTTGCATTATATGCTCATTTTCATGAATTTTTAGCTCCCAGGGGATGCATTTTTCACTAAAAACATAAGTATGACTTTTTTTGTAACTTTTTCCGAACTTTTCATTAAAAATACTTTTAAAGACATAAATGTATGTTGTCACACTCTTGTAAGCCATTTAAACCTTAAATAGTGAAAATCAGCAATTCTGCTCCGGACTCTGATAACCTAATGTTGTCTAAAAGATGTGTTTCGTCTTGGGACCGTCCGCCAAAACTCATCATAGACTTAAAATTTCTTTCTTATTTAAAATATTTTCAATTTTATAACTTAATATTTTATTTGCTTTCTCTTTCTCCTTTTGTTTTATGTTTGGCGGCTTGTGGCCTTCATAATGTTGTCCTCGGGATTGATAGGCGGCGAATTGTCGTGCCTTTTCGAGCGAGCAACATGGAGTTCTTACAGTCGTTAAACGTTAGCTCTGGAAGACCGATAAAATTTCTATATTAATTTAAAAACTTTTGCCTGGGTGAGAAAAATTATATTTTTAAAAATAATATTTTTGAAGTATAAAAACATTTTGAAGAAAACCAAGCATTAAAACGTTCATCAGCTATCGTACCGAAAACTGGTAGCCTAACCAAACAATGCCTCCTTGTAATTTGGAAAATCTGTTAATAATGCACTCGTTACATAACTTCCATGCGTTTTAAATACTTCTTTCCCACGTTTTCTTTTATAAACTATACAAAAAAATCATTGCGTTTTTATTAATTAATTAAGTAAATAAATGTAAACCCCGTTAGTCTTAAAATAGAAAAATTATGGCGGAGTTGCATCTTATATTAAAAACTTGTTCATTTTTATGTTGTTTATTTTTTTGGCTCAGGGCAGTTTTCGAGGTCCGGTCTTATTAATTATTAATTACTTACCTAAGGTTCTCAAATACAGCAATTATATCCTATTGGTCGACGGCGCCCAGGTCTATCATTCGTTTTTACCATCCGACATTGACATTGGTGTTCAACGCGTATCTCATGATGCGAACGCGATAGCAAATTGGGCATTAAAAAACGGCCTTTCATTGAATGTAAAAAAGACAAAGATTATGATCCTGGGCAGTCAGGCATTTATATCTCGTATTAACCTGAACATTGCTCCGAGAGTTAAATTATGTGATGATTTTTTGGATTACGAAAATGCAGTAAAATCGCTAGGATTATTGATCACTCCTACCCTCGACTGGTCAAAGCAAGTCATGACAATCTCTAGGCGTGTTCGCGGGGTTTCGCACTCGCTACGTTATTATAATGAGGCATTATCGGTAAAGCTCCGCAAGAATCTAGTTGAAGCACTTATCTTTCCCCACTTCGACTATGCGTGTGGGGTCAACAATGATGTAGATCAGTCTAAAAACCTAAAACTCCAGAAGTTGTTAAATGCCTGTGTGAGATTTGTATGGAGCAACATAGCGAGAAGTGACCGCGTTACCCCGTTTAGACTGTATTAAACATTGTAATGAAATTATTAAGCAATAATAAGAAATCTTACCGAATCTCTATTATAATTTAAATATTTCCTCAAATAGCGTCCGCGGTCCGGCGTCCGGCGCCCGTCATTAGTTAATTAATATGTATATATATTGTGACGGAAATCGTCACACAATCTATTCGCGGCGAATGAACAATTTAAAGTCATAATAATGTACAATTACCCCTTTTTCGGAAAATTAGGCGATCGCCTAGTAGTCTAGGCGGCAGGTATGGTTTCGTTGCCTTTTCACATGCCACGGCTCTACCAAAGGATTTTTAAAGCGTTTTTGCCTGCTTAATCCGAATTTTTTAAGTAAAGTCTGAAAAAGTTGTAGATTAATTGTTAGTAATAAAACATTACTTATCTCAACTGTAGTATAACTAAATTAATTAATATTTTTATCGGTCTTACAGTCAATAACAAATTAAATATATGGGCAGTCAGATTGCCCCTACTTATAATCACCCCCGAAGAATCTATAAAAATAAAAATAAAAATAAAAATAAAAATAAAAATAAAAAATAAAAAATTAAAAACTCTAACTGAAAATAAAACAATTATTAATAAAGCAATCTGACTGCCTCCTGCACCAAAAATCTACTCACCCCAAATATGTTATCCGACGTTTCGAGCTCGCTGCTGCTCCTCATCAGGGACTAATTATTATTAATTTATTTATTATTGATCCTCAAAAATCGACAATTTATGAATTAATTATAAGCTAGTGTATTATTAATACTGACACAATAATCTTAATTGCGACGCAATACATGTCTTTGGTAAATTGTTACAATTGCTACAGTATATTATATATTACTGTAATTTAAGAAGGTATATTTTGTTGAACAGTATAATTGGTTAATCCTTTACTGAGCAAGTGAACACTTTTTCAAGATGTATTTGAGCATTATGTATAATGATAAAAAACTAATTTAATAAATTAATCAACACACATCTCCGATGTATTTTTTTCACCTCTTTCGAATGCCGTTAACACAATAGTGCTAAACCTTTTTTTTAAAGTTATAAACATTTTTTTGGAAAAAAATGTTAATAACTTTAAAAAGTTTTGCACTATTCTGTTAAAGGCATTCCAAAGAGATAAAAAAAATACATCGGAAATATGTGTTGATTAATTTATTAAATTAGTTTTTTATCATTATATATAATGTTCAAATACATCTTAAGAAAGTGTTCAGTTGCTCCAAATATCCATAAAATAAAAGTTTTTATAAGATTGTACGAGTATTTTTCGACTTCTTTTATACGAATACTATATCAAAAATATAATTAATTTTAAAAGTGTAAAAGTATTCTTTCGAGGTTCTTGATGAATTCTTTAACCTTTAAACTGCCGGCATGGCTCATATATGAGCCACCTGTGACCTTGACAACTACTCTAGAGATATGAGGTGTTATTATGTATAAATTTTGCACATCAAAAATATCAATTTATAAGGCAAAAAGGCCGGCAGTCTAAAGGTTAATACGAGCATTTCACGAGTACTTTAGACATAATAATAGATTGCATTTGGAATTCAATCTAAGAATAAAAACGAAACCATTTGAAACGTATTTTGCTTTTTTATACACTTCAAATTATTAAGATATATTCACATGAAAACTCTTTTATATATTTAATTATGTGAGAATTGTAATATATAAGCTCTTTTAAACTTTGATTTATGGATTCAGAATGAAAATAAAAAAAATCATTAATGTAAGTGCTCATTCTGACCTGTAAATGAATTCTTTATGAACTTTGTTATACAACAAATCTAGGCCACAAAATTTTTTACGTTAATTCTTGATGGAGTTTTTAAGAATACTTTAAAGCTTCGAAATGTATTCAATAAAAGCTTTTTAAGAACTCGTTTGGGATTAAAATAGTTCATTATGAATACTTTTCCTGTTCTATTCGATCCAATAATCGGACATAACGAGAGTTCTTTAAAAACTCTTCAAGTTTTGTATACGATTACATTCTATATATAAAAGAAATACTTTAAGAGCTCTTTATGAAATCAATGAATTCATTAAAAAGTCTTGCTGAACTCTTATATAAGAGTTCTAAAAAGTTTCATTACACGAACAGTTTAAGAATTCATTCGGATTAGTTATGCCGTCTGGGTGCGCGACTTTTCTCACCTCGAGTCGTTCTTACATTTATTTCATTCGTAGTCGTTTAGATAAATTCGTCCCAATTTAGCTTTAATTATTATTATATTAATTTGACATATAACATCCTCCTCCCTTAACGGCGTTTGCCGTCCTCGGCAAAAGATGGCACATTTTATTCCGCAAGGTAAGAAAGAGGGCTAAGTATAAAAATATAAAAGAGGTATCTTTTGGTCGATTTGGTCTTTGGTCAGTTTTTGGTGAATTTATTTTTATTTTTTGACAATTTATTTTAGTTAAGTTATAAATCCTCTTTCTTCCTTTAACAATATAAGTACTATTGTTTAAATGAATTTATCGTTCGTCCAAGTAATCTTTAGTAAAAAAGTAGCTTTATTGATCATCACGAACACAGTTGTTAATAGAATTTTTTTGCCGACGTTTTATCGCCGTCCCTTTTTAAGGCTAAAAAGTATACAAATTACAGTTTTAAAAAATATAAATAAATACAAGCAACGAAACATTTAACTCGATGTCACAAGACAACTTCACACACTCACCAAATTAAAAAAAAAACTCAAAAAAACAACATATCACTCGTGTGGTTACATCTCGGCAAAAGAAACCCTCTCAAGCATATTACATATCAATCTATAAAAATTTAACAAATCAAATTTAATTCTTGCACTAAAACAATAATTTTTTTAATATAACAATTTAAAAAATATCTTTTAACTACTTACGTTGTCGCTATCAGAACACTCGTTTAAAAAATATACATAGGACCTTCCCGAAGGGAGTCCCAAGTCACAATTAATATTCATAATGCCAACAGACTCGTACCTAACCTCTTACCAGTACATTCATAATATATATATATATATATATATATATATATATATATATATTCGTCCCGTACATCATTAAATCTATCCAAAAAAGAGAGGGGAACACTCTGTATTGCGAGGCTAAATCGAGTCGTGTGCTCTCGCGTATTAGGCGAACATGCGCCGCGGAGAAGTGGCACGCAGCGTCAGTCTTAATACAACCGGGATTCCTCGGAGAGCTCCGATACTTTATGCGAGTCGCCCAACCTCCTCACCACATATAGTACGCTAATACCGAGAGGCAGTAATTCTCAAGCCAACAACGCAATAAAAGAGTATAAAACCAATTTTAACAAACAAACAATATTAATTACAATATAGTTTTACAATATTTACAGTTTCTTTATACATATTCTTCAAAAAATTTACATCCTCTATACGGTTAAGCGTGTTATCATGTGTATAGATATTCAGCATCTCCGAAAACATTCGTTTTTTCGTATTACTCTCGATATCAATGATAGATACCTTATTAAAATCAATGCTGTGGCCTGTATCTCTCTTATGCAGACCGCTAATGCAGATCTTTCACTCTCATTACGTACATCATTCTTATGCTCTCTAATGCGTGATTTTAATTTACGTTTGCTCGTGCCAATGTATTGCGCTGTGCAGTCTTTGCAATGTATTTTATAAACAATATTGCAAATCTCGTGTTTTTCATTTTTATCCTTTCCTAATTTTATGATATTACTAAATTTATTAATCGTGCGATTTATTGGTAGAAAATCACAATTTTTTATGCATACATTGGGGCTCGGAGTTAAATCTTTAATAAAAGGCAAAACAACCTTTGGTCTCAAAATTAAATTTCTTTTTTTAATAATATTATTAATTGAGCTATTACTGGCGTTATCTAAATGTGACAATCGTTTATTTATAAATTTATTAATAAAATCAAATGGATAATTGTTATTAAGTAAAAAGTTTGTAACTAACTCTATATTGTCATCATGAAAAATTGAATCCGATAACAAAGCAGCCTTGTCAACTAAATTATAAATCATTGCTATTTTTTGAGAACGTGGGTGATGTGAAAAATAATTAAGATAACGTCCAGAGGCTGTGTTTTTACGGTACCAATTTGTCTTGCAAATAGCATCGTCAAATCTATGTATTTTTAAATCAAGAAACGGTAATTCTTTATTTATTTCAGTTTCCACTGTAAATTTTATAGGTTCACAAAAATTATTAAAAGTGTTTAATATCAAATCGATCTTCTCATGATTGACAATTAATAGCGTGTCGTCTACATATCTTTTGTACAAAACAATATCCTTTTTGAATTCTTTTAAGCAACAATTTTCTAAGTCTTCTAATACAATGTCCGCAAACCATGGGCTTGTGCAAAAACCCATAGGAGCTCCCATATATTGTTTGTAAATTTTTTTATTAAATTGTAAAAAGTTGAGTCCAAAAGCTGCTTAATCCCCTCCAAAAATTCAACTTTAACAATAGGAATACTATTCTTTATAAATTTCCATTTTTTGATACTGCTCGCATAATTAAATCCCTCGGTAAATTTGAAAAAAGAGAGACAACGTCAAACGATACTAATCTGTAATTTGAAGGTACAATCAGTTTGTCAATGATCTTTTTAGTTCTATACTATTTTTTATATTTGATGCTGGTTTTGGAACGTACTTATTAAATAATTTACTAATTGCTTTATCAAAGGCATACGTAGGGCTATTTATAGCCGAGACAATGATTCGTATAGGTAAATCCGCTTTGTATATTTTAATTTAACCATACGCTTTCGGAATATTTGTATTGTCTAATTTTTGTTTAACTTTGTCGAAGCAGTTTTCTTTTTCAAAAACCCCCTTATTTTCCCAATCTTTTATTAAAAATTGCATTTTAATTTGTAATTGTCTAAGCGGGCATTTTTCAATAACTTTATAATATTTTTCATCATTTAAAGATGTCTCCATTTTTTCATTACATTTTTCTTTTTCCATGATAACGCAAACCGCACCTTTATCTGCTTTTGTAAACATCACGTCTCGGTTACTTTTTAAAAATTTACATGTATTTGTATAATTTTGTAAAATAATTCTATCAGTATAATCAATGTGTCTCTTTCTTTTTATAAATTTATTTATATTTTCAATTAGCTCAGTTTTTAATTTTTCGTTACGTGAAGACACTGCTTTAATGTTCATATTATCGAGTGTATTTTCTTTATTATCATTCTGAGTCTGGAGGTGAAATTCTATGTCTTTAAGCATTTCAAAAGCAGTGATTTTGTTAATATCAGAAGTAAAATTAAATTTTTCACCAAGACGCAATGTATCGCGGACCGCAAGAGGAATCTCTTATCCGTGGTATTTACCACCCATTTTTCTCTAATATCCACATTGTTATCAACATTCTCATCAACATTAGTATTTTTATAATTCATTCCTTCAAAACGCACATCTCTGCTTTTTAGATTATTAATCTTTCGGAGTTTGATGTTCATTTGTTTTTTATGAATAATATCCAAAATGTACGAATAGTACCTCTCAAATTTTTTTACAAATACGTTATCTATACTATTCTCTATAGTGTTAATCATACTGTATTTCTTTATATTAATATTTAAGATGGACATTAAAATCTCTAATCTCGAAATCAAGAATCTTTTTAGTAATGAAAGTTGATAGATGATTCGATTTCTTTCTAATTAATCTAGAGTGAAACGATGTATTTTTCATAAAAAACTCAAATCTTTTTATATGATTCGGAGTGAGTTCAAGCATTCTGCATTCCAAAAGAAATTTTAAATGATTCCGAGAAATGGTCTGATTTTTTAATAATTTAGTCAAGTTGATAAAAAGATTGTAGATTGAATTGTCAAAGTTACGGTAAATCAAATTGAGAATATAAGATAAATTGAATTTTCTTTGAGAGTCTAATGCAAAAATAAGAGTTTGTTTATAGTCACACTTAGTCAAATCGTCGTGCGAGTTCGTTGAACCATCGGAGGATGTTGTTCTGCGTAGTGTCTTCGACCTCGTGTGTACATTCGTCCATGTCTCCCGCTTTTTGTAATCGTGTACTAATATGAAAAGCAGCATATAAGTGATCCAATGCCAAAGTATATTGTTTAAATGAATTTATCGTTCGTTCAAGTAATCTTTAGTAAAAAAAAAGTAGCTTTATTGATCATCACGAACACAGTTGTTAATAGAATTTTTTTGCCGACGTTTCGGACGTTTTATCGATTGATATTGATATGTAATATGCTTGAGAGGGTTTCTTTTGCCGAGATGTAACCACACGAGTGATATGTTGTTTTTTTGAGTTTTTTTTTAATTTGGTGAGTGTTTGAAGTTGTCTTATGACATCGAGTTAAATGTTTCGTTGCTTGTATTTATTTATATTTTTTTAAACTGTAATTTATATACTTTTTAGCCTTGAAAAGGGACGGCGATAAAACGTCCGAAACGTCGGCAAAAAAATTCTATTAACAACTGTGTTCGTGATGATCAATAAAGCTACTTTTTTACTAAAAATAAGTACTACTCTTACTCTTATACGAAAATTTGATCCTTAAACTAATTAACTGTGGCTTTTGCTAAAAATATAAGAGGAAAAAAAAATAAAAAGAAGATATATATAAGGGTTTAATGGATCAACTTAACCCATTTGTTCCTAAGCGAACATTTTATAGTCGATTGTTTTTTAGCCTAGAAAATTGTCGAAGAAAAACAAAAATAATACCAGAAGCACTTTTCTGAACTAAAATTTTCCGCTTTATCCGATTCTGAAGTTGGAATTTGAAAATTTCCATTGGAAAATTTAAAAATGGCGGTTTAAATTTGGTGAAAAATCAGAAATACATTTTTCAACATTTTGACATGCTTGTTTAGAATAAAACGGTTTAACGAAGATCGTGAGACGGATTCATGTTGCAAATGATATTATTATTGAAACAATTGATGTTTGCGAATTTTTCCGAAAAATTTTCCAAAATGGCGTCTGTGACATTATGAAATAATTGGAAACTACTTATTTTTTTTTTAAATGTTCTAATCTATAATATTATTCTATATCTCCAAATTTTGAATACTTAGGTTCTCGAGGTTGCTGATAACGAATCTAAAATTAGATTTGAAGAATTCAAGATGGCAGATCCAATATGGCAGACATTTTTTTTCAAAAGCCACCCAATTTTGGCCAAATTTGATATACGGGGGTTTTCAGGGTCGCTGATTACGAATCTGAAATGAGTTTTCAAATCCGGCAATGGGTATTTCTCTAACAGTCTTAGAGATTAACTGTACATCTTGAAGATGAACAATATGTTTATTTTAAACAAGAACCTGAAGATAAATTAATTAATAAAAACTATTAAACAACTTTAACGAGTTGTTTTTTACTAAATTCATCTGATGCAAAAGCAAAAAAATTTCTTTATTCTGAAATTCCTCAATATTATGTTTACGATAAAATAAAAAAAGAATGGAATGGGCGAAAAAAGTTTGATAAAGAAGATTTACGCTCATTTAAAGGCATTATTTATAATACATTTTATGAAGCATGTATGATTAGAGGTTTAATCATTACTGATAATGAATGGAATAAATGTCTAATGGAAAATAGTTGTTTTCAATTTCCACATGCACTATGTGAACTTTTCGCTTTTATTATATCTTTTGATTGCAATTGTAATGCCTTGGAACTTTATAATAAATATAAAGAACATTTCTTTGATCCAAAAGTACCTAAAATTTTAGAAGAACAAAAGGCTTTAAAAATTATAGATAATATTTTATTAATGCACAATTTAACATTGCAACAATTTAAATTACCAATAATTGATAATGAAAATGACAATGATATTTTTTATATTGATATTGTTAATAATAAAAATAATGAACTGGAAATATTAATAAAATTTTTAAAGTCTGAACAAAAACTAATTTTTGATGCAGTAATAGATGCAGTTAACAATAAAAGAAAATTTATATTTTATTGATAGTCCTGGTGTTAGTGAAAAAAGTTATTTATTAAATGCTATTATAAAAGTTGTCAAATTGAACAAAATACCAGTATTAGCAGTTGCTTGGACTGGTATTGCAGCAATAGATGGTAAAACTCTTCACTCAACATTTAAACTACCATTTAATGTAAATGAACAATCAACATGCTATATTTCTACAAATTCAAAACTAGGTCAACATTTAAAAAATATTAATTTATTTGGGATAAAATATCAATGACTTGCAAATATGAATTAGAAACTATAGATAATTTTTTCAAAGATTTATGTCGCAATAATATACCATTTGGTGGAAAAATATTAGTACCATCTGCTGATTTTCGACAAACATTTCCTATAGTCCGTTTTGGAAACAGAACTCAAATATTAGAATCATGTGTAAAAAGTAGTTCTTTATGGCAATTGTTTCAAAAATTAACATTAAATAATAATTTAAGTATGATCAATCCCAATAGTATGTTCAAAACGTGGTTATTAAATATTGGAGTAAATAAAAACGGTACAAAATTTGAAAACGATAATACAGTTATAAAAATTCCGAATTAATTAATTACTTTTAATAATTTGACAGATGATATCTATGGGAAAAAAATAAATATTAACGATATTTCTAATCTTAAAGATAAAGTTATTCTTTCACCAATGAATAGTGATGTTTTAGCGATTAATAATGAAATTATTGAAAGGATTGAAGGTGACAATAAGATATATTTAAGCGTTGACAGTGTTAACAATTATGAAAATAATAAATTGAATGAATCAATTACTAAAGATTTTTTAAACTCATTAATGCCTAATGGTTTACCGCCACATAAATTAGTATTAAAGAAAGGAATGATCGTTACGTTACTTAGGAATTTACATTTAGATGGAAATTTGTGTAATAGTACCAGACTCATTATTACTGAATTAAAGCAGTATTCTATACATGGAGAAATAATAACAGGAAAAAATTCAGGACAAATTGTGATGATTCCAAGAATAGATTTGTGCTCATCAAAGGATGATATACCATTTAATATGATTAGACGATAATCCCGTATTAAACCAAGTTTTTGCTGTGACTATTAATAAATCTCAAGGTCAATCATTTAAAAAAGTGGGTCTATATTTACCAAGACCTGTATTTAGTCATGGTCAATTCTATTGTTGCATCAAGAGTTACTGATGAGAAAAATTTGAAAATACATTTTTCAAATCAATCAATGATAGTTACAAATGCATAAGGAAAAGTACTTAATATAAATGAAAATAATTTGTGAGAATGCAATAGTATATACGAAAAATATAGTGCTTTCTGAAGTGTTTGATAAGTAAAAAAAATTAATTTTTAATTTTAAATATTAGTTTACCAAAAATATTAACATTATATAATTATTCAAAAATTTTAAAAATAATAAGTTTTCTGCAATAAACAACATTTTTTATACAACAAAAATTAGAAAAAATAATTAATTGTCTGCATGAAGCGACATTTATTATATAACATGTAACAAAAATATAACCTATAATACAATTTGTGAAGGTCTTAGCCTGGTTATAAGCTTCCTGTTTTGTGCCAGCAAAAACCAACTAAACCTTGCATACACTTACAAATAATTTATTTTTACCTATTAATTGCCACCAGGTTATGTCGCGCTATATCGCGTTCTTTCGTTCCTCTAGGTGGCGCTAGTTACTTGGTTTGGTCCAAACTACCCAATTTCCAAGTAACGCTGGTCGGTCTATCGATTCCATCGAAAACCCACCAAATTTCCAATTTGTGCGACGTTTTTCTAGTGGCGCCACCTATGTTCGACCAGGAACCAATTTCCTTTCGTCTCGATTACTACTAAGTAATCGAGACGAGAAAAATAAAAAAAAATCTTATTTGTTTATAACAATTCTATTTCTTAATAAAAAAATACCGTCTCGAGAGGGAACGAAAGAGTACCGAAATATACTTCACAATTTCGAAACGTGCTGACCTCATTATTGTTCACGAGTTACCCAATTGTTAATTAACAATATTCTTAACAATTGAACAACTATATTGTGCTTGTTAATTTTTCCAACATCCTTTACCCCAAATCCACACGTATTGGGCGCCAGTTGTAACGGGGTGGGTATTGGAGAATGTAAGGCCCCCGGTCAGGCCCAATCTGTCTCAACTTACCAACCTAAGATACAGTCCCTCGATGCGGCCGGGAATCACTTTGATTCCCGAGCAATGCCGTTAACAACGCCGAACACTTCGTTTGGCTTTAATACCGTGTGTTGGGCCCTATGCCCAAAATTACCAACTAGGGTATACGTCGGAGAGGGCGGTATTCGTAGGATAGAACTATCACCGGGAAAAGGTTATCAACAATCGAGATTTTATGTTAGTCGGCGAGAAAGATAGTCTCGCCGAGACAATTTATTAAATAAACAACCAAATAATAATAAATTAACATTAACAATTAAGGGGGAGTGGTACCGATGACTACCCCCGAGTTTAGCCAGTGTTACCAGATAGAGGTGTTTTTTCTTTGTTGCACTTACACAGTATGACCTCATTTACATTAGATAATAGAGGGCAGAAAAACCCTAAATGGTAACCCTGAGGTCAGCGCAAAAACGATTCGTTAAAACCTATTAACGGTCGAGTTATAAGCAACCGATCCGGGAATGATAGTAGCTGCCTACGTCACGCGCGCCTTCTCTCGTGAAGTGGCTCCCGCGAACCACCGACCTATATACCCGGGCGGGATTTATCACAAGAGGGGAGAAAGAGGAACGCTTCCTCTCCTGGACCGTACCAGGTAAATCGGGATACGAAATTACAAGACACGCGGGTCTGTATGTGGTGCACCACTTACCCCGGATCTCCGTAATTCGTACGGCGGGAAAAGGGGGCTGGACGACTGAGAGAACTTGGCCTCGTCTCTACTTCTCTCTCTCACTTGAATGGCCGGAACGGCTGCCGACTCCTTTCCTCCTTCTTTATGGAACGGCGAGGCGTGCTACTCCGCACGCTGACGTGGAGGTTGGTGGGGAGAACTCGCTCACACCCACACACCAAAACACACCGGCACTCTATTTCTTTTCCTTATAAAAAGTTAGTCCCGGCGTCTCTATCACGTTGCCTCACCGTGCGCGCGCGAACTTGATACCTCTCTCCTCGCGCACGATACTCGCGCGTTCCTGCACGCGCATCCTTCTCTATACTCTTTTCAGTTACTCACCTGATCGGTGACTCGCTTACCGTTATAAACATTAAAATACGAAACAAACCAATTTAAAAAGTAATGAATTGTCTGCATCAAACGACATTTTTTATATAAAATTATTAACCAAAAAAAACAAATTTTAAAATTCATAAATTGTTTGGATCCAGCGATATTTGATATATAACATTATTTGCGAAATAAACAAATTTTAGAATTAATAAATTGTCTGAATTCAACGACATTTAATATATAACATTATTTATGAAATAAACAAATTTTAAAACAAATGAACTGTCTGAGTCAAGCGACCTTTGTTATATAACATTAAAAAAAGAAACAAACCAATTTAAAAATTAATGATTTGTCTGCATCAAGCGATATTTTTTTATATAAAATTATTTACCAAAAAAATAAATTTTAGAATTAATAAATTGTCTGAATCCAGCGACATTTGATATAAACATTATTTACGAAATAAACAAATTTTAAAATAAATAAACTGTCTTCGTCAAGCAACATATATTTATGTTTATTTTATTTATTTATCCAGAGTTACATAGATTCCACATACATCATATATAAAATACATAAAATATACAAAATCATGCACACAACATTCGCAGGTCGTTACAGTGCAGTAATTATCTTACAACAATAACCCACTACAACTCCTCCGATGTTGGTTAGCTTCGCTGTGATATCACAGCAATAGCTTCCAACCATACTATCTTTCATCCTTTTTTATTCATTCAGAATTGGTTTCTTGACGCTACCATTCCACATCGGGCTTCCAGACATGTATCATCACAAAACCCATTCATTCACACTTACATTGATTATAGAGGTCTATCTGACTCCCATAACCAAACTTCTAACATTTCTATGTATTGAAACAAAATGAATTTATCGTTCGTTGATATATATATGTGTATATAATATCGGTCTCTCCGAACTAAATACTTTACTTTAGAATAAAGCAGGCCTATTTTGCCCTTTGTCCACTATGGTTGGTGGAATTTCCCAGAGCAGCTTGGCCTCCTTAGTAAGGAACTGGAGATCTCCAGTTCCCTACTAGAGACCGATATTATATACACATATTTCTATATATTGTTTAAGTATTAATAATTATATAATCTATCTATTAATAATGATAACAGCCTTGTTTTAGGGAATTTGTTTAAAAACTTATAATTATTCTATTATTTGTATTTTTGGATTTTATTTTTACTTTTTACTTTTTTGATAAAATTATATTGCAATTCTTCTTAGATTCTATATTGTAGATTTAATTTATCGTAAGAAAAATAAAATTTATATTTTGTAAATTTTTTTGAAGGTCTTGTTTTACCAATACCTTACTAGCATTGATCTCGCAGTTGTATACGTTTCTGTTGATGCTTTTTTATTTCTGGCAAATATTTTTGCAGACATGTAAGTCCAACTGCACAGGTTACTATATAGTGCGGAAACATTGTTCTGTGTTGTAATGCTGAGTCACATTTGTAGATTGATGTAAAAACAATATCATCTATTACTACAACGTCTTTGTTCAGAATACATAGAGTTTGTGAAACTTTGAATTCCTTTTATCCCTCTGTTAAAGTAAAATATGGCTTTGTTTGATCCTAGATAATTAATGTCTCCATTGATCATCCTATGATTATTTATTTGTAGTATCTTCTGACCTGGTGCTTCATCTGTTTGCTTTTTTCTAGCTCTTCTGTTATTTATTTCAGCCATTTCATCAATCTTATTAAAAACTGTTTCTATTGGCTTATATCTTTCAGTTGTTAAATCAATTTTTTTTGCTATACTAGGTGATTCTTTTTTAAATTCTATAATTTTATGTCTGTTTTGTTTGGCTCTGTTTCTTGTAAATATATATACATAATTTCTTTGGTTACTTTATCTATTTTTACTTCGATTTTTGAGTATAGAGTGATCATTTTGGATTAGTCAAAATTCGATATACGGCGATGTTGTCTATTATTATAATATTTACAGTTACCATTTGCGCATATATAAGTTCTTATATCAAGTACTATGTTCTCGTGTTGTTCTAGGTCATTTATGGAAAATATACCTATTTTCAAGATATCTTTTCTTCTTGTTTGTGTTTTTGACATTTCTGATATTTTTTCTTGCAAAAAAGTTGTCAGTAGCTATAATTTGAGTTGTTTGCAGTCTATATTCGAATCTATATTAGTACTAGGCATTTTTTGCTATCCACACCTTTATTTTTATTATATTTGATTTTTTACTCATAGCAAGTGTCTTTAATTCATTTGGTAAAGAATTAAAAACACTGATTGCAATTATATAATTGTTTTTTGTGGTGACATTTTTGTGATACTTGGGTGGTAATATAAGCTTTTTTCTGGTTTTACTTGAAGAGTTTATATATTGATTCTTTAAACTATTGTAATAATACTGAAGACATTCAAAAGTAAATAATTTCTGTAAATTAAAAGGAGTTTCTTTTTGGAATATATTCTTGTTGATTATTTTTAATATTCTTGTTTGTACAGCTTGTAACAGTTGTAGGTTATTTTGATATGCTCCACCCCATGCAATTATACCGTAACTTATCATACTGTGAAAAAGTGCATAGTACTACATTTTTGGTGTATATGTTAGTGTATATTTTTAGTATATATGTGTCCATAAGTTATATGATACCTGGTTCTGCTTATAAGATACTCAATATGATCACTCCATCTCATATTTGTATCAAACATTATTCCTAAATATTTTTTTTTAGTTACTCTATTGAGTAGTTCATTGTTAATTTTAATATCTATATTGTCTGGTACACTATCTATATAATTGCCATAAGTAATATATACTGTTTTTTGAACATTTAAAGTTAATTTATTTAGTCTTAACCAAGTAGAGACATCTTCTAAATATGTATTCACTTTTATTTCTACTTCTTTCCATGTTTCCCCGATTGTTATAACAGCATAAGACATTATTGTGTTTACTGGCATTTTAGTTAATAAATCATTTACATATAATATAAAAAGTGAAGGCCCAAGTATTGTTCCTTGCGGTACTCCTGTTTTAATTATTTGATATTCACTTTCGTGGTTACCAATCCTTAACTTTTGTTTTCTGTCATTAAGATAACTTTTTATTAATTTGTGGGCTTTTCATGATTTACTGTGCCAAAGGCTTTTGCCATATCTAGAGAAGTAATAGCAATTGGTTTACTTTGATCTAGTTTTTCATATATCGTTTTAGATATAAGACTTAGTGCATCTTTAGTTCCTTTTCGCTTAATGAATCCAAATTGCTTTTCGCTTATTATTTCGCTCTTGCTTAGGAAATCAATGGTTCTAATATGTACTAGTTTTTCAGAAATTTTGGCGATATTAGATATTAATGATATGGGTCTGTAATTACCCATTTCATTTTGCTTTCCTGCTTTATATATTTTGGAATAACTTCAGCTGATTTAAGTTGATCAGGCCATATTGATGTTTCTATACAAAGATTAAACACGTAAACTAAAGTATCAGCTACAATTGTGGCTATTGTTTTAAAGTTTCTGTATTTATCTTATCTACTCCACCATTTTTTGGTTTTAGATCATTTATTATATTTAAGATTTCTGTTTTATTTGTATCCTTTAAGAAGATTGTTTTTAGATTGCTTCTAGGTAGTTCTAGATTTCTCATATTTGGCTTTGTAATTTTATTACTTTATGTTTCTCCTAGTTTGCAAAAATATTTATTCATTTTATTTACTACTTCACTTTCTTCTTTAATTATAGTATTGTCTTCCATTTTCAGTTGTTTTATGTTAGTAGCATGTTTGCCTTTGTTTCTACCAATTTTATTAATTATACAGTTCCATAGTTTCTTTGGTTCGTGTCTATTTTCTTCTATAGTTTTTTTGTTATAATTAATTTTTGCTTCTATAATAACTTTATCAAGTGTATTGACGAAAATTGAAAATTTTGTATTGCGCCTCTAGATCTTTATTTTCCGGCTGCTCTTTCAGTTTCTTGTACATTTTTTCTTTTTTACTACATGAATTTAAGATCGCTTTGGTTATCCAATCTTTCCTCGGTTTGTTTTTTTATTTATTCCATTTCAGTTTTTTATATTTTGCATTTTCACAACATAATTGTATATCTTTTATCATTGCTTTCATAATTTCATTAGGATCTCTTACATTTCTATATTTGGACCACTCAATTTGCAACGCGTTGTTAAATATTTTATTGTAATTGTAACAGTAAGCTGTTTTGTTTGTGTCACTTTTATTTGATTTAAGATTTTGATTTTGTAATTCAGGGACTAATAGATAATGGTCTGTTAATGGTGTTTTATAGATAACCCTTTAGTATTGAGATAATCCGTTTTTACAAACATATTATCTATGCAAGTGCCTAATTCCGTTGTTAAGTTATTTGGTCTTGTGATGTTAGTGAAACTTGGAAGAAAACCTTTTTCAAATAGATTATTTAGAAAATCTGTACTTATAGCATTATTTTCCAGTATGTTAATATTAACCTTTTGACTGCGGGGGTGGTCAATATATCGACCACATAAAATACACAACATATTTAATGTTTTTAGATAAATTTTGATGTTTTGAATGTATATAAAATAGTTTTATAATTCCTCAAAATATTATTAACCTTGAAAATAGGTATTTCAAGGTCAAATTTCATCCCTAGTAGAAGCGAGAAGTTTAGAGTGATTTCTTTCGTAATTGTATATACTGTTTATAAAAAATACTTTAAAAAATCACTGCGGTATCCTTAACCTTGAAAATTTACAGTCAAGGTCATATTGTATTTTATTTGTATTAGCGAAAGTTCGATCTAGCTTTTTAGCGTTATTGATGAGGTCCAAACGGGAAAAAAATTAAAAAATCCTAAAATTATCTTTGTTCATGAAAATGTCTATTTCGCTATGAAATTTTAGTTTCCAAAACAAAATATCGAGCTTCAACCTTATTTTTGAAGGTTACATAAAATGCTGCGGCATTCATTTTCAGCGTGATCTAAAATCAATGACGTAAACACAAATCTGTTTTTTACTATTTCGGTCTGGGAGTTGGTATATCTTTGTTGTTCGTCAACTGGGTACGAAATAAATGTCATCACTTATTGCAGAAATTCGTCTAATCTTCAAAAATATTTTAATCTCAAAAAATTAATTTATTTTTTATTCATTCATATTTATAAATTTATAATACGATCCAGTTTGGTACTTCTCATGCATAACTTATTCGTCTCCAGGATTTGCACAGTATATAATTTTTACTATTTTCACTTTTTGAATATTACACTATTGAATAGTGTAATATTCTATCTTCTATAAAATGGCTGAACATGAAGCTTAGAGTATTGGCGAGTCCGAATCAGAAAATGAAGTAGTAGAAAACGAGGTTTTAGACAATGGAGCAGAAAATGAAGACATCGGGGAAGTCAATTTGGAAGACTTTTCTTATAAGGAAACTGAATTGTCTGAGGATGCGTATTTTTATCCATCAATCAAAGATTTTCAAGGTAGCTCCGAAATAAATTCGAATATCTCTTTTTCAGGAAATACACCAATTGATTATTTCAATTACTTTTGTGATTCTTCTTTGCTCAAAAAAATTGTAGAGGAAACCAATCGTTACGCAACTCAAAATCCCATAACTCGTACTTCCCACATGAAAGCTTGGTCCCCTGTCACAAAAACAGAATTCGAAACTTTTCTAGGCCTTTCCATTCTAATGGGCCATGTCTGTAAAGGCGATTTACAAAGTTATTGGCCCACAGATCTTTTGCTACAAACTTCAATTTTTGGACAAATATTGCCTCGCGATAGATATATTCACATCCTACGATGTTTACATTTTCATAATAATGAAGAAATTGAAAATCATCCTTTAGTGAAAATAAAGCCAGTAATAGAACACGTGCAAAGCAAATTTTTAGCAGGTCTTACTCCAGGAAAAAATCTATGCATAGATGAAAGTCTATTATTATGGAAAGGTAGGCTTCGATTCAAGCAGTACATTCCTTTGAAGAGAAATCGCTTTGGCATCAAGCTATTCATGATTGTAGACTGCGAGACGGGATTCGTGTTGGGTTTTATTGTTTATACTGGCGCAGACACTGATTATCAAAAGTTTGATTTGGGTGTTACAGGCGATATTGTAGCTCACTTTTTACAATCTTATTTTTATAAGGGTCATGTTGTACACATAGACAATTGGTATACATCTCCCACTTTGGCAGAATTTTTACACGATCGTGATACAGGTATGTGTGGTACAGTGAAAGTAAATAGAAAGGGATTGCCAAAGCTTGAAAGCATGTTAGTTCGAGGTGAAGTACAAGTCTCTCACAACGATGTGTGGATGGCAGTGAGGTGGGAAGATAAACGTAGCGTTCGTATGGTTACATATGTGCACGAACTTGAATTCTGTGCAACTGGAAAAAAATGTTACCTAACAAATAAAGATATTATAAAGCCAAGGTGTGTCCACGATTATATTCAAAATATGGGTGGTATTGATAATGTTGATAGACAATTATCTATAACAGAAACAGTGCGAAAAACAATGAAATGGTATCGATAGCTTTTTTTCATCTTATTGATCTTTGTCTATCCAATGCTCATGCGTTGTATAAAATGAGAAAACTGAAAGCTATATCATTTCCTTCATTTAGATTACAGGTTGCTAGATTATATCTGAAACTTGATCCTTCTGCAAGCATCTCTCCTTACAATGACTCTCCCATTCGATTAGTTGGCCGCCATTTCCCGAGGCAAGGTACAAGTCGAAGATGCCACTTGTACTTTTTGCGTAAGACTTCACGTAGAACGACATACATTTGCCCTAGTTGTGAAACTCCTCTATGCGCAGCACCATGCTTTGAAGAGTACGACACAAAAGAGACATTACCGTAGAGCCAATCATTCCTACGTGAGAGGCAAGGGGACTCACGGAAATCAAGCACCCCAATGGGATCACCTTTTCGCCACGTCTACGCCGTTGATCCTGGGTTATGCTAAGAGCGAATGTCAGAATATTTCTTGACATCTTGACAAATGTAGCAAATGTTTGTTGCACTTGTTTTAGAAGTGAATGCGACCTTGAATGTAAATTTTTAAAATCAATGATACCTCAGCTATTTTTTTCAGAATTTTTTTTTATTTAGTCTATGACACTATGTACGAAGATCTTCAAAAAATTCTATCTATGCTAGAAAAAAAAATTTGACCTTGAAAAATAGATTTTAAGGTCAAGAGTATCTCTAGGATTTTTTTACTATTTTTTCATGTTCAGCGCGAGAAATTACATAGGAATACCCTCTAGAGTTTTCCTGAAAAATGAGAAAAAAATTTTACATTGTACTTTACGTTGCCTGCGGGGGTGGTCGATTTATCGACCAGCAGTCAGGGTGGGGACTCTACCTGAAATATCTAATGATCTCATATATACATTTTGCATTTTATAAAAGGTCGTTTAGTACTAAAATTTTCCCGCAGCCCAAAGGTTAATATCGCCAATTATTATATGATTTACCGCTTTACTCTTTTTTTGTTCTAAGTAATTTTTTAAATTTATGTTAAATTCTGAACAATGCAGATCATGAGACCTATATATTGAGGATATTTCAAGCAGTTTGTTATTATTTAATGTAATTATTGTATTTAGTATTTTCAGCTTACCTATAACTATCGTTTCACTTACATGTGTTACATCTTTTCTAATATATGTCTCTTCTTGTGATATACTTGCTGTTTTTTGATTTTTTTTCCTGTAATTGTGTTGTTTTTGCATTAATCTTGTTTGCCATTCCTTTAACAGTTTTGACTTTTCTTTGGTAAAGTATGTTGATCATTTGCAAATTGCATATCACTCTTAATGCACTTGCTTCACTTCATCCCATTTCGGTAATACAGGTTCTATTGGGTAATTAATTGAGTCGATGTATTTTTTTGCTTTTTTTTTTTATAATGCTACATTTCATTCTATCCATTGGTAAGTGATCCGTCGGTAAACTGGTTCTGTATTTCATATTGTTGAAAATACAGTTAGCACACTCAATTTTGGTATTTTTACATTCATTTATGTTATGTTTTTCAGAGTACTTTATGCATACCGTCTCATTTTTGCATTTTGCTGCACTATGTCTGTATCTTGCACAATTGTAACAAGGCGTTGTATTAATGAGATCGTAGGCTTTGCAGCACTGATGTCCTATGAAAACCTTATTACCACATCCACGTAAAAACGTGTAAATTTCCGGTATAACTTCCATCAAGTCTGTGTTAGTTTTATTTCTTTTATTAGTGTACATATGAAAGATTTTCCCACCTTCATTGAATTGACTGAAATTTCTTGTATTAATATCACTTTCAATATCATTCTCATTCATTTGTGTAGCATTGTCTATTCCTACTATTTTTATCTTTGGATTTCTTTGTTGTTCTATATTAATATTACAGTTCTTTAACTTTTTGCTTAGTGCTAACTTAACTGCTTCTACACTTCTGGAATTGATGCAGCTTAATTCTATTTCGGTGTCATTTTTCTTACGTATGAACTTTGTCTGTATGTCTTTATGTGATACAATGCAACTCGTAAGCAATTCCATAGTAATTTTTTGCTTTAAGTCGTTGGTCTTTACCGTTATTCTAGGCACTTTTTTCTGTTTTGGTTTAATGTCACTTATAACTTCTGCATATGTTTTTGTAGTTGTTACTTTTCCATACTTTTTTGTTTCTGCATTTCTATTAATTCTTTTTGAATTTGATTTTTCTTCTTGTAACTCAGTTATTAGTTCTTTTAATAAGGTGTTTTCTTTTATCAGATGTTCGATTTCATTGTCTTTATTTCCTATAGTTGCATGTTGTTTCTCAACTGTTCTATTATGCAATTCTTGCAATAACTCTTCTCTTAATTCTTCTGTCTTTTTAATTTAATAGCAGCAATCACTTTTAGCCACATCACTTAACATATGTTGATCTGATTGTAAAGTTATGTCTTGAAGCCTGTGATCCGGACAGATTATTAGGTTTTCAGCCACATATTTATGATTTTTTATTTTTCAAAACCATATCTGTGGTATACACTTTCACAAATGATGCATATCACTGTTTTCACTTCTTGCGTAGGGCGATACTTGTATACTTTACAGTCGAGCTTATCTGGAGAATATTTCTCACTCGACGCCATCTTGGTACCACCATATTTGTTACATAACATTATTTACGAAATAAACAAATTTTAAAACAAATAAATTGTCAGCGTCAAGCAACATTTGTTATATAACATTGAAAAAAGAAATAAACCAATTTAAAAATTAATGATTTGTCTGCATCAATCGACATTTTTTTTATATAAAATTATTTACCGAAAAAACAAATTTTAAAATTCATAAATTGTTTGAATCCAGCGACATTTGATATATAACATTATCTACGAATTAACAAATTTTAAAAAAATGAACTGTCTGCGTCTAGCGACATTTGTTATATAACATTAAAAAAAGAAACAAACCAATTTAAAAACTAATGTATTATCTGCATCAATCGACAATTGTTATATAACATTAAAATATGTATATAATATGTATATATATATATAATATAAAATACATAAAATATACAAATTTATGTATATAACATTCGCAGCCTGTTACAATGTAGCAATTATCATACAACCATAACCCACTATAACAATTCAAATCCTACAGAGCAATTTCAATCTTCAATCAAAAACGTCTTCTATTGACTTAAAAATCCTTCGTCTTAAACCAGAATATATATCGGCTGCGATCACCTATCCGCACACTTGCCGTTAAAGTTATTCGGAAACCGTGTTTCAGTTTCCAATAACGACAGGTAAATTAATGATCTTTCCGGAAATGGACCGCGAAAAGAAAATAATATGTAAGTTCGCGAGAGCCCGTATACTTATATACGGCTCATAGGATAACGGAGGTTTTATCTATATGCGACTGTTTTAAATCTATAAACCAACACGATTTGAGATGCAATTAAATATGATCGGATTTATTAGATTTTAGTATTACATGTGATATGTACTAAGCACAAAACAATTATCGTTCGAGGTCAACGCACGCATGAGAGTTGAGTCGGAGTCGTCGGCTCAACGCGGGGGGGAAAGAGGGGTACGCGAATTAACTCTCCTAAACTACGAACAACCGCGATAAAGTTAATCTATTCGCGATAATTATAGTTCGCGCGAGAAGTGGTACCACTTACTTTTTATTCTGTTCGTATCGCGGAGAAACTGACACGAAAAAATAGCTTTCTCTCTCTCTCTTTCTCTCTCTCTCTCACTCGCTTGCGACTACTCGGCCGGTCCTGTGTCATGTGTCACCAAATATCTCTCGACACCGTGTCACACCAGCCCGGACGGGATCAATCTTCAACACGTAGATTAACTCGCGTCGTGCGTATATTAAACGCCACAATAAATGTCACTCAAAAAAACTGTGTAAAATATGCGTAAGCCGATACGCTACCAGCCGCACGTGTTGTCGCAATCTCTGCTTCCGTACAGGTGGTCATGCGCGCGCAAACGCTCTCTCTCTCGAATTGTCGAGTTTTGTTGCGCGAGCATCGGCCGTTCGAGTCGTTGGCTATATATATATATATATATATATATATATATATATATATATATATATATTATATTTATTGAATAGAAGTTCGTAGCCTGAGCGAAGCGAGGATGTCAAATAAGACGAGTTTAAATAAGTTTATACAATTAGATTGTAAACATTAATAGTTACAATTGAATGTAACCCTAGTGGAAATAATTCGATATTTTTTTAAAGTTTGCAGTAAAGTTGGCCGGTGTCTATCAAATCCGTAATATTTGAAACATTTTTCCAACTCTAACAAAGTTTGGCCTATTTTTGTACATAGAGTGGTATACTTTAACTCATTTTAGGACAAGTTTAAGACAATTATTTTTGAGTAATAAATGTTAGTAAAGTTTCTGAAATGTTTCTTAAGTTGCGAAAAATAAAGCAAGCACCTTGCTAAAACTAAAAAAATTATGGAAATATTAAAGTTTTATTTAGTTTTTTTAGTATAAAGTTCGGTCCACTTTTGGCGTATTTGGAAGCATTTTCGTTGAAAACATTGAGAAAATAAAATTAATCAACATTTATAAAATGAATATCGTAATGAACAAAATTTAAAAAATGGTAAAATAATAATTGTATAATTTATATAATGTAAAAAATTATACAAAATATTTTGGTAACTTCTCTAACTATTAAATGAATTATAAATGGCATGGTAACTATTATACTAACCGAGGGAGCGGTAGCGACCTAGGTAGAACGGCTAGTATTTATTCAATAAATTTCGGTAAATTTTTCAAGACAAGGACACCATAAATTTTGCGGTGGAATTTTCCGTAAAAATAGCCAGGTTTATTTAGTTAACAACTAGAGACAATCTAAGTAGACGCGAGACTCACACGGTTTCCAGATTGCAATTTATTCTCTTTGTTGCTCTTACATAATAAATATTAATAGACTTGAGTACGTATAACTAACTGATCACCGTTTCTAGTGGAGATGAGGATGATTTTCTATGTGCTAACGTGTATGAAGGGAAATCTTATAATATACTAGCGTCAGGCGTTATCGCGCCTTTTGCTAATGAAACAATTTGTGAAGGCTTTAGATAAAGAAGGACAATGTTTTTAATACCTGACAAATCAATTTCCTCGATTGACTGAAGCTAAGTGGAAAGAAGAGATATTCAATGGACCTTAGTCAGACAACTATTTTACGATGAACATTTCATAAATACAATGAACATTTAGAAAAAACTACATGGCTTAGATTTCGAAATGTTGCTTGAACCTTTTTGTTGCTTGACCCCGATCGTAGCAAATATGGTAAGTAACTTTCAGCATTTGGGATGTTTGATAAATATTAAACTCCATTTCTTAGATACTCATGGTAGCTATTTTCCAGAGAATTGAGGCGATTACAGCCAAGAGCAAGGTGAGCGTTTCCATCGAGATCTGAAAGAAGTCGAACAGCGTTGGCAAGGAAAATGAAGATAGCAATAATTCGAAAAGAATTAGAAATCCACTATTAGGTCCTTTCGAAACAAAAGAGAACGTTACAAGCGAAAGAAGGATTAAGCATTTTTTCAACTGCAATATTCAGCGCTTCGAATAGAAGAGACTTGATTCTTATAAAACTATAAGAAAGATAAAAAGTAACCAAAATACTACATCAAAATGCATGCATATGTGACCTAATAATGACGAAAAACTGTTCCAGTATTTTTAATATTTTATATGAATTGTGGCAAAACTGTGGGCATTGAGGTCAAACAGACCTCCGAATTTGATTTCAGCGACCCGAAAAACATACAGGTATGGTGGTCTGGTTCCGATGTCAAACCACTTTTTTTGTGTGCCGGTGTAATTAGCATAGATGGAGCCTTGTAGTTTAGTGCGGTATAATAAATGGTTATTTCATAGGACTTTATTTTTCCGATGAGAATGACAACGGTGCAGTATATCTTGATTTCCTGCAGAACGAGTTATCAGTATTATTGTAATATGTGGACTTGGAAACATGACGACGATTATGGCTGTGATGGTGCACCGTGTCATCGTTTACTAATGGTTCGTCACTTCTTGAATCAACGATACCGAAGACAATGGACATACATTGGTACATTGGATATTTTGACCATAAGTGATCTTAATGATTTAGACCCACTCTGGAAATTTTTAGGCAGTTTCTGACTATAAAAAGACATCTTTTAGACAGTATTAGGTTACCAGAGTCCGGAGCAGAATTGCTGATTTTCACTATTTAAGGTTTAAATGGCTTACAAGAGTGTGACAGCATACATTTATGTCTTTAAAAGTATTTTTAATGAAAAGTTCGGAAAATTTTACAAAAAAAGTCATACTTATGTTTTTAGTGAAAAATGCATCCCCTGGGAGCTAAAAATTCATGAAAATGGGCATATAATGCAAAAAAGTGCTAAAATGTCAACTTTGACTCTCTGTAACTTAAAATAATGGCCCAGAAAAAATCTGAAAAAATTCAGGAGAACTACTGGATACCTCTAAAACATATTCCCACAGTTATAGCAATATTTATTTTTTTCATCTTCGATGTCACAGAGAACCACCCATATATATATATATATATATATATATATATATGCCGCATTGTATAAAAATTTTTCATTGTCCATATATATATATCAGTGTGTGTGTCCTTTTTTTTTGAGAAGGCGGTAAAAATGCTCTTTACGCATGGAGTGTGGGACTCAGTCAGCGTGATCCATACCCACTAAAACACCACCCTGCCATTGGTCTTGGCAGGGCTCCTCCTCTCAACTAATCTTTACTCGTCCACTTGGCGACATCTGGGATGACGCGGTGGGTCCAGCGACCTTCGCTTGCCGAATCCCATCTCTGCTGCCACTGTTCGATGGTCTTGTTTAACCACCGACTGCTACAACCACGTGCTGCTTCGCTGCTGTTTTCTAAAGTACGCCGACTTTTTCCTGCACGTATCAGCCCTCTCTATCGACAAAAGATCGTTGAAAGGAATTCTTGCGATCACCGAGAGGGCTATATCTGACACGGTTCTATAAGCATGAGCTACCCTTAGTGCGGCTATTCTGTAGGCTCGCCGGAAGGATGCACCGTAGCTTAGATTACTTCGTAGGGCGCCCGCCCAATCGGGGCTCCATATAAAATTACCGAGCTTACCACTGTCGCTAAGAGGGCTCGACGTGGCTGCTTTGGCTCTCCGATATTGGGCATTATGTCCGACAAAGCTTTAGCCACTCCTGCGGCTTTCGATCCTGCACTCAGCAGGTGTTCCTTGAATGTTAGCCACGCATTCAAGATTACTTCTAGGTATTTCACCATGTCCGCCGATCTAATACGCCTACCATTTACAGTAAAGGTGGTGCACCTCCTTTGCTTCGTTCTGGAGGTAAGTACCGCCTCGGTCTTTTCGGCCGCCAGACACAGCCCATGGTTGCTCAACCATGCAGATACTACCGCGATAGAGACATCTCCAGGTTTCTATCTCATCGATGCTCCTTGTGACGACGACCGAAGCCACATCATCCGCAAAAGCTACCATCGACATTCCCTCTGGAAGCTGCTGCCTAAGCAGTCCGTCGTAAATGACGTTCCAAAGAAGAGATCCCAAGACCGAACCCTGCGGCACGCCTCCAGTGACGTTATAGGAGTGCGCGCTATCCTCGGTGTCATAGAGAAGGATCCGTTCTGTGAGGTAGCTCGAGATGACTTTGCGTAGGTAGAGTGGCACCTTTAATTGTTCCAAGGACAACATAATGTTGTCCCATCGAGCTGAGTTGAAGGCATTACGGATATCCAGTACGATAATAGCACACATGCGCCTAGAATTCCTAATACCACCGATGGCATTGGAGGCCAACTCAACAACTCGACTTATAGCGTCAATAGTTGAGCGCCCTTTCCGAAAACCGTACTGATTGTCGGACAGATCGCCTGCCTGTGCAATGGCTGCTTGTAGCCTGGCACAAATGACCCGCTCGAAAAGCTTCCCAGCTATATCCAACAGAGTGGACGGTACGAGGAAGGGTTCTCCTGTGGTTACCTCCCCTTTGGGAGAAGCACCAACCTCTGTACCTTCCACCGTGCTGGGAAAGCATCCTAATTGAAAACATGTACTAAATGTATCCGCAAAAATTTGTGGCACATTCAGCGCAGTGGTCTTAATGGCCAGACCAGGTATTCCATGCGGCCCTGGAGCTTTAAGGATGGATATTCTCCTTGCAGCCATTTTCAGCTCGGTTATGCTAATGACTTGGCGGCGCGACTGCACTGTCGGTCCCCATTAGGCCTGTCTCGGCTGCCCGTTCCTGATGTTGTGGGAACAGGTGGCGCACCGCTTTGTCAAGAAAATGTGGACACGATGGCATTGAGGCGCCCTTGGGTTTGATCTTATTCATCACCATTTTGTAGGGCTTACCCCAGGGATCGCGGTCCATTTCCTTGCAAAATTTGCGCCAGTACTTGCGCCTAGCCGCTTCAATGGCAGCTTTGAGCTCTTTCCGTTTTTCCTCGTAGGCCGCGGTTAGTTCTTTGTACCGCGGCTGGTTCCGGGCTCTCTGGTGCAGTCGCCGAATCCGGAGACACTCACGGCGTATTTTTGCGATGTTCTCATTCTACCAGTAAATAGGTGGACGGCCACGGGGGATGGATTTCTCGGCCATAGAGATATCGCAAGCCGCCGTTATGGCATGCGTGAGTTCCTCGGCTCGTTCTTCTGGTGTTCCTTTGACATACGACTTCTGCTATGGAGCAGAGGAACATTTCTCGGTCGTAGGTAGACGATACCCATCTCTTGTATTAAAAGCTTATCCTCCGCCGTCGTGGCCTCGTCCATGTCCTTTATAGTAATGGACTCTCTGTGGGTCAGCATCTGGACCTCTGCTAACCCATGGAGTGTGAACGAGACCGCTACCTCGAGATCTGGAGTTCCTACGCCAGGTCTTCCAAGCTCAATGAGCAGATCTTCTCCTCTGGTACGCTGGATATGGGAGTCTCTTTCTCCCAACGGCTTGAGGTTTGCTGCGGGCCGTATTTGCCGAAGGATATCGGCATAGACTCGCCCTCCTGACACTTTCATCTTAATGGCGTCGGGACGAGCTGGTTTCACGACCGCTTTAGGTTTTTTGGACACCTTAGGTGGTCCTCCGACATCCTTGGCTTGCTTCAGCTGCGTATTCTGCTGAGCCTCTTTCTTTTTCCCTTGTGCACTAGAGTAGCCCAATCAGGGACTTTTCACTGGTTCCCACCGGTCTTAGGAACGGATGACAAAGCATCTGTTGGTCCATTTTTGTTAGTGAGCTGCTTTGACCCCTTCTTCCTTTTCTGCGGGGCATGCTAAGGTGGTGAGAGCCTTTCCCTCTTCACCGGCCTCCTTTGACGCTCTTTAGCGCGGAAGATGGGCCACGATTGGCACATTCCATCCATACGCGCATCTGCCATTATAATTTTCTGCGCTGTCGAACACAGAGCACTGCTCACCCGCGCGTATTAATTAAGAGCCCTGCTTGTTGCTCTCGCCATACTCTTCAGCTCTTTGTGGATGTTGTTCTTATTAAGAACAAACTCCACCAAGGTGTCTATTTTCTCACGCAGACGGACGAAAGCTTTGTCAGCGTCAGTCGACATCCCAGTCGAAAGCAGGTCGCACGTAGCATTTGACTAATTTTTTACATACTTGCGTCCAGATAGTCATCACCGGCGATTTTAATATTAACATGTGCAATAGAGATGGGGCGTCCGCCATGTTGGATTCCTATTTAGATTCACTAAACCTTTTCCTTATTAAATCCGATCATAAGCATTCATCCACCCATTCATCTCATATATGGCTCGATTTATTTATTACACGTAATCCCCCGCCAGTCGTTATTTATTCTAAGTCACCAGTTTCCTTTGCAGCAGGGCACGACTATATTGTACTTGCATTAGATCTTATCAAACCATTGCCGGCTGTAAAGACGATTTGGTCGCGGAACCTTGCTCTAATTGATCCGCCGGCGGCAGCTCTATTTTCTGATACATTTAATCGTCTTTCATCTCACTCTTGCACTACCATTGTGTCGTCTACGTCATCAACTTCACACCTTCTTCTTCACAATGTATTCTGATGCCATCCTCCTCATCCCCCATTCCCATCAACATTCTTCTTTCAAACCTTGTTTCAGCTATCCTACATACATTTGATTCACTTTCTCCTGCTAAACTTAACATCATTAAAAACTTCAGCAAATCTTGGAATACACTACATATTAAGCAAAATATTACGGCTCGTAACATAGCGTATAAAAGATACTTGGCCACTGGCCTGAGCTCGGACTATCAGACTTACAAAGATCTACGTAATCTTCTTAGAAATGACATAGACTCCAGTAAATTTTTGCATTTTAATAACAAAATCAAATCCGCCTCTAACTCGTCTAGTCTGTGGAAGGAGCTCAGGAATATGGGTCTCGCGTCTAAATCAGCACAATCACCTCTCAACATTTTTTCACTCGATCAGCTCAACATCCATTATGCCTCTATTTCTTATTCAGCCTTTCCTTTCACATATACTCAACTTCAGTCTCTCATTTCATCACCAGACATCTTACCCTTATCTTATCCTTTAACTTCCTTCCACTTTGCCCCTATCACCTCACATAGAGTCCTGTCCACTATATCCAGGGCTACCTCCAAAGCTAGAGGCCATGATGCAATTTCTATTCCAATGCTAAAACTTATAGCTGCTCAAATAGCACCCCATCTAGCTGAATTATTTAATTTGCCTCTCTCAACTGGATCCTTTCCAGAGCCTTGGACTAAGTCTCTTCTCTTTCCTTTGGCAAAGTCAAGCAGGGTGATCTCGCCGTCGGACACTAGGCCCATTGCAAGGCTCTGTGAAGTCTCCAAAATTTTAAAAAGGTTAGTTCATGAACAACTCACTGAGTATCTTAATAGTAATAATTTAAGATATAGACAAACGCATGATCACCATTCTCATTCTGTTTGATTTTTCAAAAGCGTTCGATTCGGTGCCACATGATTTATCACTTCGTCAATTACGCTCTTTGGGTTGTTCCGATACGGTTATCACCTGGTTCTACCATTACCTAGTTGGCGGCACTCAAGCGGTGGTGGATGAACTGGGGGCAGGCTCGGCCTGGCTCGACATATCTAGGGGGGTTCCACGGGGCAGTGTCCTGGGCTCACTGTTATTTTCTATTTTTACGACCTTTCGCGTGTTTTAAGAGATTCAGACTACATGATTTTTGCGGATGACACCCAGATCTATCACTCGTTTTATCCAGCCGATTTCGCTCAGGGCGTACAGAAACTTTCGGAAGATGCAAATGCGGTGGATAACTGGGCGAGGTCGAATGGACTAAATTCGAATGTGAAAAAGACGAAGGTGATGATCTTGGGCAGTCAGGCTTTTATTTCGCGCATTGACTTGGATACTGCCCCGAAGGTTGCAATAAGGAATAATTTCCTTGACTATGAGTATGAAGTCAAATCACTAGGCCTCTGGATTACACCTACCCTGGACTGGTCTCGTCAGGTCGCGTCTGTGTCACAGCGAGTTCATGGAGTTCTTCACTCCTTAAGATTTTTCAAACGAGTGCTCTCGCGTCGGAACAGAAAGAGTCTTGTCGAGGCTCTGATTTTCCCGCACTTCAATTACGCATGCGCGGTTTTTCACGACTTGGATGCTACCAGAAACTTAAAACTGCAGCGTCTATTAAATGCTTGCGTTCGTTATGTGTGGGGAAATATTCCGTGATGCGAATCTTAAGCTGGGTTGGCTGTCGGTTGAGCTTAGGAGATCCCTTTTCATTGCTACTTGTGCTTATAACATCATTTCGTGTAAATCCCCTCCCTACTTTGCCCGTCACTTAATTCTTCGCGACACTTCATTTCCATCCCGTTCTTCCTCACGCCACTCACCCTTGTCCCTTTTTTATCTTCCTCCTAGAACTGAAGCCCTAAATAATTCCTTCATTATCACTGCCTCTCGCCTCATCAATCACCTCCCTTTCACCAATTTTGACCCTCTCCTCTTCGGTTCCTTTAAATCATCCCTCTCATTATATCTCTCTGCGCTCGATCGGCAGGCTTGGAAGGTGAGGATTAGAAATGAGGGAATCATCTGCCTTCCCTTGCCGGACTTCTGAGCGCTTAATTATTAATTAATTGATAATAAATTGTATTATGCTCCGATTACATCTTATTTTATTCCATTTTTACGTTTAAATTGTTATTTAGTTAAGTATGTAACGGTTTTGCTATTTTTAATAACAATAAATAAAATAATAATAATTCAGAACCGTTAAAATAATAGTCTCATTTACACGATCGGCCGCTCAGTAGTAATACGACTATAATAAGCCGTATAGGCGGAGGCGGCGGTAATCTTTACTTAGCGAAACGCGAGAAAAAGGAGTAAACAACTAAATAAGCAACAATGCAATATTTAATTAATAATTAAAATAAATGTATTCAGAAAAAAGTAATACAGGCGCGTCGCAGCGCGCGAAACGCAGGTCGATGTATACGCGAGGAATAAAGAGAGAAAGAGAGAGAGAGACTACAAGACTGGCACTTACAGTGCGTGAGCCGCGATCGATGAATAAACCACCAGGCGAAGTCTGCGTAGTCGCTACCCTTTAGCTTCCTGGGCTGCGTCGTCGCCAAACAAACTAATGTAACTCCACTGGATCACCAGCACAGCACCAGGATCACAAGCACGGGGCGATCAAAATATGGAGAGAACAAATCACAAGGTTTCTCACGACAGATGAAATTAATCACACGACGGTTGAATTTAATCTCTCGGCGGTTGAGATTAGTCTCTGGACGGTTGAGTTTAGTCTAAGTGCTCTCGCACTTACGAACCGAAAACTCTCTCTCTCTTTCCCTACTTTTACCTTTACGAAGGTCCGCGAAAATCGCCGAAAATCGTCGAACGTCGACCTGTAACATCTGTGAAGATTAATACACAGGCTAGACAGAGAGAGAGAGAATGTAACGAGCAATGTAATATAATCAAATATTACATTGATTCGTTATAAGTATTTATTTTATATTTTTATTATTTTGGCGCTGTATTATGCATTATATTGTTATTTTATCTTTATTTTGTTATTTTTATTATTTATTTGTTATATTTAGTTATTTATTTTATTATTTTGTAAATAACTTTTGTTATTGTTTATTTTTGTAATTTCTGAAACTATTCGCTGATTTTTTCGCTATGTGTATACGGGGTTTTACCCCATTTTACCTAATAAACTGATGATTTATTTTACTTTACTGTTACATTTTTATATATTTTATTTGCTGTTATCCTATTTTTAAGCGCTATTACTTTGTATTCTTTTAGTGCATCCGGGGTTTTGCTTCTATTCACAACATTTACTCTGAATTTGTAACTATATTTTGTGACATTATTGCTTTTATCTTTAAAAAAGGTTGCTGAGAATCTAATAATTTGATCTCGGTTTTGGACCAAGTGTAATCCTTCATAACTATGTATTAATATATATTAAAAATTTTAAAGTATTAAGTAGCTTTGACAATTTTTAAAAGTCTTAACATCTAAGGACTACTAATGTCAAGTAAAATATTTTCTGCTTTTAAAGAGTTTTCACAGTCTCATGTTTGGCAACGTTGAAAGTCTTACTGAAATCAAATAATGACAATAGTTTCACTAACACTTTTGTGTTTTCGTAAGTTACAGTTTTATCAACAATTTATGTAATATGACACACTATTAGATATGGAACAGATATAGAGTTATCGCATTGATTTTAACTTTTAGGCTGCCGGAAAGCCTACATATAGATGACCTGACTTTTGCCCATACTTGATACATGATACGAGTTACAAATTTGGGCGCTATAAAAGGAATGTTTGATATTTCAAACCCCGGCCGTCTAAAGGTTAAGACACGATAAAAGTTTTTACAATTATCGAGATTACAGGATATGTTACTAAAAGAGTGAAATATTTAATTTGAAAATGTTAGATTCGATAGCAAAGCCAAAAAAAAGAAAGAATCCTTTGGAGAAAAGATTGCGATATTTAACGCAATGCTTTCTGTATTAGATTAAGCGATTGAATTTGGTATCGCATATTTCCTTTAATTTCTTTTATAGCACCTCATTTTATTGACAATTACAAATAATTTTTTTGATTTGCAAATAATTGAACGTTTAAGTACAATTGTTTCTTTTACGTCTAACCGAAGTACCTAATGTTACAAGTCAATTAACTATAAGTTTAGTATTCAATTTTCATCGTCTACTGATACAAGATATTTTAAATTTTGTTTTAAAAGTATGTTAAATGTAAAATTTGTATTGACGGATTATTTTGCTGATTTGTTGCAAGTCCAATTATTTTAACTGTATTTTTATTAAAATTAATGTCAAGGAATTGAGCATACATTACGTATATGTAAATATTGTTTATCTACTATCTTTAAACTGTCACCTTTATACACATGTTGACAATGTCTCAAATATCAACATCTACCCTAGCTGCTTTAATCTACTTAGAAACGCGCATAGACCAAGGTATTTTGTTAGATATGTAAACATTTCTACTGGCACATCCGCTTTGTTGGTAGTATCTTTTACCTATGTCGGTTCATTAGGATGCTAACATTCCTTGCGCGGACTATAGCCAGATTGTTTTTTTTATATATTATAAATTGATGTAGTTAATGGTTAATTTATAGTACCACATTTACAGTATGTTAACGTTTGCTTTACCCTAAAAACTATTCTGACCAGTCAATAGAGGTCTTGTATTTTTTTACTAGGAATTCTTCATCATGTTTTGTTTGATACCTCGTTTCACGACATACATCGTTGCTGCATAATATACCGCCCCTTATACTATTTTTTAACTCTGCATTAAGATTTGTCTATAATCAATACACGTCAAGTTCTTAGGAGTATCAAACATCTATCACCCTCAATGCATTTTGTTACTTAGCCGTTGTAATACTATGTACTGTAAGGACTGATTAATAATTCACAATAGTACTGCGACTATACGTTTGGACCTTCCTGCACCGTTTACTTTATCTCATCCTACGTATTTGCTGGAGTGAGTTTATTTCGGAGGATCCTTCTACTAAGAAGGGGAGTACATGACTTCCGGGAAACGGATCTTATCCTAACTTTGGTATATCTTTTGTAATGTAGAAATATGAACAAATCCAAGTTCCTGCTTGCCAATGGTCATATTGAACGAAAGTTATTCGTCATCGAATAATAATTTCAATGAAAATTACTTTCAATTTAATCACTTTTAACTCCAAAACAAATATAGATAAACAATCAATCCAAAAACCAAAAGGAAGTCGAATGTAAGTAGATATAATTTAAAAAAAGAAACTAAAATTGCTCCATTTGGAGCAAAGTTATGATAAAAATAAGAATATTCGTTAATCTATTGCTTGTTTATACTATAAGTTATATGATGAGCCCACCAGGCATACTCAGGTATAGTATAGTATAAACAAGCAATAGATTCACAAATATTCAAATAGTTAGAATAATTGAAATTTTTAAATTATATGGCATTAGATCACAAAATGCTTTTTTTGGCAATATTCTGAGGATTAAGACTTTAGTTCTATGTAAGTGCGTTAGAGGGCTACCTGTTAATATGTGGCACTTACTAAAGTTTGCGATCGGTAGGGCATATATACCCCATGTCTTCCTCGTCGGAATAGAGCTGGTTTTCAAAAAAAAAAAATTTATTTTATATCATTCATCTGTATCTAGAGTCGACATGCCTAGACTCTACTGATAAACCCACCAGGCATACTCAGAACGAAATACGATAAGTTTTCTTTTCCTTTCTTTCTTTTTACTCCGCTTTTTTAGTTTTTTTTTATTTTATACTACAAGATATTAAAATTTTTTATTTTGACTTAGCTTGTCTTGGTCTTTTTGCAAACACGCATCCTGTGAGGTTTCTCAAGTGGCTGGTATTAATACAGTCCGCCTTACTGAGTTGTGAGGAATAGTCTTTGGCTTGTGGAGATCAATAATTTCATTTATCATATAAAAATAAGAAATTGAGGACTTTTGGGCTAAAAGAAACAATAAACTTCTTATATTAAGTTTTTGTTAAAATATTTTTAATTTTTAATTTCCTTCATAACTTTACTCCAAATGGAGCAGTTTCAGCTTCTTTTTTTCAAATTATATATACTTGAATACAACTTTCTTCTGGTTTTTGGTTTGATTGTTAATCTTTATTTGTTTCGGAGTAATAAGCGACTATGTTGAAAGTAATTTTCATTGAAATTATTATTAGATGTCGAATAACTTTCGTCAATGTGGCCATTAGCAAGCAGGAACTTGGATTTCTTTATATTTCTACATTACAAAAGATATATCAAAGTTAGGATAAGATCCGTTTCCCGGTGGTCATTTACTTTCCTTGTAACTTTTATTCTACTATATTAGGTTTCTTTATTTTTGTCCGTATTCAGTGAGTATTCCTTTATTTATCACTTGAAGAATGAAAAAACTCCACTAAGTATAAAGTAGTATACACATCTGGTGTACTGGATAACTCTTAAATTTCTCGTCACGAACTGAATAACCACTTTTTTTTATTTTTTAGGTAAGGCAATGCTGCGAAGAAAAAATGATTGCTGTTCATGTAGCTTGGTTACATACGGAAGTTGATTCTATGGTAGAAAATGAACGACGAAAAGATCTTGCTCTTATATATCCGTTACTAAGGCCACTTCCCTTAGGACTAGTTCACCTTGTGCATAAGTTCACTGAACATATTACAAATGCAGGATTACAGGCAATAGGTTCTTTACAGGGTGAAAATGTAAGTATACTCCTATTTATTAAAAGAAACAATAATTTTTATAAAATATTACGAGTTACTCGTTAGTTCTTACATAATTTGAAATGAAGGTTTTGCTCTTATTTATATTTAGATTAATTTTAACTTTAATATCTTTATTTCAATCGTTACACAACTTATTATTTATTATGTCTCGCCGTCAAACATAAATTATTTTTATTATACATTACAAATATTTTATCAATTAATGTTAAATTTTACATCCCACTAATTTTTGTCTAATACTACATAGAGTTCTTTAATTCTTAATTCCATGAATTTATGTAATACGTTAATGTTTATTGTAACTTTCTCATAAAGATAAATGGTGTATGTCGATATTATTTTATTAAAAAAAATGTTAAAGTTAACGGTCTGTACGAGCCAGAATATATAAATATTCTTAATCATTAGTCCATGGTGTGCTACAAATTTGTAGCCTCTACACCAAGTTCGATGAGTATAGATATTTTAATTCTGGAGACTAAAAATATTGATGTGGAAATAAAAATTATTATTAAGATAACTTTAAATATAATTATAAAGAAGGTGTATGATAAAATTGTATTCTGGCTCGTACAGACCGTTAAATTTAATATATCATAAAATTCATGAGCACATTACTCTTTAAAAAAAAATGGTTTTATTATATAAGGATATAGTTGCAAATTTTTTATGCAAACTTTTGATGTTAATTATAATATATGGTCAGATCAGTCGAAGGAGAAAACGAAACAGGTGCAAGACTATCATTTTCGTTGACATTTACACGCGGATTGAAAAATCTAGTTATAATGATTTAATTACTAGTTCTTAATAGTCCATTTTATATAAAAGTTTAAATTTCAGACTTTTTTCAAGGACCACAACCGTCTATGTAGCTACATCTACTTCTACAAAGTACACTAAAACCTGAATACATTCTTGCATTTGTATTCACAAGGATAGTTTTACATCTTCAGGAAACCTATCTTTACCAAACTCTACGATATGTTTACTACTGTAAAAATATAAAGTAGGCCGGAGTTTTAGATACTAACACTCTCTTGACGATAGTTATAAGCAAATACCAAAATTTTTGTCCAAAAAATCCTTGATTTTAACGCGTATACGTCAAAAACAAGTAGAGATATATACTCAGGCCTAAATTCAAAAGGAAACTGAAATCCAGTAGATTGGATCTGAAAAAACGAAGCTCAAATATCATGATTTTGTCTAAAGTTATGAAAGCAAACCAAATATATCGACATTTTGATGACAATTTGAAATAAAAAATGAACTGATTTGTAGGCCAAATTATTAACTTTAGACCAACTCAAGATATTTGACCTTCTTTTTTTAAAGCCAATCCACTCGATCTGAGTTTTATTTTGAACATGTTTGAATACCTATCTCTATTTGTTTTTGACTTATAAGTGATCAAATTTGAGCACTTTTCTGGAGAAATTTTTGGTTATTTGCATATATCTATCATAAAAAAAGAGTTTTATAGTCTAAAACTGTGGCCTTCCTTATATTTTTATAATAGTAAACATATCCTAGGGTTCGGTAAATATCCGTTTCCCGGAGATGAGATACTCTCCTTGTAAGGTAAATTTTAGCAAATATTGTTCTACACAAAAGTTGCTTGACTTTAAAGGGGTCACCATCCGAGAACAAACAAATTTATGTTGTGCAAGACCTTCACCATGACATTGATGATGACCTTCCAGATGACTAAAAGGTCGACTTAAAATTAGAAAAATTAATAACAACGGAATAATTTAACACTTGACCATCAACATGATATTAAATTACCTTCATGGTCACCTAGAGGTCAATTCGTAATTTTTGAAATAGATTGTCCTTCTGCTTATAATCAAGTAATATGACGAATTAACGATTTTAAAGGTAATTCGAGGTCATGATCAAGATCATATGTAAAATTTATCTGATGTTATCATAAATATTCCAATTTTTAAATTGACCTCTAAGTTTTCTTGAAGGTTATCCTTAAGGTCATGGAGAAGGTCATGCATAAGATAATATCTTTTGATCCTTCAATTTTCGGGGACAAAAATATGATTTTTTTCCTTTGCCTCCGTCAGATCGCATGTAAGTTTTCAAGATTAAAACCATGGAGAGTGATTACGATATATACAATATATACCATCTTTGTTTAAATTTTTATTTTGACATCGAATGACCTTAAAGATAACGGTCCAAGTCATGATCAACGTCACTGTTGGATTCTGAAGCCTGCAACTTTCGTTTAAATCTTCTGTTTATTCAAGCAGCATTTTCACAAAGAGTGGGATCAAACTTTACAAAAACCGTGCATAATATAACAGGAAACATAAATTTTCCATATTGACAATAACAGAAAATCTATCATTATATTAAAATCGTGTTCGTTGTCCGTCCGTCCGTCTGAAATTATTTTTCGAGAGAGAGCGGGTTAAGTGATAGAGTGAGAGAGAGAGAGAGTGAGGGAGAGAGGGGGGCGAGAGATAGAGAGAGGGTGAGAGAGGGAGGGAGCGAGAGGGAGAAAGAGAGGGGGTGGGGGGAGAAAGAGATTGATTGATTGATTGATTGATTTTATTGGGTGAAAATGGGGTAAAACCCCGTATACACATAGTATAAAACAGCGCAGAGATACAGAAATTTACAGAATAATAAATAAACAAAAGTTACTAACAAGAATAAAATAAATAACGATATATTACAAAAACAATAAAAATAACAACAGTATAGTGCATAATGCAGCGCAAATATACTAAGAATATAAAATAAAATGAAATACTAGAGTGAATAACACTTCAAACGCAAATAAAATCCAATGAAATACGAAAATGTCGGAGCAAAATACAAATTCATTTACAAAAATTAGTTAAGCGCTTAAAGATGTGGCAAGGGGAGGGGGAAAGATAGAGAGAGGGGGGAGGGGGAGAGAAAGAGATAGAGATATAGAGAGAGAACACCTGAACATCGTCTACAGGAAGTAATAACTTTTATTACTTTTTTATTGCTTGGATGTATGGTATAGTCTTACCAGTAGATGATGTCCGGTTGATGTCGAGGTCATCCTGACCACCTAGACCTAGAGAATGTAAAAAATATGAGAGTATAAATTGTACAATTAATCCATTTGCTCTCTGTGTTTAACAGGGTTGAGACTGTCGTTATTATTAAAGAATGATATTTTACATAATAACGCCCACATTGCGAATGGTTATAATTTAAACTCTATATAAATTTACGAGCGTATATTATATATTAATTTAACAATAAAGTACACAAGTTATGCGTTTACTCTGCCAATATTCAGTCAATTCATAATAATTGCATGTAATATTATGATAGTACATTTTTTAACGATATTTATACAATTTATATATATTAAAATTTGTGTACATATGTATATATATGGCGATTTCTCAGCCAATACTATATAATTTATATTTAAATTAATGTACATAATAAACATTATGGTGGCGATTACTTAGCCAATAATTAGTTAATTCATAATAAATGCAACAAACATAATATTTTAGGTTGGCGATAATTCAGCCAATATCATATTAGTTATATTAATTAATTTTCAAATATTTCAGAGTAAACTATATTTTTTGTATAAACATTTGTGTTTTTAATAAGAACTTGTTTTTTATATTTACTGTTCATTATTTTATCATCATTTTTATTATTTATAAATACTTTTAAATTAGTCTTTGATGTTGTTCTCGATAGAGCTACGTATAATTGTCCATGGCTAAATACAGGTGTGCATAAGTATAAACCAACTTTGTTAAATGATTGATCTCGAGCTTTATTTATAGTCATAGCAAAGCTAAGTCTTATTGGTAACTGTCTCCTTACCATATGAAAAGGGATTTCTTCTAATGATGGATATAAATCAATACGTGGTAATAATACTATCTTGCCAGCATTTTTACCTGTAATGATTTCTACTGTAGTAATATATTGCTTAATGTCTTTGATCATCATTCTGGTGCCGTTACAAAGCCCGCCGTTGATGTCTAAATTTCTTAAACAACTAACTATTCCACCGTTTTTTAATATTAATTTATGTGGAGGTAATCCATTAGGTGTTAATGAATTAAAAAATTCAGTTGGGATTGATTCTGTTAACGTATCAGTAACATCACTTTCAACTCTATCATCGCTATAGAATACATAATTATTTCCATCAATCTTTTTGACTATATCTTCATTAATTTTTAATACATTAGAATTAAAAGGGGTTAATATTACTTTATTTTTTAATGTTGGGTCATTAAGATGTATCTTATTTTCAAATATTTCTGTAATTAAATCATTACCACAAATAAATTGTGTTGGTATTTCTTTAACGTTGTGTTGTAATTCATAGTTTGACAAATTTTTATTCTCTCCTATTTCGAGTAACCAATTTTTAAAACTATTGTCTGGCGTTTGTACTCTTAAATTTTCAGTTAATGACAACTTAGAAAAATATTGCCACAATAAACTTCTTTTGACACAAGTTTCAATAATTTTAGTTCTATTCCCATGTGGTACTATTGGTAGTGTTTGTCTAAAGTCACCAGAAGTTACGATAACTTTTCCTCCAAAAGGAAGATCATTTTTACATGCATCTCTAAAAAATTTATCAATTGTTCCAAAAGCGTACCTTGAAAGCATTGATATTTCATCCCAAATTATAATTTTAATATTTTCTAAATAAGTACCATATTTTGAATTAGGATCTATATTACATGTTGATTGTTCATTAATATTTAACGGTAACTTAAATGTACTATGCACAGTTTTCCCATTAATTAATAAATTAGCAGCAATACCAGGCCAAGCCATTGTGATAAAAGAGACATTCATCGACATTAAATATGTAATAATAACATTATGTAAATAACTCTTACCACTCCCACCAGGTCCATCAATAAAATAATATTTACTGCCAATGTTATTAATCGTTGCATTGATGACCAAATCATATATTTGTTTTTATTTAATCGTTAAAGAACTTATCAAAGCTTCTAATGTATTAGTATAATTATATGCATTTAATTTATTATTATCATAATCATTTACTTCATAATTATCTATATTGGGTATATGAAATCATTCAATTTCATTCAACGTAATGAAAAATTTTTTCAATGTTATTCAAAGCTTTTTTTTCACCTTCAATATTTGGTAGTTTTGGATCCATAAAATGAATTTTATGTTTATTATATAAATCCAAGGAATTAATTGGTTTTTGGAATGCAAGAATAAATGCAAATAGTTGACACATGGATTTAGGGAACTTGAATACCGCAGCTTCTGCTAAACATTTATCACATTCATCGTCAGTACTAACAATACATCTTGATAAACAGGCATCTTCATATGTATCGTAAATAATACCATTTGCAGTTCGTATATCCGCAAATGATTTTGCACCACGTATATGTAATAATAGTAATCGTAGGAAAAATGTTTCACGTTTATTCGGATTTACGAAATACATTCTACTTATGATAGGTTTATTAAATTGTTTCTTTTAGTCCATTTTTTATTTTTTATGTTAAAAACGTAATGATGAGGAATTTCAGTATATAAATATTGTGTTGCATTTTCGTCTTCTTTGTTCAATTTAAATCATGATGTCAATGTTGTATCAATATTTTTATTAATTAATGTATCTTGTTTACCTTCTTTAAAAAATATATATTGTTCCTCTTGTTGATGCACAGATAATCTTATAGTAGCATAAGATTGTTGCTGTAATTTAAATTCTAAGATACGATACATAGTCTCCAGTGCGCATACATATCTAGTGGATAGATATTGAGATATTTCATCATAATTATATATATCTGCATTATTTTTGTCCATATCATTAGTAGTAGCTTTGATCGTAAATTTCACAAGAGAAGTATCAGGACCCTTATGAAAATATTTAAATAAATATTTTATAGCTTTTATTGTATTACATATTTCCACATTAATGTGACATTCCAATAATAATAATAAATATGGATTGTATGGCACAACAAAACCATTATCTGCTACTCTCTGTTTTGAATATATAATTTTATTACCATTTTTTTCGGCGATAAGAAAGGTAACCAAGAGAATTAAAAGATGTTTGGTTGATATATGGTTTTGGAAAATTTTTTGTACAGCGTGTTTTATCTTCATTCATACATACACTATTTTTATTTTGTAACCCACAAGGACCATGTATCATATTATTTTTTACTATATTATATAATTTAGGATATTTAATTTCATCGGGTATTTCAGCACTTATAAGAGAATCAATTTGATCAATATCTCGTATCTTATTATCATTATGCAACCAAATTAACATGTGCATACGTGGAAGTCCTCTTTTTTGAAATTCTATCACGTAAACATGACCTTTGACCCGTCCAAAAATGTTATTTTTCAACAGTTCATTTTTTAAAATTTTAATTTTTTGATTAAAAACTCGTGATATTAAATCGGGACGATCTATAGCTGTTTCATATGGTGAAAAATTTTCTTGAGTTTCTTTCCATGTAGGATTACATGTCATTGTGAGAAATATATCTGGTTTTCCATCAACTTGTAGTTGTGTCATTGAATCTAAATAGTTTTGTTGTATGGCTCTAGGACTTCCTGTGTAAGTGGAAGGTAATATTATCAATCTTCCTATTTTAAAATGTTCAATATTTGTTCGATTAGAAACGTAATCCATTAATCGTTTATACATCTCAGTTCGTAATTGTGCTTGATGACTACGTAAATAGTATAATCGACATCCTTCAATTCTTGTCCATACGTCAACAATAAATTGTTGTGATACATTTTTTAAATTCAAACAAGGATTAAAATCACCACGTATACTTAATTTAAATGATTAATATTGCAAAATTGAAATGTTATTATATTTTTGATCCTTGTTTAAACATTTTATATAAGGGCACCATTCAGAGTCACCAAAAGGAAACATTAATGGATATAACATTGGATCAAATGTTTACTGAGAATATTTATATTATTTGTGGTTTGTCAGCTTTGGGATAAGTACGAATATCACGATCAATAGGCGGTTCTCCATCAATTCCCACGTATACTGCGGCGACTTCATTGCATGAAGCAAAAGATGATTTATTTGCCATACAATTGTCACGTGCTAATGACATAATTACTTCACGTGGTATAATGTTACCTTGTTGTGCTCTTTTAATTTCTTCTTCTTCTATTTGAAACATCATTTTGTATGCCTTTGCATGAGGATTGTGTAATGATATAAATGCACTTAATTCATTTAATAAATTAACGTCGGGTTTATCGATTTTATAATTGTTTGCCCTATATTTATTTGCTATTTCATTGTCGATGATATATAATTGACCATATTTTGGAACTTCATGTTCATTCCGATGTAATGCATACGAATTATGGTATAGTTGACCACATATTTTTAATACTTGTGTCCAGGAGTATTAAAATATACTAATTTAAATCCAAAACTAGCAAATTTAAAGGAATTATTATAACCTCGTACATTTTTTTTTATAATTAATACTTTTCGAGCAATTTTGAAGAAATAAATTTCTTAATTCTTCTGGATATAATTTACTATTTTCTAAAAATATTTTAATTTTATGACAACAATTAGTATATTTTATATCACGTGACGACATTTAATCCTTAAAATGTTTTGCTTTACAAAATCGACATTCGCTATTCAGACTTCCTAAAAAATTTAATTCAATAGTATTTTCATCAAATTCTGTATTTGCAATTGACCCTATTATTGAATTGGCATCTTTAGAAACAAGTACTAATTCAACTTCTGCTTTTCTTTTATTTTGATTTATTTTCCTTTCACGATACATTTTATTTTTCTCTGCTTCTTTTACTTTAATTTCTTCTGTCATTTCGTTTCGCTTTAACTTTTTTCTTTCTACTTCTTTAATTTTTAATTCTGTCGTCAATTCTGTTCTATACTTTTTTTTCTTTCTGCTTCCTTAATTTTTGTTTTAAGTGTCATTTTTGCTCTATTTTTTTTGTCTTTCTGCTTCCTTAATTTTTAATTCTGTCGTCAACTCTGCTCTGTACTTTTTTTTCTTTCTGCTTCCTTAATTTTTGTTTCAGGTGTCATTTTTGCTCTATTCTTTTTTTTTCTTTCTGCTTCCTTAATTTTTGTTTCAGGTCTCATTTTTGTTCTATTCTTTTTTTTCTTTCTGCTTCCTCAATTTTTAATTCCGTCATCGATTCTGCTATATCATTTTTTTCCTTTCTGCTTCCTTTATTTCCAATTCTGTTGTCATTTTTCTCGATATGCTCTTTTTCTTTCTGCTTCTTTCATTTTTGATTCTGGCGTCATATTACTTCGATCTTTTCTTTTTCTTTCTGCATCTTTTAATTTTGATGATACTATTGTTTTTTTTTAGTTCATTAAGTCATATATATATAAATATATAATACATATATTATTACATTAGTTTCAAAATTTATATGAAAATAATTTAATTTTAGGAAACTGAAGAACTAAATCTAGTGGTTATATTCGGCGTCGCTACTATGCGAATAAAATGATGCCATATTATAAACAAAATAATTCAAATAAGTGTAATAACTATTAATTTATTTATTAAATAAAAAATTACATTTTGTTACACATTTGCGATATAAAATTAATATAATCAATCCCATCTTATATCTTATCTTATAATCGAACTGAAAAATCATCACAAATAATGCGAAAACGTAGCGTTTTTATTTTTCTAAAAAATAAAAAAACAAAAAAAAATATACTGATGTTAATATACTATTATACCTGCTTTTATCAACCATAAATATTATTGTAAAGTGTAATCTTACGATATTTTATACTTATATTTATATTTTTATTTTTTGAAAATATATATGTTATAAATATATCATTATTTATAAATCATATAAAAATGTTACATCATACCTTTAATATGTGTAAATCGCGAGCGAAGCGAGCGTTATATAGCTAGTATTAAATTAAATTTTTCTATATGGACTATAACCTAGCAATGCGATACTATTACTGTCTCATATAACACCATAAACTAGAAATGCAATAAAATTGATTTTCTATATGGGCACTTGAGCAAGAAATACAATAAAATGAATGTCACATATATCCGCGCAAACGATATATCCCTATAAGCGAGAAATGCAATAAACTCAACGACTTATTTTAGTCCGCAAGCGAATAATGCAATAAAATCAATGTCTCATATTACCTCGCAAACAACAAACGTACAAATATTAATTTTGAAGAAATATTTCTCGATCTTGGTGAATAAACCTCACTTTTAATTAGATGGCGACGTTTCGAAGACTTTTCGTCATCCTCTTCAGGCTATACCTTTATTTATAAAACGAATACATTTGAATATACTTGAATAATTGTAGGTTTTGTTTTAAGCCTAATGATTAATAATATTTTACTTACTACTTGTCAATATAAATCGATTAACGTTTAAATTTTGATCGTAGTATCACTGAGTCGTCGCACTAAAATAATGAAAACAAGGATATTTAAAAACAATGAAATTTAAATATCCTTGTATATCCTTTTGTAATATCCTTTTTTTAAATATCCTTGTTTTCATTATTTTAGTGCGACGACTCAGTGATACTACGATCAAAATTTAAACGTTAATCGATTTATATTGACAAGTAGTAAGTAAAATGTTATTAATCATTAGGCTTAAAACAAAACCTACAATTATTTATGTATATTCAAATGTATTCGTTTTATAAATAAAGGTATAGCCTGAAGAGGATGACGAAAAGTCATCAAAACGTCGCCATCTAATTAAAAGTGTGGTTTATTCACCAAGATCGAGAAATATTTCTTCAAAATCAATTATGCGTGGATGATAAAGAAATATCTGTGTACAAACATTAATATTCTACATGGCTCCATAAGTGAGAAATGCAAGAAAATCAGTGTCTCATACGACCGTATAAGCGAGAAATGCAATACAATCAATTACTCATATGACTCCATAAGCTAGGTATGCAATAAAATTTTATTCCATATGGCCACGATAGCTAAAAATGCAATAAAATTAATTTTTTACAAGGCCCCAAAAGGGAGAAATGCTGCGACAATACTTTTCGTTGGAACGAAAAGTTAAATAAATCAACGAACTGACGTAGGTACCGTCCTAACGTCATTGGAAATGAGTATATCGCCTATTTATACTGAATTGGGCGTCTGGCGATATTGATAACGCTATTAGAAAATTATAATAACACAGGCACACAAAAAAAAGTGGCAAGACCCAGAGAGTAGAGGTATTTCTTATGTATTTTGACGCGCTAAAACCGAATCCAAGCGAAGTATTGCTCTAGAACCCTTCTTTTTTTTAAATGAAGAAAAACCACCTGGAAAACGGAAAATCCAATTTTTAGAAAGGAAAAAGTGGGTGAGTGTTCAGTGTAATAGATTAGGAAATTTGAAACATACTAAAATATCATTTCTCATGTATTTTGACATGCTGAAACTGAATTTGGTGTTTATTTTACACGTAAGCTCTATAAATTTGGAAAATATGCTAGAAAACTATGAAAATTGTGAAAATTTGCATTGAAGAGTCCGCATTTATTAGGCAATAAATTTTTTTGAACGTATATCTTGCATTATTTTTCTATATTTTGACGCGCTGAAACCAAATTTAGGGTCTATTTTACTCGTAGGTCCTTAAAATTTTGAAAAAATTGTAAATTAACCATGAGAAATCTCTAAAAATTCCTACAATTTGTCTGTAAGAACTTAAAATACATTTTTTGTGATTTCATGATTCATGTTTTTGTGTATTTCTATATGTTTAATCTAACTGCAAAATATCACCAGTGGATTCTCTTTTTTACTCTGAAAAAAAAGAAACTGTCGTTGGAGAATTACTGTGTTTTAAAATATAAAACCACAACATTGTAGTAATTCTCTCATACTTTTGCTCACTTGTACCAAACTCTGCTATCTTCAAACGTCCCATGAAGCGGATTTCTTTTTCTTTTGTCCCCCTTTGCCTTGGTTTCTCTTTTCAGCATCCAACAAAAATCTGCCATCATATTAACATCCCACTTTCCTTGGTAGCGACGTTCCATTTCCTTGATATCCTGGTGAAATCGTTCGCCATGTTCTTCGCTATAGTCTCCAAGGTTCGCTGGAAAGTAGTCCAGGTGCGAGTGCAGGAAATGGAATTTCAAGTTCATCAAGCAGCCTAACTGCTCGTAACTTTCTAACATTTTCTCAACAATGTTTTGGTAATCCTCACTTTTATGATTAGCCAAAAGGTTTTGAGCAACTTTTTTGTTTTAAAGTACTTGACTCTAATCATCTACGAGTAATGGAAGATCATTGCTAACTGTTTGACATTTATTTACTTGAAGAGGTCTGCAAAACCTGGCAGACGAAACGTCGTACAACTTTTAAAATCAAAATTGGTTGTTAATTTATTACAACCTGGATTTAACCCTTTATAATCGTTATTGTGGATTTTATCATAACCATGAAGGGTGTACATTCTGAAATAAACGCATCATCGTTAAACATGGTGCGAATTTGTGGACCGTCAAAAATCCCTTCTTTTAGTTTGATTGCTTATTTCCGGAATAGTTTGTGTACATTAGTCTCTTTAAACTATATTCATAACATTTCTATATTGACGGTTTAAATGTTGAGTATCTTCTATTCTGTTAATCGTCGAATTATGATTATGATGATGATGATGATATGTAACATTTTCAAATTTCAAAACATGTTTAAAATTTCCTAATCTATTACACTGAATATTCACCCACTTTTTCCTTTTTACAAATTGGATTTTCCGATTTTCCAGGTGATTTTTCTTCATTTTAAAAAAATGAAGGATTCTAGAGCAATACTGCGCTTGGATTCGGTTGCAGCACGTCAAAATACATACGAAATAATACCTCTATTCTCTGGGTCTTGCCACTTTTTTTTTGTGTGCCTGTGTGATTAGCCACGGAACAATCCGGCAACACTTTCCCCGACTCCGCGTCCCAGAGGGAATCCCGACAGCTCGGAACTGGTGGCTTTCAGAGTAAAAGGAAAATAATATTAAATAAACCGCTTAACCACTACTTTAATCACAACTATAAATTAATTTAGAATAATTTGAATTATCCGCTATAAAAATTCCGGCACGGATTAACAATTAATAAAGAGTTTCGCGACCGACACTCACAGGTGCACACTCTGATACTCACTTTCTGTCCGGCACTTAAGTAAATATAAATGATGACATTTAACCGCCCGTCGGGCTAATAGTAGATAATACTCGCCTAATTAATTAAATTTCCGTTGCTCCACTTCAACTATACTCTTAATGACCCTCCTCTACTCTACAACGAGATAAAAAAAACTGCAATAATGACTGCTCGACCTATCTACTTTAACTCCAAAAGTCTTGATCCTCCCACCCTATTGCTATCCTTATCTACCTTATATCTACTCCTATTTCTCGGCGTTGATTAAGGTGGTTGATTGCGTGATCGATACGCGTAGTCGGCCTTGATCTTGTTTCCGTCAAGACCGATTAACCAAGCATTATGGTTTACGTTACCACCAACCCATTCATTATTGATTTGATAACGCAACCAATCATCCTTGGCACTCGGAAGGCTCGCAGTACAAATATAAAATTACCATATCGGTAACCCAGTCGGTGCTGCTGCCTCGTGCCTACCGGCTATATAAATTATCCTAACTAGTCCCGACACACTTATCCATTCAATTAAAAATTAATTAACACCCCTCTATACAACTATTTACGTGTTAAAAATAAGTACAACTAGCACAACTCTACCGATGCATCTGTATATTTTTAATTTATTTAATTATCGGCGCAGACTACAAAAGAATAATAATTAACAACTCATACTGCCGGCATATACCCACATTTTACGACCGGCTAGTACGTATATGTATGCGCACGCCGTATATATCTTACATATTATGCCGCGCTATACCTTCTTATGCATACATTAGGTATACGCGGCCCCTACTCTACTCGCGCGCTCTCTCCCATCATCCCATAAATACAAGTCATGTGCATTTACTGTGCGTAGTATATTTTTACAACATCACAATGCAATAAAATCAATTACTCATATTACCCCGCAAGCTATAAGTGGAATAAAATCTTGTACCTGGTGCAGGCGCCCTTAGATGCGAACGTGAGCACATGTAGATTATCCCGACCATATCCTCGTCAGCACACGTGGATTATCTCGACCGTATCTTTGTGAGCACACGTAGATTATCCTGACCGTATTCTCGATAGCACATGTAGATTATCCCGACCGTATCCTCGTGAGCACACGTGGATTATCCCGACCGTATCCTCGTGAGCACACGTGGATTATCCCAACCGTATCTTCATGAGCACACGTGGATTATCCCGACCGTATCCTCGTGAGCACACGTGGATTATCCCAACCGTATCTTCATGAGCACACGTGGATTATCCCGACCGTATCCTCGTGAGCACATGTAGATTATCCCGATCGTATCTTCGTGAGCACACGTGGATTATCCCAAACCGTATCTTCGCGAGCACACATAGATTATCCCGACCATATCCTCGTGAGCACACGTGGATTATCCCAAACCGTATCTTCGCGAGCACACATAGATTATCCCGACCATATCCTCGTGAGCACACGTGGATTATCCCAAACCGTATTTTCGTATGAACACACACGATAACCGTTAGTTACGTCCGTCTAGGGAACTAGTTATAACATAGCATTGTAAAGTTTGTAAGTCTCGTAGTACTAAGTATTGCTTATTTATTTGATTCTTGATTGACTAAGTTCTCATCGAAGTCAGCAACGGACACGGCGATTTCATTTATTTTATTGTTGTACACAACTTAGCTTGACAAATATATATATATAGTTAGTCTTCTATAATTAAATAATGGTATAATTATTTCAATTTCCTTCGTTACCGAATCCTGCAATCTAAGCAAGACCCCAGCGAAGATTCACTCTGTTACAAGGTAAGTGCAAATATATGTTTCCAATCTACTTTTCGACGCTGAATCCGAATCCGTTATCGAAAAGACAATAAATCCAAAAGGCCAAAGGGGTAGTTTTTATCCCATTGAAGAGGTTGTTTTTTAATTAACTGTATTTTCGACACTGGTTTCGGATTCAGCATTGAAAAATACATTGGAGGCGTATATCTGCACTAATTTGTCGAATATAGTTTGATATTATGACAAAAGGGGTAGTTTTTACCCTGTTGTAGAGATTGTTTTTGGTTTATTATAATTTGGATATCAGATTTGAATTCAGTGTTGAACAATACATCGAAAACGTATATTATCACTTCCAAACCAAAAAAATTGAATTGCGTGACTGAAAGGGTTAAGCTAGGAATACAATAAAATTTATTTTCCATACTATCCCGTTAGCTAGAAATGCAATAAAATTATTTTTTGATTGGCTCATAAGCGAGAAATGTAATAAAAGCAATGTCTCGTGTGACACCATCACATAGAAATGCAATTAATTTTCCATATGATCCTATAAGTAAGAAATGCAATAAATTCAATGTTTCATATGACTCCTTATCTATAAATGTAATTAAATCAAAGGTCTGGTACTATCCCGTACATCTTAATAAAATTAATATATCATATGATCCAATAGGCGAGAAATGCAATAAAATCAATGTCTCCTATTGTGCATAAGGTACAAATGAAATAAAATCTAAATCTTATATTGTCCGTAAGCTAGAAATGCAATAAAATTGATGTCTTTTACGGCCCCGCAAGCCAGATATGCATTAAATCAATATCTCGTTAGACCCCATAACATATATATGCAATAAACCCTATGTCTGATATTACCGCACAAGCTATAAATGTAATTAAATTAATGTCTCGTATCATCCCGTACACTTTATGTAATAAAATCAATATCTCATATGACCTCATATGCTAGAAATGCTCTTAGTTCTTATAAGTCACGATTATGGCGTGTCACGCTTTGTATATTACGCGTCACGTAACTCTTGTATATCACGCGTCATACGCGTCACGTAACTCTTGTTTATTACGCGTCACGTAACGTTTACATATTACGCGTCACGTAACTCTTGTATATTATGCGTCACGTAACGTTTGTGTATTACACGTCACGTAACTCTTGTATATCACGCGTCACGTAACGTTTGTCACATGTGGTAGATGATGTTGTAGTTACGCGTTACGTCACGCTAGTCATACAATATATAACTAGGTTCCCCCGACGTTATATGTAACGCTACTTCAAGTTGTTATGTATGTTTGCAAACGTCACGCGTAACGTTCTAATAGGCGTAACTTTATGAAGTCGACGATTCGGTACTTACGTGTAGATGATGCGTCACGTTTATTCTGTGTTAATACTTCTTGATGAAGATATTGTGTTTGTCAGTTTCTTTAGGTTTATTTAATGAAATTGAAATAGCAGTTTTGTGTTTATTTGATTATTTATTTAATCCTTTTATTCTAACATAAGATTAAAAACTACATGAATAGTCTTCATGGCCAAATTCGAGTTTTATATTCTCTAAATACAATTATAGGTTTTATATATTTTTCTAGACACCTTGGTGAATCTCTGTTAGAAAAATATTTCGCGAATGAATTTATACAAATCTAACTACTCGTTTAGAAACCTTGGTGAATCTCTAAATTCAAGTAGCCTCCAAATGATCTATATATCTTATATCACAATTAGCTTAAAAGGGCAAGCATGGGGATGATCCCTTATATTTTAAGCTTTTATGAATTTCACAATATACTTACGCCGGAATCTAAAACGGCGGGCACTTCGCTCACTGTTAACACGAGTCTCACAAGATTCAAGAACAAGACTGAAGACTAAAGGCGTTAGATGGTTCATTAGCGGGTTTATAAAGACTCAAACGAAAGGTGGACTCGCGAATGTTCTAGAACCGTATGAGAGTCGCGGGCCAATTAGCGATGGACGCGATTCAGACTCGGTGTAGGTGGGAGTAGTTAACGATTGTCAAATCGGCATGTTCGCAGGTCAGCGACCGATATAACTGCGTGTATCGACTGATTTAGCAAAATTTGTAAATTTATTTAAAGGCTTTATAGGTTCATTTTTATGAGTGCATATACATATCAGTATAAAATCAAAATTATTAAAAATGAATATTTGTAATAATGTAGACGTCTGTGTGAGACGTCACATAACAATAAATTTATCGCATATGGCTTCATAAGCGAGAAATGGAATAAAATGAATGATTGATGTCACCCCGTAAGCGGAAGTAAGATGAAAATGCTTAGTTCCGGTCTAGTCGAAGAGTTGGAGAGTTGAAGACCGCAGGATAATACAATAAATAAGTGAAGAAATGAATATTATTTTCTTGGATGTTTTCTGCTTCTGTAGACTCCAGGAGTAAATAATTGAATTTTTAATTATATTTTTTAATAAAATCTTTTAACTATTTCCTAAGTTGTATTTTACCAATATATTTTTAACTTAGATTTTAGTACTCTCAATCAACTTGCTTGAGAGACGAGCCGACGTGTGGTTGCCTAATTTTAAATTAGTGTCGTTTATTTATAATGAAACATTACTTATCCTTATATAAAAAAGTGATTACCAGATGTTGTGAAGCCAAGTGAAACGGCTATGTGATTGGTTTACGTTTCGCGCATGCGTCTAAAACATTGTAGGTTAGATTTGCCAGCGCGGGAAATTCGTAATGTTTGAATTTTATTGACAAAATCGGAGTATAATAAATCATGAATAAATATATTATTAAAAATTGTTGTTTTAAGTAAATAAGACTGTGTAATATTTCAAATAATGACTGTTAAAAAGCGCAGAGTGCGCATGGTTAATTCTAGTAAAATATAAAATCAATTTATACACTTAGATTGAAATAATATAATGTTCTTGTTTATAAAAATCCTTAATTTGTATTTTGTAAGTTCGATTCATTGCTAATAACTAGTTCTTTATGCAATTTAACGTTCTTATTCTATTAAGTTGTTATTATTCTCAACTTTACGTCGATTACAAAATTTGAATTATATATCTTATGACGTAATACCCGGGGGGCATATGTTTACGTTGGTACGATTTTAACTTTTTTTTGCTTATTATAACTTATTATAACTTTTTATTTTTATTTGAACTATTTATTAGATTAGCAATAAATCGATGAGATATATTTATCTTTATAAATGCTTGGTTACCATAAATGACATAAATAACGCTATAATTCGTTATTATAAAATAATTATAAAATTTTTGATCCATCAAAGTTGTTTCATAAATAAGATTACAATTCAGAATCATAAAATAAAATTATATAAAACAAAATACAATTTTGTGTCAATTATTTGTGACAGAAATCGTCACGCAATCTATTCACGTCGGCTAGAGTATTTAAATTCACGACAATTGTAAGCCGTCGAAGCCTTTGGTATGTGAAGACCAACCGACCACACTTGTTTATTTCATTTCAATACGTAGGAATCAGAAAGCGAGAGTGTATATGTGTGTTTCCTCACTCTCATCCCTTTATCCAAAAATTAGGCGATCGCTTAATCAGCGTGTAACTGTCTGCCGATCAAAGCGGACAGAGAATAGTATAACAGATTGCCGATGCAATGTTATGAACCCGGGACGAAAACTACAACGGCGGCGCCCCATGGATTGTATCCGAAGCTTACACATAGTTCAAAAGCCGAATGGAGGGGGTACGGGATGGTAGTGGGAATGTTCAAACGACGATATGTGTAAGATGTGGAAATTCAGATGAACAGAAGCGATAATTTAATTTCCACTTACAGCGAATTGCATATATTTTCATAATTTCAACTATATTAACTTTTAATGTACTTCTATATATCTCTCTATAATATATAAATATTTCGCCGCCGCCGCCGCCGCCGCCGCCGCCGCCGCCGCCGCCGCCGCCGTGTCTAAGAATTCAGAATTCAAAATATATATATATGTTTTATATATATAAGTCATATATATGTTATATATATGTTAGATATATATATTATATATAACATATATATATAACATATATATATGACATATATATATAACATATATATGACATATATATATAAAACATATATATCTCTTCTCTCTATAATATATAAATATTTCGCCGCCGCCGCCGTCGCCGCCGTGTCTAAGAATTCAGAATTCAACATATATATATATATATATGTTTTATATATATATGTTATATATATGTTATATATATATGTCATATATATATGTTATATATATATATGTTATAAATATATGTCATATATTTATGTGTGTGTGTGTGTATGTGTGTGTGTGTGTGTGTGTTTGTGTGTGTGCGTGTGAGTGTGCGTGTGCGTGTGCGTGTGCGTGTGCGTGCGTGAGTGTGTGTGTGTGAACATACATTTTTCCAAATATCCATATGTGATATATAGAATGGGTTAAAAATTAAATACATTAATTATTGCATTTTTAAGATAATTCATAACTTTTTACAGAACTGAAGGCCATAAAAATGCTACAGACTATTTGAAAGGTATTGCTCCAAGCTTTCTTTCAAACTTTTGGATAAAAAATCAATTGTAGCGCATTTACACTTTTTTTAAGTTGAATATTGGCATGTATTTTATATAACATTTACATTGAAATTAGAAATTCTAACCCAGAAGTGTGTGTGTGTGTATGTGTGTGCGTATGTGTGTGTACGTGTTATTTGTTTTTTCAAGAATAGATAATATATGTATTTTTTCCGTGCGCAAAAAAAAAAGTTGTGAATATAACTTGAAAGAATGTGTATTAGTTTACTTATTCCTGATAAAACTTATAAAATAAAAACAGACCTAAAATTTAATGTAATGTTTTTAAAAATATGCACAATTTTACGTAGATAAAATAAATATTAATCAAGTATAACATACACTTTTTCAAATATCTATATGTGAAATATACAATAAATTAAAAATTAATACATTAATTATTGCATTTTTAAGATAATTCTATTATAAACAGTAATGGCAAAAGAAAATTCAAATTTTAACAGAGGCAATATAAAATACGAATTACATTTGAATAGATTTTCAAAAACTATTATTTTAGTAGTATTTAATTTAAATATTATTCAAATCAAAATTTAAAAATTGTATGGATATAAAAGTAAGTAGATTACGTATATTTATATAAAACAATATTTTATATAAACAAGTATGTATTTATTAGAAACAAAAGGTTATTTAAGGAATGCCTTTGTTTATAATAATTAAAATAAATATATGGGCTCTGTAACTAAAGGGAAAAATAAATTGGATATAATTATGGATTAAAACGCAAATTTTGAAAGAGGGTGCAAATTACGAATTACGGGAGAAATGGAAGAAACAGGTTTTTATTTATATACCGCTAAAATGTTATAAATAATTCTTTAAAGCTAATACAAAAATTAATTTAATTAAGAAGAAAGTTTTATTACTATTAAAGTACAAAATATTAATGACATAGAACTTTTGGCGATGATCGTTCGTCATTAAATAAATTAATTTTAGAAGGTGAATTTCTATTTATAACGGTTTAAAATAATCCAAAATTTTAATAAGTTGTTAACTAAAATACTACACTTTAGTAAGTAATTAATGAATAATTCTTTTAATGATTATAAATATGTATATCTTATACCCCAAGTCAGGCAGATTATCATATACTGCTTTCACGTATATGTATTATGAATTCGCTCCGTAGTCGAGTGGCTTAAGGCGTATGCATTGTTATACAGATCTTTTGGCTGTGAGTTCAAATCGTCATATTAGAATTTTTTTTTATAGCAAATATTTCTTATATTGAATTGTTTAAAAATTATAATAAAAAAAATGACGTAAAAAGAAATAAAAAAATTATTTTCATCAAATGAAATTTTAAATGTAAAAAATAAATGTGGTACATGCTCTATAATTTAGCAAAAATAAATATTAATATACTGAAATAGATATATATAATTACTACTTTCATTAAAATTGATAATTAATAAATTTAAATACTCTATCGATTGAAAATGCAAATATATAAATCAAAATAAATTATACATTTATACATGTCAGAGTTTATTAAATGAACATTTAACTGGTGAATTAAAATAGACAGATGTAATATACCGGACTTAAATAAATGTAAATTATTTATAACATGTTTCTAACTTACTTTACTGTCAACTGTTTAAAGACAGTTTACTAATATAACATGTTTATTTTCATTAGTGAAAGGGTTAAGACAATTGAAAAATCATATAATAAAATAGAATAATTTATTATTGTAAAATAGATTTACAACTATAACATTTTTAATTGTATACACATTGAAAGACAGGTTTCCACACTACCGCAGAGGTACTGTCGATAGCGCGTTAGGTTTTGTTTATTTTATTAAAAAATAAGTTCATCGATCTCTTCATTTGAAAACAATAAAAACAATTTATTACGCTATAAAAAATGATTAAAAATAAGAAATAAAAATGTGTGAGTACTGTTGATCAATGGATTTCCATATTTTTTAATAAAATCGTGGTACCTTCGCCAGGAGCCCTATTTTACCACGGGGTCCCGAGTAGAAAGTTAATGATTTTAACCGAATGTAAAATTATTGACAATAGAATAGCTTTAAGGGGAAGAAATTAAAAAAGTTAAGTAACAAATCGTTAAATGTTTCTACTAGGGAATTTATGTTGCGTGTATATTAAGGAAAGAATATATTAGTTAATTGAATGCGAAAATAATTTTACACTGATAATTATTGCATGGAATACAAAACGATAAAAAAGATACTCATTATTTACAATAATTAAAAGAAGAAATAAACGTAATTTACAGAACAATTTTGTTATAACGTCATTAAAATAATTGTTAAATTTGAGATAGTAAAATTATTTTTGGGTCTTCAATTAATTATTATATATATATATATACACACACAACGTGTATGTATATATAAAGAAGACTGAGGGAAAAGGGCGTATCTCAAGAAAATGCGAGTAGACAAATGCATTATCAAAACAGAAATGGATTAACAAAAATGTTTTGAACTTTAGTTAATATACTGAACACTATCTAAGCAACAATGAAATAAATACATTTAATAAGTACATTGAAAAATTGAAAAAAAAGTTTCCATAACAACTTATAATAGAGTTACGCCCGTTTTTCTCTGAAGCCTTCCTGTACATTACTGAAACGAGTAAAAAATTATATACATAAAAAATATATTTATATTACTCTTTCACTTACATTTTGCAAATTTAATCATATGTATAATAAATTAAGAATAAAAATATAAAAGTAAAATAAAAGTAAAACTGTTACAGTCAAAGAAATTCCGACAAAACATGGTGGTTTTAAACTTTTACCGTTCGATTTTACAGTCCAATTTTTTGACCAAGAAACAAAATCATCTAAAAGCTCTTGAATTTGAGGATGTTTTTTCGACAATGGCTTCTTCTGCTGATTAACATTTTTCAAATAATAACAGTTACAAGCATCAATCACAGCATCTAATTTTTCTACAAAACTTGCCGACTTTTCCCACGTTTTTGTTTGTAAACCGTGAGGACCTCATCAGCGGTTTTAATGGCAGAAGCCATTCGTCGACTTAAAAGCTGCAAAGCTAATTTTACTTTCATGACTTCAAAGTTATTAGGATTAAAATGTGCTTCAGTTAAATGTCCTAATAGATTTGATGTGCCATGTGATCGATCCAACTCCCATGTTTTTATTAAATCTTGAAAAGATATTATTATCTCTTCTTGATCATAAATAAATTCATGGGATCTTAATTGAGCAACCAATCGTTTCATAAGATGCGGCCAATCGAAACATGCAAAAATTTTCTCTTTATTAACCTCAAAATAAGGCTTCGAACAACTTATGTGTAAATTACTAAACAACTTTCTATTGGAACTACCTTGATCGCATACTATCAAACGAAGATCTGCTCCTATTTCACGCAATTTTATAATAAGTTCTGTTAAAATTTCTGATAGTTCGTCTGCAGTAAATAATAGAGCATGTTTTGCAACACCGCGGCTTCTACGATTACTGCCCATGTCAGTTAAATCTTCAATTAAATCTTGACTTTTAGAATAATCTTCAAAACTCTTAACAGTCATTTCATCAAATTTTAATGCGCAAAGTCGTTCTACAGGAGGTAAAGATTTTAAATAAACTTGAACTTTATCTTATATTACACTATTTAACCCGGGAAAAATTTTATATTCTGAAACCCATGCTCTAACACTAGACTCCGAAGGTAACAATAGACCCGCATTACGCAAACGCGAATAAGCTGCTGCGGAACAAAGGAAATCTTCTTACACATATCTTTTTCATCATTTGTGTAAGCTGATTTCTTTTTGTGCAATTGCAGTTTAATCATCGTTTGTGAAACTGGAGTCATATCTTTATCTTGTAGGAAGTCATCGATATTTTTAATTTTATTTTCGAGTTCCTTATCGAGGCGCTTCTGCAAACGACTATTTTTATTTTTTTCATTTTTTAATAGTCTTTGCAACTGCTTTACTTTCAATTCAAAAGAAGTACATTTTGATTTATATACATTAATTGCGTTAAGCAAATAACTTCTGTGACGTTTTTTTAAAGATAAAGCAGTTTTTTTCTGACACTGAGATTCCATATTAGGCATGCTTTTAGGAGCTTCTGAATTTAAATACGATATATCTGCATCAACTTCGGCGATATTAAAAAAAATCTCTTTACCAGAAGGGTAAGTACATTGAGGCACGTTATTTTGAGTCTCGTTATCATTTATCAATCCAATAGAAATAGATGCCTCATTAGGAACATTATTTGCAGAGATGTTTTCATTTGAGACATCTATTATATTGTCTTGATCTAAAGATTGCGCTGGTGTATTAACGGTTTCTACCTGAATACCCTGCACATCAACTTGTTCTTGTACAATCTGCTCCAGATTTTGCACTGTTTGCCAATGAATCGACTCATGATCTCGGCACAAACGTTTCTTTTCATTATTAACAAAATCTTCATCTTTAAAATGAACAGCACTAAGTCCTGCAGATCGTACAGCCGCTGTCGCCATATAACGAAGCCGTGAGTTACCTAATTAAATTTATTTAATTATGTTTTCGAGTATCTTAAATTAATTAGGTGAAATTAATAATTTTTGTATATTTTGTATAAATCCTTATTGTATATTGTCTCTCGATTATATTATTATTTCTAAAATATCCTATTGCTTATATGCGACATTAATTATTATTTTATTCCATTGTTATACATATAAACTATCAGCCTATACATCTTATCAATTTTAATTGAAATAATTACACATATTACGCACTATTGTCGTTAAATACTGCGCGTTTAAAACTATAGTAACCCATCGGAATGCTTTCTCTAGGAGATCTTGAATACTTGTCAGAAAAATTAATTGATTTATTTATTGAGTTAGAATATTCGATCGATTAAAAAAAGACAAATTAATGTATTACGTGTCTTGCATTATAATATTTATGTGAACTGTTGTGTTGATAATACTAAAATCCGAATGTATATAAATATTGAATTTTTCGTGCAACTCAGTATTTTAGACATCGTTTGATTAAATAATTTGTAAATGTACTATTTTGATTTTTAAGTGGGTGCATTTTAGTCGAGCTGTACTCGGTATACGCGCAAGGTTTTTAGTTAAAAATGTAAATACGAACATTACTAACAATAGTTAATAGGAAGAATTATACTGTACTCATCTAGAAAAAATTGATCCTATACGGAATTCAATCATATCAGTTACAAAATGAAATTTATCAAAATCTAACTTCGATGACAAAATTATTATCGTTTTAAGTATCTCACGAATAATAATAATATCGATAACTGCAATGTAGCTTGAGAATATAGTTAAATGATCTGAAATTATAAAGTTAAATAAAATTATAAAGTTAATCTAAAATTAGAAAGTTATTCGACGAAGCTCACTTGGACTGTAACATTATATTCAATATTAAGCACCTGAAGAGGACCACTAAAACGCGTTTCAAGTAAAAAAAAATAAAGACACCATTCGAAAGCTGAGGAAAAAACCTTTCGATGTATGTCTTCAGATTATTATTTTTTAACGGAGGGATTAACGTATAAATGTATAAACGGTAAAACGCGAGATTCGGGCGCTCCGCGAAGTCCCGCCCGGTCTTTGGTACTTAATGGCTTTTGTGCTTTTCATTTATACTACTTGAAGTTTTGAAAGTTCCACGTTAGAACTTCTTCTTTTGATTGATATAATTTATTAAAAAAGAAAATGTGTCATACATTCAATAAGTAAAATCAATTTGAATTTTCATTTCATTTTTTTTAATAAAACAATGAAAAATTGCCTTGAATTTAATGCCCGATTTTCGACACATTTGCACGTTTAAATATATATAACTAAAAAGAAAAATCGGATTCGGTAGGTGTGCAAAAACCAAATTTTCCAAACTTATTGTACCTGAATTTTCAATCCATATGTTTTGTCGGCCAGCTTCTGCGGGAAATCTAAACAATTTGTTTCCTTTATGCTTCCCATTTTTACATCTAAAATATTGGCACCTATCGAAGTCCCTGTTCCTACTCATTCTTGACTGTTTTCGGCAACTGCAACAAATATAATATTAAAGCACGACAAACGAATAAAAAGCGAAATTATTTGCAAGAACGTATTGATATAATATTTTACGTATTGAAAGACATAAATATTAACCTTAAAAAACAATACTTACCCTGTTTTAAAACTGCTATGAGCGAGATTGGCTTGTTTTCTCTCGAAAGCACGAACACGTAACACAAACTCACACTCGATATTATTAAAAGAATAAAATATTAAGAAAATACTATATTACATCCGCGATTAATGACAAAGCAAGGTGATCAGACATTCTAAACAATGATCAAAACAACTATATTATTTTACGCGCGAGCATCGCGCGTCGATGTAAACAATAACCACTTATAAAACAAAAGAAAACGCTTTTTCGGGGCGCGCGTAAAAATATCATTTGAAAATATATCTTATGGTTTATAATTTGTAACATTTATCATTTTAATGATTGTTTCAAAATGTTAAATAATTTTCAAACATCTTAAGTATAGTTTGTAAAACTCATCAAACATTTTATAAATAAACATTGTATTATTAACAAACATTTTATTATTGTTTAACTACATTTATTAACGTAAATATACATTTCAAATTAAAAAACAATTGTATAACATAATGTAAAAAACAAATAATAAATAATTTATAATTTTTAAAGATTTATTAATATAGTAATAGATTTAATAAAATCAAATCATAAAAAAAGAAAAGATTCATGCATTTATAATAAGCTTTGCGATTATAATGAAATTAAATAATATTGAATAAAAAAAATTTATATCCCATGCAGAAAGCGAACGTTGTTGAGAATTGGTCGAGCTCCTCCGATGCGGGTTCTTCCGGTTGCATTTTTTCAAAGAAATATATATATATATATTTAAATTTTATTTATCAGAGGACTTGTATATTTTGGACGTGAGAGAGTGAATTATTGCATGCAAAAATAAGAACAATAGAAATTAAATTTGTTGGCCCTTGGCACTTTTTCCAATTTATTTTAAAAGTACTCAAATTACAATTTGGTTTATTAGAGTTACATATATAATAAACATATTTCGCATTAGATTTATTTATTATTCGCGGGAAAACATTTTTAATGTGATCACGCGAACTCCCGAATTAAGCGTAAAAATAAAACTTCAAAAAGAAAACTAATAGACCGAGTCTGTTATCGGTATTCGTGACGCGGAAACATAACGAACGACTTTTTGCGTTCACTCTTTAAATAAAAAGAAAAATCAACGCGCGACAGTATCACGGAATTTTCCATTCCGTTATCGAATTTCAAATTAAAACAATATTTAATTCGCGACGCGGAAGATAAAACTGCTCCGGATTCCTGGCTACCGATTTCTAAAAGGGATGTTACAGAACCTTAAGGTTCACCCAGCCTAGCCTTAGGCATCGGCGTCATCCTTACGGATGGGGCGCACTTAAGGATCAGAGTCGAAACTCTTTTACCTGTTTAAAGAAAAGAACTTTTCGCAGTCCCATGTAAAACATGGAACCACTCGGGGCCTATCGCCGCTAGGGCTACCCAGCTCCTAAAAAGGAAAGGACTAAGGATAAGGGTTTCTGTCGTGCAGCATACTTACTACTGCAACTTGACTTAGGACTTCCTTAGGCTTCTTAATTTTCGGCTAACTCCGTTGAATGTTAGGATGTGACTCCTATGAATGTTAGAATGTGACTGCTCGCGAATCCTCGGTGATACTCAGCTCCCGAGTAAATTATCTCGCTGTACTAGATGAAAGACTAGATAATCTTGTGCGCGAACGTTTATTCTAATTACGCATATATTAGGTACGCGCACCTAGATTTTCAAAATTATTTTATCAATTTGTGACTTTTCTTTGATAATTGCTATGATAACAAAAAACAATTTATTGATTCATATAACGAGGAGTGTTAATCTTGATTTCATCAATGCAATATTAAAAATAAACTGTTTAATTTATTAATATTCTAATAATAATAGAAAAAAGATTAGATAATTAATACTCATACACGTGTTCTCATACTCATACACGAACTTGATGACCCCGCGTTGCGGTAAGAGGAAACATACATAGGCGTAGAGTGTCGAAATATATGATTTTTCCCATTTCGCGCATTTTACTTATTTATTTATTATTATTATTTTATTTGATGAAATAGGATTGTTGCAGTTTACCAGGTGAGCGGAGAGTAGACATGCCGCCCAGTCTAACAAGGGAAGTACTTGACCTCTGGGAAACGGATCTTATCCTATAACTTCGGTATGTTTTTTATAAAGTAGAAATATAAAGAAAGCCAAGTTATTACTTGCCAATAGCCACTTTTACGAAAGTTATTTATCTTCTAGAAAATAAATAAAAATAACTGTTGCATTGATTGGTTATAACTTAGAAACGAATAGAGTTAGACACAAAAACTAAAAAGCAAAAGAAAGTTAAGTCCATGTAGACATGGTTCGAAAAAAAGAAGCTTAAATAGCTCAATTTGGAGCAAACTTATGAAGAAAATAAGAAACTATAGAATTTTAGGCTAAAAAACACTACATTTTCTATATTAAATTTTGGTTATAGCTTTTGTAACAATTTAAGCTTCTTTTTTTCAAACCATATCTACTTGAACTCAACGTTCTTCTGGTTTCTGATGAGCGTCTATCTTTACTTTTTTCGAGGTTATAAACGATTCAGTTGGAAGCAATTTTCATTGAATTTATTATTAGATGTCAAATCACTTTTGTAAGTGGCCATTAGGAATTAATAACTTGGCTTTCTTCATATTTCTATATTACAAAAGACATACCAAAGTTATATCCGCTTATAATAATATATAAGGATAATATCCGCTTCCCGGAGGTTAGGTACTCCCCTTCTAAATGCAAGACCCTGTGCACCATTTTGCCGAAGCAGGGTCGAGTAAACGGATCTGGGTGTGCACCGATGAATCTCGTGTTTGTCCGAGTTTTATGTGTGAAGTGAAAGGAAGGGGTCGTGCGCTAGTGCATGCGCGGGTCGCGAGACTGCTCGCAGTGGTATTTAGGCCGCCTTTTTCACCTTGGCAGCTGAGGTTCGGCCTCCGTTGCCCAGGAGGTCATCTAGTACCGGAGATAGGCTTAGCCATCCACGGGGTGTCTACAGGTAAGTGGTATATAATACTACCGTGACCCCCCTCCCCCCGAGTGTATGTGTGTATGAGACCTCGGGAGTGTGTTCGGGTATGCCAGTGACCGAACAGCGGATTCCAAGAATCATAGTCTGTCGCAGGCAGGAACTCTAATCGGCAGACTGCCCGAGACTTCCGCCCGGGTGATCAAATATTGTGGCGACACGAGGCCAGGATGTACATTTTGTAATTAAAATAAAATATATGCTTATTTTGTTTTATCTTTAATTACGCGTTGTTATTGAGTTCCCTCCGCTCTCGCCGATATTCTAATTATTTCTTTTAAATTCGCCTCGAAGCAAAGAAGACTGCCCGAATCTTCTGCATTGTGCGTAGCAGCGAACTTGTTCCTGGCGACAATTGCCGGCAATCTTCGCTACATATAAATTAATTGTGGTATAGGGCAACACAGTCCAACGGTTATTATTCATATTAATAATAATTATTATTTCAAATTATCGGGTTTGCGATTGTTCGTGTTACAAATGGTGACCGTGACAGGACGTACAGTTTCGTCCTCGCCGATATTAAATTAAATTAGTGTCGGCCTTTTTTCGGGCGCGAGTGATGACGCGGCGGAAATCGTGAGCAGGTTGACGTTGAAAGTGAAATATATATATATATATATATATATATATGGGGTATTCCACGTGAAGTGGTCCGATCAAAATTTTAAAATGCACCAAATTTTGGGTACACATTGCAAATGTTTTTCAGAAAACAGAAAAAAATTTTTAGGTACTGGAATCTATTTGCTCAAAAGTTATTGTTGAAATATAATATGTACATTTATATTGTTATATACCCAAGTTCAAGCCAAGTTCATGTTATACACCCAAGTTCGAGCCAAGTTCAATATTGTATAGTGTGAAGCACGCCGAAATAAGTGAGCGTGCTAATGAGTGTGAGTGGAGACACATATGTAAGTCTCCCCTCTCCAGTATGTATGTGAGTGTGACTATAGTGCGAGAGACGCCGGACAAGAAGACACTCTCCCGCTGCTACTCGAGCTCTCTGGCGTGAGCCGTTGCCAAATATACACGTAAATGTAGACTGTATAGTAGTTCAATAAATCCATATCATTGTTTAATAATGTTTATTGTATAACCACACCTCAACATGGTAGCAGAGCGTGGTTAGTATTTTTAAATTATTTTCTTATCGACCTTCGGGAAAATAAGGAAATATTTAAGAAGAAAGAAGAAAGGAAGCCACGTGTCTGAGTAAAGTGAAAAGTCCGAATACGAAGGAACATTCGAGACGCTCATGTATAAAGACGAAACTGTTGAAGAAGAGGTAAAGATAGAAGAAAGTATATCTGAACACGAAGGAAAGTTCGATATTGAAGAATACGATATGGAGAAAAAAGAAATAAATATTCCAGTGTTTGATGGAGAAAATTATAGCATGTGGAAAAAGAGAATCACAATGTTTATGAAGATGAAAAAATGTGATACAGTGATTACAAGAGAAAAAACTACTACAGATACAGCAAATTGGGATGAACAAGATTTAAAGGCTATTAATATAATATACAGCACGATTTCAGATAGGCAATTGGAATTTGTTTGTGAAGAGACAACAGCCTATAAGATAATAAAGAAATTAGACGGCATGTATTTGAAAGAATCTACAGCACTACAAATTGTGTGCAGAAACAGAATTGAAAAAATAAGATTGAATAATTATGGTGATACAGCGTCATTTTTCACCGACTTTGAAAAAGCTGTGAACGAATTGAAAAGCGCAGGAGCCAAAATAAGTGAAAAAGAGAAATTAAATTATATTCTAAACACGTTGCCAGAATCATACAGTTATATTGGTGATTTGATCGATACATTAAAAGAAGAAGATCAAACGACAGACTATGTAAAGAATAAAATTAAACTAGCTGAATTGAAGAATCAAAATGAAGATAATGAAAAAAGATCAAATGTATTTATTGCGAAGAAAAGTCAAAAAGGAAATTGCTATAAATGCGGGAAAGCTGGACATTTCGCAAAAGAATGCCAAGATGGAGGCCAAGCAGCACAAAACAGTGGAATGTGGCAAAATTCAAATCGAGGTCGAAGCAGTAGAGACAGAGGACGACAAGGCACAAGAGGCAACTACAGCAGAGGGCGCGGAAATTTTCGTCAACAACAAGTTTTAAACCAAGGTGAGCAGAGTGGACCTGGTACGAGCGTTTGGAAAGCAACAGCTCATGCAGCGCAGAATAGTCAAGGTGACGTTAGGTCAGGTAACGAAATACATTGGTTATTAGACAGCGGGTGTTCGGATCATATTGTAAATGATGAAAGGTACTTTGAAAAATGTATTGTCTTGAAAGAACCAATAAATATTTATTTAGGCGATAATCGGTCTATAAAAGCAACAAAAATTGGAAATGTTGTTAGTTATTTTGATGCGTATGGAAAACAAAATGAAGTAAATATGAAAAATGTATTTTATACTAAAGAAATGAACATGAATCTTATTAGTTTTGGGAAATTAATCGATAACGAAAATACGATTGTTTCAAAAGGAAATTATGCAAAAGTTATAGATAAAAATAATAGATTAATAGCGGTAGCTTACAAAGAAAATCGAGTATTTAAAATGAAAAGTAAATTGAAATATGAGACGTATGTAAATAGTGCCGAGAAAAATAATAATATGAGGCAAAAGGAACGATGGCATAGAGTCTTAGGACACGTAAACTTTAGTTATTTGAATACATTATGTAAACAACAGTTGCTAACGGGAATTCCTAATAAACTTGAATCGGAATATACGAAGTGTAAAACTTGTATAGAAAATAAGATGCATAACTTGCCATTTAAAAATAATAGAACACGAGCAAACGATATTTTGGAGATTATACATACTGACGTATGCGGCCCATTTAAAACTACTGGATTTAATGGGGAAAATTATTTTGTTTCTTTTGTGGATGATTATAGCAAAATAGCTAAGGTTTATTGTATTAAAACTAAAGATGAGGTATATAATTGTTTAATTCAATATGTAAATGAAAGTGAAAATATAACCGGAAAACGAGTAAAAATTCTGAGATGTGATAACGGGAAAGAATATTTAAATAATTGCTTCTATAAATTTACGAGAGAGAAAGGCATTACTTTAAATAAGTGTCCAGTCTATGTACATGAGTTAAACGGTACAGCAGAAAGATTCAATCGAACGATAATGGATATGTCGCGATGTTTACTAACAGAGGCACAAGTACACAAACAGTTTTGGCCTGAAATAATATGTGCGGCTACTTATTTGAAAAATCGAACGCTCGCTAATACTATTGAGAGAAAAACTCCGTATGAAATTTTCTTTAGAAAGAAACCGAATGTTGAACATTTACGCTTATATGGGAGTAAAGTTTTTGTAAGAAGGCCAGAACAAAAAAGATTTTCAAAATGGGATAAAAAAGCGGATATGGGAATTCTATTAGGCTATAGTGATGTTGGCTATAGAGTTTTGTTAAATAATAAAATATTAGTTACAAGGCACGTTGAATTTATCGAAGAAAATATTAAATGTATTAGTTTTGATGAAAATGAAAATGAAAAAGAAAGCGATGAAAATACAGAAAACGAGTTAAATGATAGTGTTTTTGAAAGCGCGGATGAAAATGAAGAAGAACAAAGTAATAAAAAATATGAAAAGCTAACATTGACGCGTAGATCTACACGCGAAAAGAAAAGTCCGATTAGGTATCCGAATAACAGCGCTTCAACTTCATTACTAAATCAACCTTCGGGAAAATTTAATAATGGTAGCTCTTATAACATATGTGTAAATTCCTGTAGAGTAGATACGCCTGGTACATTTGAGGAGGCGATAAATTGTGAGGATAGTAAAAATTGGGAAAAAGCAATGAACCAAGAAATAGATTGCATAAATAAAAATAAAACCTGGATACTAGTAGAAAGAATAAAAGATAAAAAAGTCTTAGATGTTAAATGGGTTTCTACGAGAAAATCTGATGATAGGTATAAGGCTAGGCTAGTTGTAAGAGGTTTTCAACAAACAGATGTAATTGATAACATATACGCTCCAGTAGCAAAGAATCAAACATTAAAAATTTTACTTTCTTATTGTTGTCAAAATGAATTAAAAATTGAACAAATGGATGTAGAAACTGCATTTCTTAATGGAAAAATAAACTCTGAGGTATATGTAAATCAACCAAAAGGTTACGAAGATAAAACAAATAGAGTATACAAATTGTCAAAAGCGTTGTATGGATTACGAGAAAGTCCAAGAGACTGGTATGAGTGTTTTGATGAGTGTATTACAAAATTAGGATTCAAAAGAAATAATGTAGATTTATGTTTATATAAAAAAGGTAAAGGTAAAAATGAAATATATATTTTGATTTATGTAGATGATTTGTTAATTTGCAGTAAAAGTAAGGAAAACATTCAAAGCGTTAAGAAACTCTTGTCAGATAAATTTAAAATGAAAGACTTAGGAGAAATCAAAGAGTATCTTGGAATAAATATAACTTATGATTATCTAGAAAATAAGCTTACTTTAAGTCAAACGAAATATATAGAGTCGTTAGTTGAGAAATATCAAATACAAGACAGTAGATTGTATAGTACTCCTATGGAGACAAATTTAAAGCTAGAGAAATCTGAAAGCTGTGAGTCAAATATAAAATATAGAAATTTAATAGGTGCTTTATTATACATTAGTTCAAATACTAGACCAGATATAAGTTATAGTGTTAATTATTTGAGTAGATATCAAAATAGTTATAGCGAAACGCATTGGAAATACGCATTGCGAATTTTGAAATATTTGTACTTAACAAAAGATTTAAATTTACACTATAAAAGAAATGAAAATTGCGATACTATAACTTGCTATGTTGATGCCGATTGGGCAGGCGATAATAATGATCGGAAATCTACGACTGGATATGTTTTAAAAATGTATGGAAATGTGATCGATTGGAAATCTCGAAAACAAAAATGTATAACCAAAGCCTCGACGTATGCAGAGTATGTAGCATTATCTGAGGTAGTAAGTGAGATAAAATTTATAAGAGAATTAGTAAAAATATTCGACATAAGTATAAATGAACCTATAAAAATTTATGAAGACAATTCGGGAGCAATAAACATTGCAAATAATGGTAATGTTACGAAAAATTCGAAGCATATAGAAATACATTATCATTTTGTACATGAGAGTGTAAAGGAAAAATTAATTGAAGTATGTAAAATTGATTCAAATGAAAATGTTGCAGATATTTTTACTAAAGCATTATGCAAAGAAAAGTTTGAAAAATTCAGAATGAAATTGAATATAATATAGAGCAAATAAGTTTAAATAAATAATACAATATAAATGTAAGGAGGCGTGTTGAAATATAATATGTACATTTATATTGTTATATACCCAAGTTCAAGCCAAGTTCATGTTATACACCCAAGTTCGAGCCAAGTTCAATATTGTATAGTGTGAAGCACGCCGAAATAAGTGAGCGTGCTAATGAGTGTGAGTGGAGACACATATGTAAGTCTCCCCTCTCCAGTATGTATGTGAGTGTGACTATAGTGCGAGAGACGCCGGACAAGAAGACACTCTCTCGCTGCTACTCGAGCTCTCTGGCGTGAGCCGTTGCCAAATATACACGTAAATGTAGACTGTATAGTAGTTCAATAAATCCATATCATTGTTTAATAATGTTTATTGTATAACCACACCTCAACAGTTATTCTAACCTCAAAAAGTGAATTTTTTCTAGTTTTTTTCAACACCAGCTGGGTTTACCGCTATTTAACTCAAAATCTATCAACTTTTACTATAAAACATTATATATAACATTCGTTGCTAACTATGTCTAGAATTTATCCTTCTGGGTTAGAATTTCTAATCTCAAGGTTAATGTTACATAAACTACATGTCAATATTCAACTTAAAAATAGTGTAAGTGCGCCACAATTGATTTTTTTATCCAAAAGTCTAAAAAAAAGCTTGAAGCAATACCTTTCGAATGGTCTGTAGCATTTTTGGGGCCTTCAATTCTGTAAAAAGTTATGATAATTTAAAGAAACTCGAAATTTTTTTAAAAATTTAAATGGGAATTACCATGTTAATTTTTATGAATTTTATGTCTTTCTTTAAATTATCATAACTTTTTACAGAATTGAAGGCCCCAAAAATGCTACAGACCATTCGAAAGGTATTGCTTCAAGCTTTTTTTCAAACTTTTGGATAAAAAAATCAATTGTGGCGCACTTACACTATTTTTAAGTTGAATATTGGCATGTAGTTTATGTAACATTAACCTTGAGATTAAAAATTCTAACCCAGAAGGATAAATTCTTGACATAGTTAGCAACGAATGTTATATATAATGTTTTATAGTAAAAGTTGATAGATTTTGAGTTAAATAACGGTAAACCCAGCTGGTGTTGAAAAAAACTAGAAAAAATTCACTTTTTGAGGTTAGAATAACTTTTGAGCAAATAGATTCCAGTACCTAAAAATTTTTTTCTGTATTCTGAAAAACATTTGCAATGTGTACCCAAAATTTGGTGCATTTTAAAATTTTGATCGGACCACTTCACGTGGAATACCCCATATATATATATATATGTATACACATTATATTTATAGAGAGAGAGAAGGAGAGAGAGAGAGAGAGAGAGAGAGAGAGAGATTGATTGATTGATTGATTTCATTTATTTGGCCTTTGGGATTGAAACCCCATAGGCACTTACAGTAGTATATACATATTGTTTTTATAATATTCTATTACATGGTGTTGGAGACGTTTTACATTTCTTTTCGATTTAAAATTTCACTTACAACTAATTAACACGGCGTAATAAAATTTCGTAATAAAAACGATTTATATTAACTAATAATAAACATAAAATAAAATAAATAAATAAATAACAAATATAACGAAGAGATATAATGAATCTTATTCACAGTTTATAATCTGCTTAGCTATACTTAACATTTATACTTAAACTAAACAATTTTTACGTCGTTTCATGTTCGAGGTGAGAGATTTGCGCTGCTGTTATGCCCTCGTTTAACATTCTGTTGGAACAGGCAGTTTGGTCGAGTCCAAACAGGTATTGAAATAATGAGCATTTAAAATGACTGATTGATTATTTGTCGAATATACTGAAAGGAATTTCATTTATGATCTTGGATGAAGTAATGATAAAAGATTTATTTAATGCCTCAGTTCAAGGGGGAAGATAGTTAAGCGATTTTGATGGATGATGAGAGGAAGCGCGAGGGTTATGATAGGGGGTGTTTAGTTAGATGAAATGATTTGAGGGAGCCAATGAGGTATAAACGTCTGGACTCGACTGATAACCACCTGAGACCTAACCTATACGGGGTAACATGTTCTCGTCTCGCTATGTCCCCCCACACAAACCGAACACATGCATTTAGCAGCCTTTGGAGCTTTAGATTTCTAGTTTGATCGACATCATTGTAAACCGCACACGCATAATCGAAGTGAGGAAATACAAGTGTTTCTACCACACTTTTCCTAGCCCTCGTGACGAAGTCTTTCTATAATAACGCAATGAGTGTAAAACCCCATTTACACGACTTGAAGTTGATAACACTTGCTTTGTCCAATTGAGAGAGGGAGAGATCATGACCCAAGCGATTTGATTTCTCATTTTCGTAATACAAAAAATCTGTTCCCAGTTTAACCTTCGGGTCAGTGTTCAAGTCGATACACGATAAAAAGTTAGATAGATATATTTATAAGTTTAAGTTAGATAGATATATTAAGTCTCACTAGTGTAAAGGACTTCCTTCGGGGAGGTCCTCGTTTTCGATATGTTGAGTGGAGGGTTTTGCGAGGGTAAAACTTGTAATTATTTAATTATTTGTTTCTAATTTTTCTTTTGTTTATATTGAGTTTTTAAATATTATTTTTTAATTGATAGTTGTGTGCGATATGATAGAGAAGTACTGTTTCTCTAGAATGTAATTAATATCCCTGCGCCTTTTTTATTGGTAAGAGTGTGTTGTGCGTTGAATTTTAAAAGTGTTTTTTCGTTGTTTGTTGTATTTTATATAGCCTTGAAAGGGAACGGAAACAATACGTCCGAAACGTCGACAAAAATAAAATTTTGGTTCGTGGAGATCAATAAAGCCTTATTTTTTTATTTAACATTGAAATTAAGTTCATTTGTGCGTGTCCATAAGGCCATTGCGTTAGCATCTTGAGTTATACATTGTATATCTACTTCGAATTCTGACGGAAAAAACGAATGATAAACCTGGGCAACATCAGCAAATAGCATATAACTGCCGTACGTAAGAACTTTCGGCAGATCGTTTATAAAGATCGAGAAAAGTATTGGGCTAAGAGCACTGCCCTGAGACACTCCTGCTCCACGGTATGCATGCGGTATTCCTCCAGGTATTTAGAAATCTGGTTGTGCACAAGTCTCTCCAAAATTTTTGAGAGTTCACAAACCTTAGCAATGGGCCTCGTATCAGAACACGATTCTATCCTGCCTGACTTCGCCAATGGAAACAGCAGAACTCTTTTCCAGTATTCGAGAAAATATCCAGCTGAAAGCATATCATTGAAGAGATCGACAAGGTGCAGTGTTAATTGAGGCTCTAACAACTTTAGCATTTTAACAGATATGCCATCAATCCCCACTGCCTTTGAGGATGCTCCCTGGATTGCGCATTGTACTCCTTTTGCGGTTATGGTGGAGAAATAAAAAGAGGAAGACGAAGGTGACATAGGACATGAGTTGCACTATATGGATGAAAATGTTTGAACAGAAAGTGGTTGAACATGATTTGATACAGATGCATAATGAATATTTAACAGATGAGACGTGAAAAATTAAAGCGGTGATGGATTTGTCTGTGAGCTGAGGCCCATGTTTTTGAGACATTTCCTGGATTTCTTAGGATCATTCGTACTATTAAGTTTCTTAGCCAACAAGTGGAACTTACTCGAGTTAATAGCATTAGAAACATGATTTCGAAGACCTTTATACGAGGTGTGTTCAAAGAGTAAGGTGAAACAGTATTTAAAAAAAAAATATTCATTTATTCATCAATATCAATTTTATCCCATTCAAAGTAATCCCCCCCAGATACAATACACTTGTGATAGCGCAATTTCCAGTCCTCAAAGCATTTTTCAAAAGCACTGTTTGGTATGGTCTTGAGCTCCTTAAGCGACGCATTTTTTATCTCGTCGATTGTTGAAAATCGCTGTCCTTTCATAGGCCTCTTCAGTTTTGGGAACAGGAAAAAGTCACAGGGGGCCAAATCTGGTGAATAAGGTGGTTGAAGCATGACTGTGGTGTTATTTTTTGCCAAAAAATTGCGAATAAGCAAAGATGCATGGGCAGGTGCATTATCGTGATGCAAAAGCCATGAATTGTCTTTCCACAATTTCGAGATAATACTCTTTATTGACCGTACGTCCTGCTGGTAAAAATTCATAATGCACTACACCCTGATGATCGAAAAAAACAGTCAGCAAAACTTTCACATTTAAACGCACTTGACGTGCTTTTTTCAGTCTTGGCTCATCTGAGGTCTTCCATTGAGAAGATTGAGCCTTAGTTTCTACGTCATATCCATACACCCATGATTCATCACCAGTGATTACTCTTTTTAGCAAATCGGGATCATTATTGATGTTACTGAGCATCTCCTGAGCGATGTTCACACGGCGGTCTTTCTGGTCGTAATTGAGCAATTTTGGCACAAATTTCGCAGCCACTCGTTTCATGCCCAAAACATCTGAAAAAATCGAATGACACGAGCCAACCGATATGCCAACATCCTCGGCAACTTCTCTAACAGTTATTCGACGTTTATCCAGAATCATTTTCTTCACTGTTTCTACGGTTTTATCTGTTGTTGATGTGCTAGGACGTCCAGAGCGAGGTTCGTCATTAACATCTTCTCGACCTTCTTGAAAGAGCTTGTACCACTTATAAACATTTTTTTGACTCAAAGTAGATTCACCGTATGCCACTCTTAACATTTCCAAAGTTTTGGAACACTGGATTCCGTTTTTAAAACAAAATTTTATGCAAATTCTCTGATCCATTTTTTTAGCACACAAAAATCGGTGAGAACATAAAAACACGTTAGACCTTTGCAGCTGCCACAGACAAAGTAAACAATGAAATTAGCTGCAACTCGGCGGACAGCTTCAGGACATATGTACCAACTTGGAAAAAAATTTGTTTGAAAATCGGACCTCGTATGTGTTGTAATCATCAATTGAACCTGTAATTCGAAATTTGCTAAAAGCTGCGTTTCTGACTTTGATGTTTACTTTAATATCCTGAGAAATCCATGGCTTATGTTTGATTTAAATGGAATGAAATTTTAAAGGTGCCAACATGTCAAACATGTCAAATGTAGAAAGAATTGATTTGCATATACATGATAATGAAGACAAAATGGTGCTATAATAGGTATTTGTTGAATGAACCAAATATGAATGCGAACTAGATAAATAGTTACTTAAAGATATACCCGTAGAAACAGACTGGTCAGGTCCAGGTTGGATGATTGATAGTGATAAAGAAAAAGAAGTGATAAATGAAGTGAATGTGGTTGCGAGGTTATAAAGGTTGATCTCCTCCAAATTTCGTCTCCTAAATTTCTTCATGTCTGTCTGCGTGTTAGCAATTTGAAGAATAATATTTATAGCATCATGCCCTGCTGCGAAAGGACCTGTCGTCTTAACATATTCATAATCAGGCATTGGTTTACGAATAAGGAAGAGATCCAACCACGTATGGGATAGCCCGCTTGATGTCATTGCATAATGCGTCGGCTCTGACTGGATGAGTGTAAGTCCCAGTGTCGACAAGTTTGCTCTAAACTTATCTACCATAGCACTGGAAGAGCTCATATCGATGTTAAAATCTCCAGTGACGATGACATACTTGTATCGTGGTAGTATGTCTGATAAGACGTCAAAATCTCAGTGGGGTATGCGGTTGAAGGTCTGCGGTATATCACTGCTAACACCGATGAAACTATTTTACCTGTCAGACATAGAACCAGGAATTCCGGAGTACTCGAGAAAACGGGGTCAGAATGCGCGATGACCCTCACCCCAAAATCCTCGCGAACATAAGCTGCCACACTACCGCCCCCCTCCCTCCTTACCCGCACGATCCAAGCGATACAAAGCATATTCCAGTAATCTAATTATCTCAGAAAAATCGTGCTCTGTAAGGAAGGTTTCGGTGATCGCAATGCCATCATAAGAAGCGGGATGGACTAGTGCTTCAATGGATATGAAATGTGTTTTCAGACGATTTATATTGGAATGAAAAATGGAGAATGATTTCGATGATTTTAATGATTTGTTGACCAGTCCTGTCTGATTTGCTATGAGGAGAGAGAGGACGAAAGCTTGAAAATTCAGCATCCGAGTTTACTCGCTTTAGTGGACCATCCCTCACCTCACGCACATAAACAATTAAATCTATGACTAAGGACCTCGCGTAGCCCAGTTCGCTCGATTTACGAATTGCATTCGGTCATAATGGCCTGATAAATAGTGAGTTTTCTCTTTCTAACACCGATCTCCGATTCAGCGAATCGGAGATCGGTGTTAGGTGGTAGGCGGGCTATTCTATATGCATGACATGAATAGCGCGATCGCTTAGCCCTTTCGCGTATAATATGCCTTTTCTATATTATTTTACTATATTAATAAAATTAATTCATTCTCGCGCCAAATCTACTTTATTTTGGTTTGCATAAATATATCATATTGTAAATACCCCTATTTTGTGCTTGAATAAGCAAAATCATTAGTGTGTGTGAATCACAAGACACTATATTTGTAAAATTAATTATTTAGACTCGTTGGTGAAGTAATTTGATTTTTTTTTCTTACTTTATAATTTGTTTTTGTTTTTGTTGAATGTATTAACAGATTGGAATATTGATTATTTCAATTTCCGTAACAAAATAAAGTTTCTTTCTCGCCGGTGAGGATTCTCTTGGATTATAACTGGCGCGATAGGTATTTTGGGGAATCTTTAAAATTTGCCATTACTGAAAACTACCGACGATATTCTAATAACTAAAATTTTTTTTGTTAATAATTATTAGTGCTTTGAGATGCAAAATAATTATATAGTATCTTGGTGTATGTAAGTCATAAGACACTATTTTAAACATTAATTATTTAGACTTGTAAGCGAGTTAAATAATTAATTTAAATTTGGTGTGAGTATTAAGGGGATGTCGGAGCTATAGCCTCCATCAAAAGCCGCTCGATCTCACGGCTTCGAATGGCGCTGTAGTCAGGTGTCGATTTCTACGATAAACGTACTTAAAACATAAATTATAAATTTTGCAGCTACATAGAGCTGTTAAAAGATACTTTCCCCCCTAGCTGTAACTAAATTTAAAGTAATTGTAATATTATTCTTGGCAGCAAATGTTTATTTTTTTAAAGAAATGTGAATTACGTTGCGTGTAGCATTACCGCAGATATAGATTCATTGAATATGAGACGTATTTCACATTTCTTTCAAAAAATAAACATTTTCTGCCAAGAGTAATATTATAATTACCTTAAGTTTAGTCATAGCTAGGGGGGAAAGTATCTTTCAACAGCTCTATGTAGCTGTAAAATTTATAATTTATGTTTTAAGTACGTTTAACGTAGAAATCGACACCTGACTACAGCGCCATTCGAAGCCGTGAGATCGAGCGGCTTTTGATGGAGGCTATAGCTCCGACATCCCCTTAAGTGTATGATTTGTCACAATTTTAATCAACAAAATTTTCTTATTTTGTCCTTTTAAGGACGAAATAAAATTTCTCTAAGAGAAAATCTTTCGGATTTTGATTATTGAAATAATGTTGTTGGCACAGGGGCCGGTGCAAATTTACAATTTATTGTAAATAAACCGATACAAATTTTTTTTACTCGTTCGGAGTAATAATTATTTTATTGTGGTGGGTCCAATAAAATAATTTCCAATTGAGAATTGGATATTTCCGAAGTATTTGAAACACTAGGGATTTCATCTGAAATTTCTGTTGAGAACACTTCTCCCGACGTAACACGTTGGCTGCTGCTAGTCAAAAAATAATGGCTATCAGCTGTAAAGCCCGAATGACCCAGCTTATGTGTGAATCACACATAGCTAGGGACATTCGTTGGGAAACGAAGGCACTGCCGATTGAAGCAGTGAGTGCCCAATTGGAACACTTGAGTTTAAACGCAAACGCCTTTTGCGCACCGGATTAGATGTATGGACATTAATCTTGAGATTCCATGGTTCTCAGACTACGGTGACAATGTAAGGGCAGAGCCTTCACAAAAACCTCTAGTATGTCAGGAACTTTGGGAATTAGGAAACCACGTTCCAGAAAAGGGAGTGTAACCCTATCAGAAACGGATGTTTCCTGTGAGTCCGAGATGTCGGATCGCAAAAGAGGTGCTAATGCCAGAGCACCCATTCTTGAAGAAGTTAGAGCTCAGTCACCAAGTGGTCTGTCCAGAAACTCGCCAATGAGTACTGCACAAAGTTTAGGGTTAGCATCAACAGGTGCTATACCCAAATGGTTTAGTGGAGTACCAGAAGCAAACGCGACCACACCAGCAATTCCTTATGTCCCTGTCTCTATGGCTGTAGCTTCATGCACAACCACTACGTCGACGGTTATGACTGTGGCGTCCATATACCTAGGAGGGTTTTATGCAGCCGCACAATACCTCCCAATTGAAGATCAGAGAAACAGCGAACATCTTGGCACTGGAGAAAATGAAGTGCGAACACAACATTTTGACGTGGGTTCGCCGGCGGAAGCCCACCGTCGTATATCACAAGGATACATCTCTAGACAATACAACAACAGGCAATCCGAAGCCAACACAACCGAACGTCAATTTGCTGATAATAGGAATGGATATGACCTTCCTAATGACGTTAGCATTTAATCTCACGCAAAACCGTTGATTGAATGAAGACGCCGCGATACCAATTTTAAGACTTATGAAGGGCAAGATGAAAGAGTAATGCATGAGTAACTTCCAACAGAAAGTCACGACAAGACCGTTTAGTGAGTGGAGCCTCTAGTAACGATGAACGTCGTGAGAGCTGTAAGGAGAGACATATCCATAAGCGTTAATTCAACCGTAAAATCGACCACCTAGCTCAACCGAAAGTTCCGGAGCAAGGTCATAATGGAAGTCGGACAGACGTAGAGCAACGCTTCAAAATCATCGATGATTATCAGACTAACTTCGAACCTACTCGGAAGATATCCGAATCTCGAACGGCGGCAGAAGGCCGAAAGAGAATAAGAATTTCTCTACCAGTAGACGTAGGAGTTACGAGCCCAGGCCAAGGTATCGTGAAGACCTAAACAAGTGAGACCAAAAAGGACGCGAAAGAATTTCTGATACTTCTGCGCGACTTCAGAAATGACAACAAGTTCTCAGAACGGGTATAGAACAGTTTAGTAATCTCTTCAGATTGGCGCAATTTTGAACTCGAGTTCCTAAATGAGTATGGCCGTCTCATAACAAAGATTTACTCATAGAGCTTTGATCAAGAACACAAAATGAGGGAGAGAAGGCTACGACGTTTTTGAACTGTTTCAGAGTGATAGTGAAAATGTTTAAATGACCTCCCACGGTCGAACAACAAGTAAATATGGTGCATTCGCAGATGCGGCCACATTACCGTAGGTACATTGCCAAGTCGGTCATAAGTCGTCGGAGTATGATATGCCTCGATATACATTTTGCGGTTTCGACAGTCTTTGCACACCATCCACATACAGACACAGATAATTAATATTACAGTTTTTATAATTGAATGATTTAGACTCTTGTCAGCATTGTACGCCCTACTTTCAACAAAACCAATAATGATTCTCTTTGGTTGTTGTCCGAGTATAACATTGTCTATAGTTTCTCCGTGTATACCAACGTAAAGTTACAGCTTTAACCTTGAGAGGTAACGTTTCCTACATAAATATAGGGAATCCCGTACACTACGTACAACAGATGATAATAACTTCGATATATATATATATATTTTTATTTAAATAAATGGGGTAAACTGATATTCGTTTTTCGTCCTATTAATATGACCGACTCAGCACGTGTACGAACCTCTTACCTGTACCATGGATCCTTGTCTCGCCGACGGGAAAATGGCGGAACTAACTAAATTCATTTTTACTAATTAACTAAACCAAAAAGGGGGATAATTGAAATTCGACACAAATAAGTTTAATTGTCCGTGTAATGGGATAATTAACTATTTATTTTTTTCATTTTTTATTATAACATAATTTTACAAATTCTAATTTTACAGACGAAGTCTGTAGTCTGTGTCAGGAAAAATGTAACATGAAATCGTAATCGCAAAACCCAACAATTTATTTAATTACAATCTTATAATTAATAACTGAGGTATTGATTCTCCATCAAGTCTAGTCGCGATACCGAAAATAATCCATGTACATAACGATCATTACACCAACTAACTAAATGTGGCCGGCGGGCAGTCCACTAACCGCACGCGAGTCCTCACAATCAGATTGTTCCAAATCAATATATGGGCTATTTCACGTCAAGTGGTACGATGAAAATTTTAAATCACTCCAAATCTTGTGAACAGACTGGAAATATCTTCCAGAAGATAGAAAAAAAATTTTAGGTGTTAAAAATAATTTGCCTAAGAGTTATTCCACCATGAAAAATGGAAATTTTTCAATTTTTTAGAGAAATTACTATTTTCAAAGCCATTTATCTCAAAATCTATTAATTTTTTTTGAAAAAACATTAGAAACAACTTTTGTTCAAAATAATCTTTAGAACTTATCTACCTGGGTTACAATTCTTAATTTTAAAATCTCGAAGAGATAGAACCACCGTAAATATTGAATATCAAAATTTAAATATTGTTACGCCATCATGGCGTCGGGAGTGGTAGACACTCTCGATCTGGATGAAGAAGTTTTCTTTAAATGTCATCCAAAAAGTAAAGTAACAACTGTGACGTGCTTAATTTGTGAGAATATATATCATAAGAGTGACTTTAATAAATCAAAAAGTGGAATTGCAATTAGTAATGCGTTTATTATTTGCCCGGAACACTCAAGTCTAAATCTAACCTCAAAAATTACAAAAGACACGTGTCTGAATGAAACAGCAAAGTGCATTATTGCACAAATAAAATTACAACAAAGGCTACAAATAAGAGAAGAATATTTAAATGACATTATTAATGAAACAAATAATGTAGATTTAAATCTAACTAGTGATCAATCAGAACTTGAATCTTTAAGAATCGAAAATAAATTGTTAAAACAACTGGTATCAGAAATGAGTGATAAAAATTTACTATTAAAAAGTGCTTTGGAACAAGACAAGGAAATAGACAATGTTGTAAAGAACCCTTTATATTCACAAGTTATTAATTACGAAAATATTAAACCAAAAAAAGTACCGAAATTAATAATCAAGAAAATAAATAATAAAGAGGACAAATACGACATCAAGAAATGTGTCGCGCATTATTTGATGAAAAAGAAATCTGTGAAAACTAAGCAAATTTATAATAAAAATAATTCTGAAGTGATAGTGGAATGTATGAACGAAAAAAGTGCTACTGAGACGGAAAAAATTTTGAAAGAAAAATTATCAAAGATATGTGAAGTCAAAAAAGAAGAAGTATTTAAATCTAAGCTTAAAATAGTAGGGATTGATAATTTTGAAAATCTAAATACTAAAGCTATAGAAAATGATTTAAATGATAGAAATTTTAAAGAATTTAATACTGGATGCAATGTTGTGCACAGATATGAAAACACGAGAACGAGGCTAGAAAGTGTTATAATAGAAGTAACGAGTGAAATTTACAAATACATAAGAGAAAATAAAAATAGAGTTTTTATTGGTTATCAAAACTGTAGAGTATATGACATTATCGATATAAGACCGTGTTACAATTGTGGAAGATTTGGACATAGTGGTAATAAGTGTACAAATAGTAAAGTTTGTTTGAAGTGCGCTGGTCCTCATAATACCGAAAATTGCATGAATATAGATAAACTAGCTTGTGTAAATTGTGTATATCACAATAATAAATTTAACAAAAATTATGGCTTTAAACATGTGGCTAATGATAGTGAGTGCTGCCAAGTGTTAAAAATGAAAATTAAAAAATTTATAGATAACATTGATTATCCGATGAGTCCAAGTATACCAAGATACATCGGTAAATTAGATTTTAAACATATAACTAATAGGAAGGTAAATAGGATAAAGGCTAAATCTACTATGTCGGTATCATCTATTGCATCAAACAGCTCAAGTATCCAGCAAGATCATCAAAATGGAAAGCAACATTGAAGTGATTTCTGAGATATTAAGTGATACTTTAAAAAAAGAATTGGTTGTAAAAAATTTTGATACTTTAAATACTTATATAAATTCTAATAAGGACAATATCTTATATATTAATATAAGAAGTTTAAATGCGAATTTTAACAAATTAGAAATTTTAATTAATGGTCTGAGCATTAAGCCTTTTATGATTGTTTGTGCTGAAACTTGGAATTTGGAATATTATCAATACTTTAATCTAAAAGGTTACAAAATGCATTACAATAATAGTAAATTGAATAAATCGGACGGTGTCGTTATTTATATTGATGAAAATATAAATGAATTTACTGAAATAATAGAAATTGGTAAACTTAAAATTCTCAATACACGTATAAATAACGAAATAGTAAATATAGAAATTTCTTCAAAATATAGATCTCACGATATAAGTAAGACGGATTTTCTTATGAATATAAAAGAATTGTTAAAAATTAAAAAAAATATCACTAATCATATAATAGTAGGAGATTTTAATATTGATATTTTGGGTTTAAACAATGTTAGCCAAGAATTTCTAAATAATATTCTAGTAAACGGTTACTATCCAGGTTTTCAATCTATTACAAGACCATCTAGCTTATCTGATAATGGATCTTGTATTGATAATTTTTTTATTAAAATGAAATCACTTAACACTAAATCTTGCAAATTAATATTCACAATTACAGATCATTTTCCTTTATTTTTATCAATTAAAAAGATTAAAGTATCTAGAACTAATAGAAAAAACGTACTACTAAAGTATAACAAACTCCATTCTTTTGCTAAAGGTTATAATTGGAATAATATACTAACAATGTCTGATCCTAATCTAGCAATTGATGTATTAATATCGACTATTAAAACTTGTATTGAGAAGGCTACAGTTACTAATATTAGTAACAAAAAAGATAAAAATAAACCAAGAAAAGGTTGGATAACTAAAGCTATAACAGTTTCATGTAATAAAAAGGAATTTTCATATAATATTTGGAGATTAGATACAAACAATTTATTAAACAAAGAAATATATAAAACATATGAAAAAATACTAAATAAAGTTATCAAAAATGCAAAGATATTGTATGATAAAGAACTAGTTGAAAACTCAACTAGAAATCCTAGAAAATTATGGAATATAATTAACCAAAAATTAGGTAAAAATAAGAAAAAAAGTAAAGCTATATCTTACATATACGATAAACAAATGAAAGTTATAAATAATACTACAGAAATTGCAAATACAATGAATAAATTTTTCACTGACATAGGTACTGAATTAAGGAAAAAAATTATCACACCAACGAATTACAGCAGGAAAATAACGAAAATTAATGAGAAATCAATATTTTTAAACCCGATTGTTGCATATGAAATCATTGATGTTGTAAACGATTTTGATATAAAAAATGGAGGAGTAGATAAAATAAACACTAGAGTATTAAAGACATTATTAAGCTACATTGTAGGACCTTTGGTCCATATTTTTAACTTATGCATAGAAAAAGCTATTTGGCCAGATGCTTTAAAAATCGCTGAAATTGTACCTATTTATAAAGCTGGTGATAAAAACTGTGCAGAAAACTATAGACCTATCTCTTTAATATCTAATCTAGCAAAAATCTTGGAAAAACTAATTTATAAAAGATTTATTAATTTTTTAAATAAATGTGATATTTTGTCAAAAAATCAGTTTGGTTTTGTTAAAAATAAGGGAACTAAAGATGCTCTGCAATACATCTCTAGTAAACTGTACAATTGTTTAGATATGAGCAAACCAATCGCAATAGCTTTTCTTGATCTAGCAAAAGCTTTTGATACAGTAGATCATATTATATTACTGAATAAGTTATATAATTATGGAATAAGAGGTGGTGCTTACGATATCATGAAATGTTATTTATCGAATAGACAACAAAGAGTTAAATTAGATAACGTTTTTAGTTCTAATATGACAGTAAAAACTGGTGTTCCTCAAGGTACAATATTGGAACCACTGTTATTTATTTTATATGTAAATGATATGTTAACAGATAATATTATCTCATATGCAGATGACACTGCGATAATTGTCACTGGTAAAAATTGGAAAGAAGTTGAATGTTTAATGAATAGCGAATTAGAATCAATCTCCAATTGGTTGGCTATTAATAAATTGTCTTTAAATGTTAAAAAAACAACTTATATTACATTTGGAAATTATTGCGATAGTGTACCTGAGGTTAATAATTTTAATATTCATATAAATAATGTTAACATAAATAGAGTTGAGTATACCAAATACCTAGGTGTAATTTTTGACTTTAGAATGAGTTGGGGTAAACACATTGAATATATTGTTAATAAAACAAAATATCTTATCTTTGTGTTTCATAAACTGGCCAAGATTATGAACCTGGATACGCTTAGAATGATATATTATGCTTTATTTAATAGTATAATTAGTTATGGTATAATAGCTTGGGGTGGTGCATATAATAATTATATGAAAATATTACATAGTTTGCAGAAAAAATTATTAAAAATTATAAACAAGAATAATTTTATTATTGAAAATAATCCACTAAGTATTGAACAGATTTTTACACTAGATTCATTAATGTTCCATTACGAATCTCTAAAAAGCAATTTTATGTCTTCTAACAGCATAACGAGGAAAAAAAATTTAATTTTACCTCGTACAAGAAGAACAATTAGTTGTAAAAATAGTTATATCAAAGCAATAAATATATTTAATATGTTACCTAACGATATGAAAATCTTAAGCACCAAAAATAAGAAATCAAAAATTAAAAAATGGATTAAAAATAATATATATTAAAAAAAGGTTTTTATTTTCTGTTGTATTCGTCACAAATTAATTTTAGCTACAGTTGTATACTATTTGGTTACTTTGAATAATTGTTAAAGATTTATTATATTAGATTAGTTTAATATTTAAGTTAGTTTTAAATTTTCTTTTTGTAACCAGTCCCACCAACAGATAACTTCGTTTATCTCTGTGGGAGGTTTGCATGATGTATGTGTTTCTATTATGTAAATTCTTTTCTGGTTAAATAAATAAATAAATAAATAAATAAATAAAAGGCGACCACGCCACGATCGATTTTGATCTAACACCGCTCAAAAGATCACATTTTTGGAGAGCTTTCGAATGGCTGTGGTTAGATTATTGGCCAAGACTACTGGTGTAAGTTATACGCCATAAACCTCATAAAATCACTAATTTTCATGTATTTTAGGGCATAACTTGCACCAGCGGTCTTGGACAATAATCTAACCACCGCCATTCGAAAGCTCTCAAAAAATGTGATCTTTTGAGCGGTGTTAGATCAAAATCGATTGTGGCGTGGTCGCCTTTTTTTGATATTCAATATTTCCGGGCGTTCTATCTCTTCGAGATTTTAAAATTAAGAATTGTAACCCAAGTAGATAAGTTCTAAAGATTATTTTGAACAAAAGTTGTTTATAATGTATTTTCAAAAAAATCAATAGATTTTGAGACAAATGGCTTTGAAAATAATAATTTCTCTAAAAAATTGAAAAATTTCCATTTTTCATGGTGGAATAACTCTTAGGCAAATTATTTTTAACACCTCAAATTTTTTTTCTGTCTTCTGGAAGATATTTCCAGTCTTTTCACAAAATTTGGAGTGATTTAAAATTTTCATCGTACCACTTGACGTGAAATAGCCCATATATATAAATATAGAATACTATAACTCCAGCAAATGTAGGTCTCCAAAATCGGTATCACCGTGCGAATAACTTCCAGCAAAATCTATTTTCACTAACAAAGCAAATAATCAAAACTCCGAAAAATAATACTCGATAATTATAGAAAAGCACCGACGTCTCTTTTCACGGATCAGCTAGTAATGACCTCTCCTCCTTTTTCCGCTTTCTTCTTCCTTTTTCGTCAATTTTCCTTTATCCTATATACCTTTATTCCTTCCGTAACATACATTCGAATTTAGCGGTGCGAATATTATCGCCAATCTCAAGTGTTAACTGGGCTGGCGCCTCCGCTTGTGCAATTCGCACTCTTTTCCTATCTCTCTTACGCATGGGAGTTGAGTCCGAGAGAGTCCCGCGCTTCATTGTGACCTAGTGCGACTTTACGGCAACGACGTCTATGAGAGAAGGAGCTTCCATTATCCGGAGGTGTTGTTCGTGCGGGTCGGCGTCTCCATCACATTCCATCACCAACAGCGAGTAACCTCTCTTGTCTTCAACTAGCTCGATGTTTACGGTAAGTGCTATTTGTTTAGTCTTCTCTCTCTATCTCTCTCTCTCACTCTCTCGCTCTCCAACTCATAAAACAAACCAAATCACTTTTATTATTTCACATCCTTTCCTTTTATTTGTTTAAACAATTCGGTGATGAGAATGGCTCAGGCTTTCTTGTTATTCATTGTTTACTTTTCCCTAACCTCTCTAATACCACATGTCAACCTTACCTCTAACCTATCGTACATACTACATCTATCATAAACACTTCCTTATTTAGTTTAAATAATCCCATAATTTAATATCATTTTAATTTCTAGTTTTCCCTACAGGTAACGAGGCCCAGGACCAGCAGGAGCCAGTGCCAAGGAGTCGCTACGTAGCCAAGCAGGAGTTTTTCCCTGACCCAGGAGGAGGTATCGACAACAGTTATACACAGGTAATGCACGGGCATTACCTGTGTTAGGTAAGTTGTTTAAATAATAGTATCGTTTTGCTTGTTATTTACATTAATACTATATATACTAGCAACAAACACCTCAGTCGCTAACGCTCCCTCGGTCAATTTAAAATATTAATATAAAATTAAAATATTTAAGTTTCTTTCCTTTTAAAATATCTAGTTGATCTCAGTTTTTTTCTGAACTTAGGTTTGAATGTACAACTTTATTCGTCTTTGAGTTATACAGGTGCAATCAAAGTCTCGAGTATTTTTGGCGAAATTTTTCGTGTTATGCTTATATATATATATATATATCGTAAAATAGAGTATTAGTATTTGTAACTCCGGCTTTCTTCATATTTTTATAGTAGAAAATACCCTAACATATCCTAGAGTTTGGTAAAGATCTCCGCAGATGTGAGACTCTCCTAGTAAGTATTGTTTTACCCTTTAAAATTATATTCAAGTCGAGTCACCAGACATGATTAGTATAATTTTTTTCTTTGAAACTATTCAAGTCAATATAACTATATTCATATGTCACTCAGGACTATAATAAAAGTATTCCTATACGTGTTGAAGTTGAAAATATTCCTAAATGATTTTTGCACTTAATACAAACATATGCATACGTTTGTATACAGCGTTTCCATTTGTTGCGTGCGCATGCGGGTTCGAATCCCGGTGAGGGATAAAAATTAATTTTTTAAATGTTCTTCTGCGATAAATTTGTATTATTAATTATGGTAAGTAAACTGAATAATTGCTATGACATATAAAAATAATTATAAAATAATTAAAAAGAATAAGTTAATAATAAGAATTCTTTTTGAACATTTTTTAAATCATGTAATTATGTGATCGGTTTAAGGAACTTTAACTACTAATTAACTACTTATGAATCCTTCTAAGCGAACATTTAGTTTATAAACTTCTGTATCGTTTATTTAAAAGTAATAAATATCATTAATGAATTTTTTTAAAGTTCATGACGAATATATCATAAAAACCCGTCAAGTATTTTTTATATATGATCACAATTTTAAATTAATTTCATTATTTTTCTTACTATATAAAATGTTATTTTCGACCTAAAAAATATATTTCCAAATAGTAGCATATTAATAATTTTTAATTTTATAAAACATCGTCAAAAAGTTGTTAATTTTGTAAGTATGGGTTTTAGACAATCAGAACCTTTTTGTTACTATTTAATTAACAAATGTAATAAAATAAGTTGGTGCAATAATAAAATTCTTAAATCAGTCTGGAAGTAATTAACATCTTTAAGTTTAGTGTTTTATATTTATCAAGTATATTTTATTATCTTATGTAGTACATAATCCAATAGTTAAATATCGAAAAACACCTTCTGCCAAGGTGTAAAAATTCGCAAGTATGGTGTAATTCCGATCACCCTTTTACAATTGTTATCTAATAGCTAATGATATATTTTTAACGCACAACTTTTTTTAATTAAAACAATAACTTATTAATTTTTTTTAATTCTTAAAAAACTTTCGCAGTAAAAAGTACTGAAATTTTTAAATAAAATAATACTTGCACCACGCGTTGCTTTGCATGCTCACTTAGCACTCATTCAAAAATTAAGAAATATAATAAATTAATAAATCAATATTAAAATTTGTTTCTGTACGATTACATCAAGTGCCAAAGTTTATTTATTATTTTATATGATATGAGTAGATTCGATACTTTAAAATCGTACATGATTAGTTAATCAGAATGCACTGCCGAAATAAAACCAACGGTGGTGCAAATATTATTTTATTTAAAAAGAATAAAAAAGATAAATTTCTGTTCTATTAGATTTGGAGAAATTAATTTCGTAACAAATGAATATTGTTATAAGTAATTTGCTGTAAGATCGTGTTAAATTTATAAAGTTTCCAAACGAATCTTACAATCATCAAAGAACTGCCATATTAGATTTATGTAAAAATGTTAAATAAGTGTTTAAATAACTAAGGATAAAGACCGATCACTTATCCACTTAATCAAGATTTGGTTTTTTAAATTATTTGAATCATTGCAACTATTAAATTCAAATTAAAATGTCACCCAACATTGGAATAAAATCATCGAATACATGCAAAAGTTTAGTAAGTTTACTTAGTTACTAAATGAATATTACACATACCAATGAATCGAACATGTATATTGGTATTATAGAAAATGAAAAATGAATTTATAATAACTATAAAAATGGAGAACGATATGATAGAAGATCCACTTAAATAATATTACATTCTCTTTTGAAATAACTTTACTTAGTCATGTAGTATTGAAACATTCAGATCAAGATTGAAGCATATTAAAGAAACCAGAATACCTTGAATGGATTAGGTCTTAAGTAAATACATTAAAAAAATATTCTAATATAATAATTGCAATTAAAATAATAATATAATATAATAATTGTTATTAAAATAATGTAAGAAAGTATTTATATATATATATATATATATATATATATATATATATATATATATGTTAAGAGTATGCGTGAATAACCGCCCGAAGTTCGTGTAGCGCCTCCAACACGTCTCGTTGTGCGTCACGAGTAAAAGAGGAACGTCATCGACCGTTGAGCGAGACGAATCGAAAGAGAGCTCGTGCTGAGTGTGTGCGTTGAGCTATAGGGCAGTGTGCTGCGTAGAGATTGGAATCCCCTATTGCATAATCTATCTATCTATATTATTAAAAAAATTTCGTCGTCGCCGCCGCCGCCGCCGCCGCTGTTTCAGAAATTTTTGAAGAATTTCTGGTATAACAAGATACGTCCCTGTGGCCTCACGTACATATAACATGACGTATAATCACGTGTTTATTACGGGTGGTCGCGAAATAGAGAGTATGTTCCATTAGACTCTACAACTATCTATATTATTAAAATCTATATAAGACTTATTAACAAAAATCTATTCTATCTATATTTTTCAAACAGCTGCGGTGGTGGCCGCTGGACGTAAAATTGGAATATACAGGGTGGTCTTTTTCAATCGTATATTTTACAGCTTGTAGGCGTAATGGGACTTATGTATCAGTGTACGTTGGACTCTAATTGCAGGCTATTAAATATTTGAATTCTAAATTTTAACTCGAGTGTGGGTATCTATGGGTCGATGTGTCTATAATACATGATACATGAGTGTGTGAGATACTGAGTGATTCAAAAGTGCCCCCTATAGACAAAATTTTAATAAACAGGGTGATCTTTTTGAATCATGTTTATGCCACCCTTTATGTATACATAATGGGATTTATGCGTGGGTGGGTGTGTATGTAAAACGTGAAACTTGAGTGTGTGAGGATGGATAGGTGCATGTATGTGTATCTGGAAGTATATGTTGGTGTGTGAGGGTGGATGTGGGTAGGTAGAAGTTAGTATGTATTTGTTGATGTGGATGTGTGCGGGTAAGTGTGGTTGGATATGGGTGTGTGAGCATGCGCATGAGATACAGAGTTCAAATATACCCATCTTTTTGAATCATGTTTGTGCTATCCGGTATATATACGCTACGGGATTTCTATATACAGGGGATAACGGACCCGAATTGCAGGCTACTACACATTTGAATTCTAAATGTTAAAACCAGTATGTGCGTGTGGGTGGATATGCATGTGAAACGTGAAATGTGAGTGCATGACGATCGGTGGGTAGTGGCGAGTGTGGGTGGTGGGTGTATGTGGAAAGGTGTGGATGGTTGGATATGGGTGTTTGAGCATGTGTATGAGATGCAGCATTATTCAAAAATACCCGCTATGGACAAAATTTGAATATAAAGGGTGATCATTTTGAATCATGTGTTTGTTACCCTGGATGTATACTTTCTAGGATTTATATATACAGCGGAGGGCTGACCTGAATTGTAGAAAAATACAGATTTAAAATCTAAATTTTGACTCGTGCGTGGGTGGATGTGAATGTGAAACGTGAAACTTGAGTGCATGAAGATGGGTAGGTATATATATGTGGATTTGGAAGTGGATGCAGGTATGTGAGGGTGGGTGCAGGTAGGTGTAAGTGTGTGTATGGGTTGATGTGGATGTGCGAAGGTAGGCGTGGATGGTTCGATGTGGGCGGGTGTGGGTGGATGTTAGTGTGAGTGGGTAGCTGGGGACGAGTATAGGTATATGTTGGGGTGTGAGAGTTGGTGTGGGTGAGTGAATGTGGATATGTCAGCATATGTGTGATGATACAGAGTGATTCAAAACTACCATCCAGTTTGCATATATTTTTACATTACTATTACATATAAACAGAAGTTATATAATTTATTTTCTATACAGTGTGTGATATCGAATAATATCGTTCGACACACTTGTGAGAGAATATTTTCTATTTTCACATTTGTACCGAAAACTACAATTTTCAACCTTTTGAAGCAAGTTTATTTTTAAAATAAAAAGTATAATACTATAAATTATAACAAATGCACAATTTTCAAGCCGCAATCGGGGGTTGACGAGCGAAGCGAGTAGGGGGTACCCCCCTAGTAATTATTATTTTCATCTTAATTGTATATGGGCTATTTCACGTCAAGTGATACGATGAAAATTTTAAATCGCACCAAATTTTGATACAGGCTGAAAATATCTTCCAGAAAATAGAAAAAAATTTTTAGGTGTTAATAATAATTTGACAAAGAGCTAGTCCACCAGGAAAAATGAAAATTTTTCAATTTTTTAGAAAAATTGCTATTTTCAAAGCCATTTATCTCAAAATCTATTGATTTTTTTTAAAAAACATTACTTACAACTTTGGTTCAAAATAATCGTTAGAATTTATTTGTCCGGGTTACAATTCTTGATTTTAAAACCTCGTAGAGATAGGACTCCCGGAAATATTGATTATCAAAAAAAGGCGACCACGCCACAATCAATTTTGATCCAACACCGCTCAAAAGATCACATTTTTGAAATCACTAATTTTCATATATTTTAAGGCATTGAATTTCAAAAGCGAGGACTTCCACATATGCATATGCTTTTGTTTCTAAATGAAAAAATCAAAACTCCTGAAATAGTCGACGAATATATAAGTGCAGAAATTCCAAATGAAGAAATTTATCCACGTTTACACAGTATTGTAAAACAATTCATGATTCATGGTCCTTGCGGAATAAAAAACTTGAATTCTCCTTGCATGGATAAAACTACACAAAAATGTACAAAAAGTTTTCCTAAGAAGTATAATTCAAAAGCAATTTTTGGATCACCCGGATATCCAATTTATATGCGAAGAGATGATGGCAAAAAAATTCATTTTAAGAGTAGAAATGGTTTAAAAATAGCTGATAACCAATTTGTCGTTCCATATAATCCTTATTTGCTCTTAAAATTTAATTCTCATATCAACGTAGAAATATGTTCAACTGTACAATGTATAAAATACTTATTTAAATATTGCTACAAAGAACATGACTGTGCATTTATTGAAATACGTGATATGAATATCAATTTTAATGATAATTCCAACGAAAATGAAAAAATTGATAGTCAAGAATGTGATTATGATGAAATAAAACAATATATAAATACAAGGTATTTATGTTCACCAGAAGCTATGCACAGATTGTTAGAATATAATTTACACCAAATATCACATGCTATTATAAGATTAGCAATTCACGATGAAAATGAGCAAGAAGTATACTTTGAAGATGGAAAAGAAGAACAAGTAATAAAAAAAAATTCTAGAAACAACTTTAACTGCATATTTTAAATTAAATAAAAACGATTCTGATGCAAAAAACTATTTATATTCTGAAATACCAATTCATTATGTATTTTTGACAATAAATTAAAAAAATGGAATAAAAGAAAAAAATTCAATAAACCTATTTTAAGCAGAATGTATTTAGTTAATCCAACAAATTGATCAAGATATTTTATTAGATTATTACTTTTGAATGTCAAAGGAGCTACTTCATTTGAAGATTTGCGCACAATCAATGGTATTATATATCCTGCATTTTACGAAGCTGCTATTGCTAAACGATTAGTAAACGAAGATGATGAATGGGATAGATGTTTAGAAGAAGCAACACAAGTACAGTTTCCTACTTCCCTTTGTGAATTATTTTCAATTATTTGTGTTTTTCATAATCCTATTAATGCAAGAAATTTATATGAAAAATACGAATATTTATTTTATAGTCCAAAATTAGAAAAAAATATTGGTGAAAATTTAGCATTAAATATAATTCAAAGAAATTTACAAATAAATGGATATTCTCTAAATGATTTTAATTTACCACATATAACAACACACATAAACAAATCTGATGACATAACGGAATGCTATGAAGAAACTTATGCATTTAATGATTTTCAAAATAAAGTCAATTCATTAAAAGACCAACAAAAAATAATTTATGAATATATTTTAGAATGTTTAAAGAACAAAAAAGAAAATTGTATTTTCATAGATGGACCAGGAGGAAGTGGAAAAAGTTATTTACAGAACGTTTTGATACATTATCTAAATCTTTCAAATATACCATTTCTATGTGTTGCTTAGACAGGAATAGCAGCAAATTTATTAAAAAATGGAAAAACAGTACAAACAACATTTAAATTACCTCTTAATATTACAGAAAATACTACATGCAATATAAAATATAACTCAAAAGACGGTAAAACACTAAAAGAAGTAGAATTAATAATATGGGATGAAATATCTATGACTTCAAAATTTGCTTTTGAAACGGTCGATCGTCTTTTTCAAGATTTATGTAACAACAAAAAAATATATAATGATAAAATTATGCTTGTTTCAGGAGATTTTAGACAAACATTACCAGTTGTTCGACATGGAAGTCGCATTGATGTTATTGAAAATTCAGTAAAGTACAGTTATTTATGGCAAAATTTTAAACGCATGACATTGAATAAAAATCTTCGAGTAACAGAAGACGGCAACAATTTTAAAGATTGGTTACTGGATGTCGGTGAAGGAAAACGTGCAAATATTTTCGAAGAAAAAAATGAATTACTTAAAATACCTGTAAATGACTTTATTGGTAAAAGAAAACACCATCATTGTTGAAATTTTTGGAAACAAAATAAAAGTAAATGATAAAAGTTTAAATGATAAAGTTATATTGGCACCAACAAATAATGATATAATCGATATTAACAATAAAATAATAGCTATAATGGAAGGTGAAAGTGTTGAATACTTAAGTATAGATACAGCAGAAGATGATAATGGAGAAAATCTTAATGTTATGTTACCTGTAGAATTTTTAAATACTTTGACACCTAATGGACTTCTACCTCATAAATTACAATTATAAATTGGTGCTATTATAATTCTTCTTATAAATATAAATTTAAACGAAGGTCTTTGTAATGGAACCAGATTATCAGTAACAAACCTGATGAAATATTCAATTCAAGCAGAAATTGTAAATGGAATAATTCTGGAAAATTAGTATTATTACCAAGAATTGCATTGTCACCAACCAATGAAGAAATACCATTTAATATGCGTCGTAAACAATTTCCCATTCGTTTAGATTTTGCTATGACAATTAATAAATCACAAGGATAATCGTACAATGAAGTGGGTGTGTATTTGCCATCACCAGTTTTTAGTCACGGCCAATTATATGTTGCTCTTTCAAGAACTAAAAGTAGGAAAAATTAAAAAATTTTGCTAGAAAATCATGCAAAAATTAAAGATAATAATTTAAAAAATAAAATCAAAACATGCACTAAGAACATTGTATACAAAAAAATATTATAAACAAAAACAAAATTAACTAAAAAATCTATAAATGCTAAATCTTTAAAAAATTAAAAAAAATGAACAACAACAATCTAATGATTGCAGCGCGAAATAAAAATTACAAACAGTAGCAGTATTCCAATGAATGCAGCGCTGAATAAAAATAACAAACGGCAGCAGTATTCCAATGAATGCAGCGCTGAATAAAAATAACAAACTGCTGCAGCATTGCAATAAATGCAGCGCTGAATAAAAAAAACAAAGGGCAGCAGTATTCCAATGAATGTAGCGCTGAATAAAAATAACAAACGGCAGCAGCATTGCAATAAATGCAGCGCTGAATAAAAATAACAAAGAGTAGCAGCATTCCAATTAATGCAGCGCTGAATCAAAATAACAAAGGGCAGCAGAATTCCAATGAATGCTACACTGAATAAAAACAACAACCAGCAGTAGCATTCCAATTAATATTATATCAATAAAATATTATATTCCTAATGGCATTTCATACGATTAAAGTCACAAGGTATAGTATAAAATTATCTAATTTTCATTTTTAATTATTATTGTTTTAAATATAATAAGTCTTTTTGTATTTCAGTATCCTGATTATAATCACTATATAGTTTATTAAGACTATCGAAATAACCAAAAGTGCAGTAGTATTTCTTAATGATTAAGTTAAAAGGTATAGTTTTGACTTTGTCAATTTATTTATAATTAATAATAAAAATTTTTTTGTTACAGATATAACATATATAATATCAATAATATATGACAATATGCATATTGGATATAAATCTTCTAAATAGCATTTTAAAACCAGTAATATTTATTTTAATATTTTATCTAATGTTTAATTAATTATACATTTAATATTTAATGATATAATTTAATTTTTCTGTTAAAGATGATTTCGATGAATACTTGCTGAAATTATAAATTATATAAACAATAAAAACGATACATTGAAAAAAATATATCTTATGAATTATACAATATATAGTTTTCCCGGGCAGGTGTACATATATATACTCATGTATGAAAGTATTTGCACATATAAAATTTATAAGGCCCAAAAATTTGTAAACACAAATAAAAAAAATATGAAGGAAAACATTCACCTCTATTCGGAATGTAAATCAACCACAAAATTAAATTGTCATTTACAGTTTTTATAATATTATATAAAATTACTACCAAATTGTTCATAAAAATTAGTTTCCCGTTTTCTAAGCCTCACATAAGTAATTTTGCTATATTCTTAGACGTTTTAAATTTTTAAATTTTTAAGTTTTTAATTTTTTTATTTTTAAGTTTATCTTTTTTTCATTTTTTCATTTTAAAAAATATATTAAATTAAATTTTACAAGTGAATAGAGTACAATTGTAACATGATAATTGTAATTTAATTTAATAACATAATAATTGTAATTTGAAATTTTTGCAAAAATAAGTTTGTAAAATAAACAATAAAAATTAATATGATTTATTGTATGCATTCCAGTGTTAAAATTTTATTAAATTTAATTACGTAATCAAATGATACTTTAATTATTGTTATTAAGATAATTTTTTGGTAATAATATCGACATAGTAATTAATATCTATTTGTTCAAACAAACTATAAGGCCCAAAAAATGCAAGGCCCAAAAATGTAAGATCCAAAATGAATAAGGCCCAAAAATGTAAAACCCAAAAAATGTACGGCCCAAAATTGAAAAGTCCAATTAAAATAAAACTTTGAAAGTAAAAAAAATGCACTTTTAAAAAACCGGAGAACCGGAGAACCGGAGACCAAAAGTCGATCCACTTTAATATAATATATTGTTCAAACAAACTATAAGGCCCAAAAAATGTAAGGCCCAAAAATGTAAGATCCAAAATTAATAAGGCCCAAAAATGTAAGATCCAAAATTAATAAGGCCCAAAAATGTGAAACCCAAAAAATGTACGGCCCAAAATTGTAAAGTCCAATTAAAATAAAACTTTGAAAGTAAAAAAAATGCACTTTTAAAAAACCGGAGAACCGGAGAACCGGAGACCAAAAGTCGATCCACTTTAATATAATATAAGATGAGTATATGTAAAATAGCTACACAGCCTTTTTTCTTTAAAGTTAAATGTGACATTTTTATGTTCATTTTTTAAATGAAAAACATTACATTTTTTAAATAATTAGTAAACCAATTGGGTTTATCAAGGCAGAAATTGCATTTTTATAGATACACCAGATTCGCTGTGTAAAGTTGAAGTTTATATGCATATAAATTTAAATTTTCTTGGATTGAAGCCCTTCGACAACTTTTATCCTGCAAGGAGTTTTTTGTATTTGCACCTGTTTTAAGCCTATTTTTGATAATATTTTAATATTTTACTTAATGAAAGTGTTAAAAATCATCAAAAAAGAATATTTTTTATAATATATTTTATAAACATGACATTTCACATAATATTTTATAAAAATTACAAAAATATTTTTATAACCGTACTCTACCCTTAACACCAACAATGATAATTTGCGCATTGCGAAGAGGATTATGGTATAATTAATGTGGTGACTGAGATGTCGTTTTTGTAAAAAAAAATTGAGAAATAAACAAAATATGATAGTTAACTACCAAAGTTTTAAAATTAATCAAAATTTCTTTAAAATTACATGTAACTACTATTGTACAGACGATTGAAAAGAGTGTGAGAACTCGATATATTTTGTGTCAACTTTCCAATATTTTGGTTTTTTAAAAGAGGTTATAGATTAAAAAAAACATCAAAGACAGAACTGAAAATAAAATTCAACTGAAAACTTGATCATCTAATGACTATCAATTATTTCGTGACATTCAAAGAATCCGTCAAACGTCAATCATTCGTGAGATTTCGACTCCATTTTCATCATTATTGCAGGGGTCCTTTATAGTATATGAGCGGGCAATCGTTTCAAAAGGCATCTCGAATCTTGATCTCGCGTAGACGAGTTGAAAAGATGTGAGAACTCGATATGTTTTGTGTCGACTTTCCAATGTTTTCGTTTTATTTGATAATTTTAAATAAGTATTTATACATTATTGGATGAGAGTTAGGCTCTTGGATAGTGTATTTAATGAAAACCTGATGTCGTTTCTGCAGACCAAGACATGTTGAACTGAAGTCATTTAGATTTTTCGTGTATAGTTGTAACACACGCTCCGTAAAATATATTTATGTTTCCAGCGTTAGCCAACATATGAATATTGTATTCGACTCTTACGGCGAGGATGTGCTGGTAAGGTATACATTTCAAGAATCATATATTTTTTCAATGCATGATCCATTTAATAGTAACATAATAAGGGCTCTGTAACAGTGTAAGTTAAGGAAAGAAAAGTATACTGTTAAATTTTGACGCTAATAATGATAGAATTAAATACAGAAAGAAAATAAATATGACAGAGTAAAAAATAAGTATATATATATATATATATATATTGTGTCTGTGTAAAAATAATCATTATAGGTTATTATAAAGAAGGTGTGTGTGTGTGTGTGTTCAGGAAGAAAGAGAAATATGTCCATATATTTAATATATTTAAAATGCACACACATAAAATAATTTCCATTTGGGGGGTATCGTAATTTTAAATAAATTGATGTAATATAATTTGTTTACAGAATACATAAAATATAAGCATGTTATATACTCTCATAAATTATATTTTTCTTTAATGGCGGTGGTAACATTTTTTATAAAGTGGTATATAATACTGTCGTTGTGTTATATATGGTTTTAATTTGTATGTGAATGTAGTATTATTTCAAAGTGATGGTTTTTATAATGCATATTTAAAAATTTTGGTATTTAATAGAATTTGTATAGTAATTGTTATTATAAAATTGAGTGTTATGAAAATCATTTTTTACGCACGTTGGGTGAGTGATTGTATCTAAATGGCGGCTCTGTCGAAATATTTTATACATGATATATGCAAATATAATTCTAATTGTAATATTTTAACAAATTTAAGTTTTTAAATAATAATTTTAAATACCTGTTTATACGTTATTATAAGAATTAAACTTTCGGTCGTTGTATTTTGGGAAACTCTGATTCTTTTTTGAAGTATGTAAGTTTTGTCGAACGGCAGGCTATTATCAATTATTTTGCATATTTATTTTAATGATTCAGTAGTAGTAATATTTCAATGGATTTTTCTTATATTTCATTTTTTTTATTTATTATAACTAATGTAATGATTTGTCATTTACAATATGATATGTTGCAGCCGATTTTCAATTGTATTTTAATGATTTTCAGCGCAAACAATTATTAATTATTTTGCATATTCACTTTAATCATTCAATAGTTGTAATATTTTAATGTTTTTTTTCATACTTCCATTTTTATTTATTTATAAAATTTATATAAAATGTGTATAAATTTTCGTCTACACATTTACAATACTTTTTTAAACACTATATTGTTAGTGTAAATTTTGTATTTATTTTTTAATGTATCATTTTCTATTTTTGCATTGTTTAACAGTAATATTTTTAAATTTTTTCTACTTTTAGCTCTTGAAAGAGCTACGTATAATTGACCATGGCTAAAAATTGGAGATGGTAAATAGATACCAACTTGTTTGTATCACTGTCCTTGTGATTTGTCATATTGTGAATAGTCATTGCAAAACCTAATCGAATGGGAAATTGTTTTCTGCGCATGTTGAATGGTATATCTTCTTTAGATGGTGACAAAGTGATTCTTGGTATTAAAACTAATTTTCCAATTTTTTTTCCGCTTATAATTTCTGCTTTAATTAAATGTTTCATAAGTTTTGTTACTAATAATCTTGTTCCATTACAAAGACCTTCATTCACATTTAAATTTCTTAGAAGAATTACTATTGCACCTACTTTTAATTGTAATTTATGTAGAGGAAGTCCATTAGGTGTAAGGGAATTAAGAAATTCTGTAGGTAACATGACATCTAAGTTTTCTCCATTATCATCTTCTGCTGTATCTACACTTAAGTATTCAATAATTTGCCCTTCCATTATAGCCAAAATTTTATTATTTATTTCAATTACGTCGTTGTTGGTGAAGGCTAATATAACTTTATCATTTAAATCTTTATCATTTATTTTTATTTCGTTTCCAAAAATTTCTGCAATGATATCATTTTCTTTTGTTATTAAATCAAGAGGGATTTCGAGCAGTTCATTTTCTTCTTCATACATATTTAAACGTTTACCTTCACCTACATTTAATAACCATTGTCTAAAATAGTTGTCATTATCTGTCACTCGAAGATTTTCATTTAGTGTCATACGTATAAAATTCGGCCATAAGTAACTGTTTTTAACTGAATTTTCAATAACTTCAGTACGACTACTATGTCGTATAACGGGTAATGTTTGCCTAAAATCGCCTGAAACAACCAACATTTTACCATCAAATATTTTTTTATTATTACATATATCTTGAAATAAGCGATTGACTGCTTCAAAAGCATATTTCGATGTCATAGATATTTCATCCCATATTATAATTTGAACTTCTTTTAAATTTTTACCATCTATTGAATTAGATTTAATATTACATATAGTACATTCTGTGATATTAAGTGGTAGTTTAAATGTTGTGTGTACTGTTTTCCCGTTATGTAATAAATTTGCTGCAATCCCTGTCCAAGCAACACATAAAAATAAAATGTTTGAGAATTTAAGATAGTCTATTAGAACATTAAGTAAACAGCTTTTCCCACTTCCTCCTGGTCCATCAATAAAAAAACTTTTTTTGTCTTCAATTTTTAAATGTTGCACGATAGTATCAAAAATGTCTTTGTTATGATTTTTTCAAGAAGTTACTTTGACGTTTATTTCAGTAAATGTGCAACTTTTGTTATGTGTTGTTGATTTATCAGCATAATCTTCTATAAATGTAGATATAACGGGTAAATTAAAATTATTTAAAGAATATCCATTCAATTGTAGCTTCTTATCAATAATGTTTAATGCTAGGTTTTCATCAGCATTTTGTTCATATTTTGGGTGGTAAAAAAAGTGTTTCTATTTTTCGTACAAATCTCTTGCACTAATAGGATTGTGAAAAATACAAATATATGCAAATAATTCACAAAGAGCAGTAGGAAAGTGTAATTGTGTTGCTTCTTCCAAACATCTGTCCCATTCTTTATCTTCATTAACCAAATGTCTAGCTATAGAAGCTTCATAAAATGTAGAATAAATTATATCATCAACAGTACGTAAATCCTGAAATGATGATACTCCCTTGACATGTAAAAGTAATAATCGTATAAAATATCGTTTTCGATCCTTTGGATTCACTAAATACATTCTGCTTAATACAGGTTTTTTTGTTTTTTTTTCTTTTATTCCATGTTTTTGAATTATTATCAAATACATAATTTAATGGTGTTTCGAAATATAAATAATTTCGTGCATCAAAATCGATTTGATTTAATTTTAAGTATGCTGTTAGTGTCGTTTCTACATTTTTTTTTAAATTTCTGTTTCTTTTCCTTCTTTAAAATACACTTCTTGTTCATCTTCAATGTGAATAGATAATCTTATTATGGTATGTGAAAGTTGTGAGATGGGTATTCTAATAGTATTATATTCATTGCTTTCAATATCGTCATCATGAGTAAATAGAACTGTATTTTGATCTGATACCTGTGTCACGTATTTCTATTTTTTAAATTTCTGTTTCTTTTCCTTCTTTAAAATACACTTCTTGTTCATCTTCAATGTGAATAGCTAATCTTATTATGGTATGTGAAAGTTTGTGTAGAGGGTATTCTAATAGTATTATATTCATTGCTTTCAATATCTTCATCATGAGTTAAATTAGAACTGTCTTTTGATCTGATACCTGTGTCACGTATTTCTATGTTCGCACAGTCATGTCCTTTATAACACTATTTAAATAAGTATTTTATACATTGGACTGTTGAGCATACTTCGACATTAATGTGACAATTAAATTTTAACAATAAATAAGGATTATACGAAACAACAAACCGATTATCAGCTATTCTATTGTGGTATTTACCTTTGTAATTGATTTTTTGATATCATTTCTTCTTATATATAATGGATATCCTGATGAATTAAAAGTTGTTGTGTTATTAAATTTTTTTAGACAATTTTTCGTACATTTTTTTGTGTCTTTACTCATGCAAGGTGAACTCATGTTTTGCTCTCCACAGGGTCCATGAATCATAAACTGTTTTACAATATTATACAACCGTGGATAGATATCTTCGTTTGGAATTTCTGCGTTTATGAGTTCATCTACTTTTTCGGGAGTATTAATGTTATAATTTTTATCTAAAAATTATAGCATATGCATGTGAGGAAGTCCACGTTTTTGAAATTCGATAACATAAGTGTAGGCGATACAATTTCCTAAAACACCTTGCTTAATTACCAATTCTTTAAATTCTTTTATTTTTTGATGAAATACCTTAAATACTAAATCTGGTCTATCAATTACAGTTTCATATTTTTTTAAATGTTCAGTTATTTCTTTTCAGTTTGGATTACATGTCATTGTTATAAATAAGTCAGGTTTTCCGTAACGATTTACTATACTCATTGAGTCAATGTAATTTTGTTTTAGGAATCTTGAACTTCCAACAAAATTTGATGGCAAAATAAACATTTTTCCAATTTTTATATTTTCAGATTCTTTTTTCTTGTGTAAATAATCCATTACGCCTTTATAATAATCGCTTCTTAAAATATCTTGGTTTTTCTTTACAAAATATAATCTTGATTGTTCAACTTTTACAAATGCATCAATTGTAAACTGTTGAGAAACTTTTCCCATATTAAGGTATGGATTAAATCCATTTCTCATAGAAAGTCTGTAATTATAAAATTGCAAACATGAAATATTGTTTTTCTTATATTTGCATTTCATATTAGGCATCCATCCATATCCTCCATTTGGATAAATAAGTGGGTATGTCATTGGATCAGTGTGTTTACTTATTAAAGGAATACTAATTGGATTGTTATATTTTGAATATATAACTATATCCCGCTCTGAAGTAGGCAGTCCATTTTTTCCTACAAATACCATTGCAACTTCATTACAAGTAGCTTCATTATATATATATTTTTATCTAATTTTTCTTCTAATATTCTAATTTTTCTTTTTCTACCTCATACATCATTTTATAAGCTTTAGCATAAGGATTAACATTTCTAATTAAGCTATCTAATTTACTTGACAATTCTAATTTTGTATCTAAATTATTTTTAAAACTTTTTCTTTCAGCTGCAGCTAATTCTAGAACATACAATTGCCCATATTTTCGAGCTTCATTTTCATTTAAGATTCAGATAACTTATCAAAATTAGCTCCAAAGCTTGCAAAAGCTAACGCATTATTATATAGCCGAATATTTTTGCGAAAATTAATACTATCTTCCGATATTCCTGTAGCTAATTGCTTTAATTCTTCCGGATAGGGAGGCATTTTCGGTAAGTCTACGTTTCCTTTGTGACAACAATTAGAAAATTCTTTACCTAGTGTATATTCAAAATCAAAATGTTTAGTATTACAATGTTTACAAGTTTCAGACATATAACCTAAATTGTTTTCAATAATTATTTTTTCATCAAAATCTACATTTGCTATTACAAATACAATAGAGACAGCAAAAGCTATCGCGAAAATTCCACAATCATAACTATTGGTTTGAAATTGCACTGTTTCAAAAACAATTTTTAATTGTTGACTATCTGGAAATAATCTATTGATGTATACTTTATGTTCATTTTGCAAATATTTAGCATTTAAACTACCATAAATGTGTATCGTTCTATTATTGTAATACATACAAATCCAATGACCTTTTTCATATTTTCCAGAAAATAACAATTGAATGTATTCATTATTCATTTGAACTGAGTTAATATTATATTGTTTTTGAACTAAAAGAGTTGTTTGCATATTGAATGGTGTACATGATTTAAGGATGTTATTAAATTCTAATATGTGTTCATCATTTAACATAGAAGCATCGTCGCTATATGGTTCAATCGTTTTTACAACTAATATTTTTATTTCCGTCAAACCCATTATAAAAATGGTTTATTTTACAAAATGATTCACAATTATAAAAATAATATTAATAATTTGTTTCAATTGTTTAATAATAATTATAATTTTTTTTATTTTTCTAAACGATTATTTTAAATTTTTTATTAATATTTTTTTGTAAAGCTGAAAAAAATAAAATATAAATTATTAGAAAACAGTGTTTATAAGAAAGTAGCTTCAATCTAATGAATGGAATATAGTTAATATAAATTTAATATTTTATAAATACTAATATTATACATACCCTAGTGGAAATACATTTTCGATGAAAATGCTCCAAAGTATGCTAAAAGTGGGCCAACTTGCGCCAAAAGTGGGCCGATGTTTACCAACATTGAAATATTTGGAACATTTTTCCAGTTTTGGCAAACTTTAGCCCACTTTTGGCCAATTTAGGAACATTTTGTATTGATTATGGAATACATTTTTCAACCAGTAAAAAATTGTTTTTCACATGCGATTTCTTAAATTAAGGCGCACTTAATTGCGTTGATAATATTTAATATTGCAATAATAATATGTTGTAAATAATATGTTGTATTAATCTTTTCTGTAAATGGGCCAACATTTAAAGAATCTGGGCCAACCTTTACACAAAGAGGGCCAAACTTTCCATCTAATGGGCCAATATTTGCACAAGTTCTTTGCTAGTAGTTTGACACTCATAATTCCAATAAATGCAGCGCTGAATAAAAAAAAACAAAGGGCAGCAGCATTCCAATGAATGCAGCGCTGAATAAAAATAACAAACGGCAGCAGCATTCCAATTAATATTATATCAATAAAATATTATATTCCTAATGGCATTCCATACGATTAAAGTCACAAGGTATATTATAAAATTATCTAATTTTCATTTTAAATTATTATTGTTTGAAATATAATAAGTCTTTTTGTATTTCAGTATCCTGATTAGTTTATTAAGACTATCGAAATAATCAAAAATGCAGTAGTATTTCTTAATGATTAAGTTAAAAGGTATAGTTTTGACTTTGTCAATTTATTTATAATTAATAATAAAAATGTTTTTGTTACAGATATAACATATATAATATCAATAATATCTGACAATATGCATATTGGATATAAATCTTCTAAATGGCATTTTAAAAACAGTAATATTTATTTGAATATTTTATCTAATGTTTAATTAATTATACATTTAATATTTAATGATATGATTTAATTTTTCTGTTAAAGATGATTTCGATGAATACTTGCTGAATTTATAAATTATATAAACAATAAAAACGATATGTTGAAAAAAATATATCTTATGAAATATACAATTGAATAGAGTACAATTGTAACATAATAATTGTAATTTAATTTGATAACATAATAATTGTAATTTGAAATTTTTGCAAAAATAAGTTTGTAAAATAAACAATAAAAATTAATTTGATTTATTGTATGTTCCAGTGTTGAAATTTTATTAATTTTAATTACGTAATCAAATGTTATTTTAATTATTGTTATTAAGATAATTTTCTGGTAATAATATCGACATAGTAGTTGATATCTATTTGTTTAAAAGAACTATAAGGCCCAAAAATGTAAGGCCCAAAATTTATAAGGCCCAAAAATGTAAGTCCCAAAATTTATAAGGCCCAAAAATGTAAGGTCCAAATTTATAAGGCCCAAAAATGTAAGGCCCAAAATTTATGAGGACAAAAATGTAAGGCTCAAAATGTAAGGCCTAAGATTGTAAAGTCCAATTAAAATAAAACTTTACAATTCCGTTGCCAATAATGTAAGGCCCAAAATTTATAAGGCCCAAAATTGTAAGGTCCAAAAAATGTAAGGCCCAAAAGTGTAAAGTCCAATTAAAATAAAACTTTGAAACTATAAAAATGCATTTTTAAAAAACCGGAGAACCGGAGACCAAAAGTCGATCCACTTTAATATAATATAAGATTTGTTTCAGGTACCGGACAACGACAAAGTTTTTAATATTATTTTTATATGTGAGGTATTTACTACCTCACAACCTCTAACGTGTAAGCAAGTATTTGGCTGTTGTTCTAGATAATTCCTTTTTATGAACAAGTAACACACCAGGATTAATTCTCACTCGACGAACAATTAGCGTGGCTTCGATAATTTTTACCGTAAAAGCACCAGTAGGATCCATCAAACAAAAACTATCTCTATTACGCACAAGGCGCACCTTAACCTCTATACCACCAACTAGCAACATATCTTGGTTAAATACATTATAATGGAAGTGACTCAACGTATCAACTTTATCGTCAGTCATAACTTTTCGTCGATTCGAAAGACCCACTTTTCCGTTTGTTGAAACATCCATTTTGCCGGGTGTATCATCATACCACAAGATACCTCGTTAAATGTGATGTTTTAGCTACAGGTCCATTGTTAAGTAGAGTTTCAATGTATGATATGTAGTCATATGCCTTACTTGGCTGGGTAACGGGCTTCTAATTGAAGAATACGTTGTGACGGTCCAATTTATCCACATAATAAAAAATAATAGTGAAACTCCTCTTTTTGAATTTCCATCTTATTTAAATCATCGATCCGTGGAGGGTAGAGATATTATCCCATCCAACAGCAAATCGATGAATGAGCATTTATTCGTCGAGTTGATTTTTTATTGGAAACCACTTATGATTGGGACACTACTTTAATACAGTGACATAGTTAGAAGAGAAAACAAATTGTCTTATCACGCGTCATCTAATGAATTGAAAAGTATTTACAATCTAAGTCTAAAAATTTCCAATTGCATTCAGTGACGTAGGTCTGAGAGAAATCAAATTGTCTCATCACGCGTCACCTTAAGTATGCCATTAAGATCCTTAAGACTTAATAAGAGGTTGACAAAAATGGGTGATTTGACATAAATTAACATTTAATAATTAAACGGAAATTAATTAAAATCAAATAACAAGAGTTTATTGAATATTCATGTTGGGTATTGGAGAAACCCCTTTACATGAGCTTGCTTGCGGAACTAAAAGTTAAAACTATATAAATTTGTTCACGCGGAACTCGACCAGCGCGGAGAAGCCGCATGATAGGTTTGCCCTTCTCGACGAAAATGCTGCCGAGGCAGCGAGAGCCGTTGGTTTTGTCAAGGCTTGGCGGTGGTGGGGTAGACTCCCGTTTCGGTAGACGTAGCTTGATTTTGCCGAGGATCTAACTAAGTCCCTCACCATCGGCATCTCATGTACACGCATCGATATATGTGTGTGTTAGCCTGTGACGTCGTATGCTGGCTGTTCGTTGATATACTTTTATAATAAATGATAAATGTATTGATAATTATATTGTTTAAATATAATAAACGTAGTATGATGTTTTACAAGATGCATTATTTATGCATAAATATAGTTACGCTAGTGCTATATTATTGTAAAACTTACAATTTCATTGAAAATTGGTTTGATGCCAATTTTCATTGTAAATTGTAATAAATAATAATTTCCAAAGTTATATGTTAGTATGGTTTCACTCAAAATATTTAACTGAGTTTTAATAATTAATAAAAATTGTTCAGTTAATTAATTATTAACAACTTTGTCATTTTTGGTGTTATCGCGTCGATATTTTGACCAAAAACGGCAAATATGTAAAAAAAAATAATAAAATTATAAATTTTACAGTTTTCCACATTTTAATGTTTAATTTAATTATTTAAACATTAAAAGTGAAATAAAAAGAATCTGCACTGGCCGGGAATCGAACCCCGTCGTAGCGCGTATCAGTCGGATACTCTACCGCTTGACTGTCTTAGTCTCTTATACGAGAAGATCCGATATGTCTACATTAGCTAATAGGCGATATTAGCTTATGTAGCATTGCTTTTTATGCTATTTAGCTAAAATAAAAGCTTGAAATTTTGTATATCAAGTTTGGGATGTCACATTACCCCCCTTTAAATTTGATAGAAAATTGAAACAAAAAAAATTTTTTATCTAATTTAGTGTTCAAACTTAAATTTGTTATATAATAATTATCCACAAACTTGATGTACAATATTCTGGATTTTTAAAGATTTTTTCGATAATTCAATTCGTTGAATTTGTTGCATGAAAATTTTTAAATTTTTTGGTGCGGGCTGGACCCACCTTAAATTTGTTATTAGAAATTTTGTATGTAAATGAAAAAATTTTTTAATTACAAATTTCGTACAATTTTTTTTTTTTAAGTCATATAGTGACATAATTAATTTACAAAAATCTATTTAGTAGCCTATAATTTGTATGTGGATATGGAGCTTTTGAATATTTTTATTGTAAAAAGAAATATTTCTTAAGTTAATTTTATGATTTAATTTACCTAGATTATTTATTTCGGTGTCTTAATTCAGGCCTTTCTCCAGTGCACAAATACTTCTTAAATTGCCCCACGGACATGCTCAAGTCGTCACGATTGCTATATACTCCTTGATTATCTAACGACTCGAATAATTCGTTAAAGTCCAGCGGTATCCTCGTTTGCTGGTGGACTTTCTGCGTTTCTGTTTATGCACTCATTGATGTTTAGATTGTTGATGCTAACTTCTTGTTGGACTGCATCAATCTTTGCCTGAATTGCATGTAGGCGTTTATCAATTTCTTTAATATTTTCTTCCTCGTATTTTCGTTTCTCCCTTTTAGCAGTTTGAGTAACTGCATTTTTAACAAACGGGTTTTTATGCTGTGTTTGGCATCCGTTTATTGATACTGGCTAGTTGCTTTTTATCCACTGGTTGCGTGGATGAATAATTCGCAAGCAGATACGGCTGCATGAATACCATACGGTACTTTCATCTTCTTCACTGCAAAACGCGGTTTGTGTTTGAGCATTGACAACGTTGAGATGTTCAACTTGTTGTGTAAAATCCGGCATCTTTTGATCTTGGGTCGTTTTGACTATGTAACTATAGTGAGTCGTGAAGAGCAAATGTTCCGTACTTGTGCTTAGAAGGGTGCAAAGGCTAGAATTTTAGTGACCTTTGTGTCCTTTAGCTCGCAACTTATTTTGCTTCTATATGTATGTATGTATATATACGTGTATAAAAATAGAGGACAAATAAAATTTAATTCTTTTACTCTATATTCACATATAAATTGTACATATATACTGCTACATTTCATTTCAAATAATGTTTCTTAATTCTCATTCTCGAAAAAATATTTTTTTAAATTAAAGACGTGAAATTTGCCTCTTTGTTTATTAATTTTATCGTTGTATAGCATATAAGTATCTAAACCGACTTTTTCAATTATTTTATAAGGTCCCTCGTAGGGTGACATAAATTTTGATGTTTTCTTTTCGTTTTCTTTTGAAACGTTTAGAGCCTTAATTAATACATAATCATTAACTTTGAATGTAAAATGTTTATTGCTTGAATTTGCTTTTTTGGCTCTATTATTTAAATAATTATGCATATTCATTTTCGCTTTTTCCAGTTTTTCTGGATATGTTCAATTATTTTTGGTGAAATTAAAATCTATACAGGGTGATCCAGAAACATAGGTAACATATATATATATTCCGATTCAGAAAATTAATTCGAGTATAACCCCGTCGGAATTTTTAAAAAATATTAATTAGGCGAGGCATAATTAATTTTTGAAATGGGCCAATCAGAGGCCGGATTAGGGAAGAAAGGTGAGCGGCGTTGCCGCGCGAGACTAATGCAACAGGTCAACGAGCGAAGCGGTCGAGACGCCTGAACATAGCTAATGCGTATAGCAGAAGCGAAGATCGCGAAAGCGAATGAATCGCAAAATATATTTTACGAGATTGATTGTATGAATAAAACGTACAATCAAGGAAATGATTTTTATTTAAGTTTGAATTAGACCGCAGACTAATAAATTCATTACTACTATTATTAATTTACTTACTAAATCTATAATACGCGTGCGTTATAAATATGAGATTATTACAGTTTTTAATCTCATCGTATTTACATTAATTTATTGAAACCTTTATGACGAATTTTAAGACAATAAAATTTTGAATTGAATTAAGTTTTGTGTACAATATAGCCAATAAATACGTTTACCATAAAGATATATCGCTACATATTGGAAATATATTAATTAATTTTGCAAGTATATTGGCAATTATATTGATAGGTAAATAATTCCTAGTCCGTGTAAAATGAAATTTAGCTCAAGCCACAATTCTCCGTTTAAAAAACATAATGCTACCGCGAGCGCTCTCCGATGTTCGCGCACATCAAATTTTGTGCTCGCGGAGTAAGCCCGCCGCGGGCGCTCTCCGACGTTCGCGCTCATCAAATTTTGTACTCGCGGAGTAAGCCCGTCGCGGACGCTCTCCGACGTCCGCACTGCAAGAGCAAACGTGCTCGAAAAAAGTTACTTCGTTAAAATTACAATTCATTGTGTTTTAGACTCAATAAATATTTTGGAACACTCGTTCCAAATGTTTAGGATAATAATTGCAATAGTCTTGCTGTTGCTTGTTAAACTGATTTTTTATAATATATTAGTATATGCTGAACAAATCGATATCATTAAAATTAATTGGATCATATCTTTACTAAAAATCGGTATTATGAGAATTCGTGGATTTATGTCACGCATCTTAGTAATTATTCGGATGACCAAAGACAGACGTTCATTCACGTTTTCATCCACTTGAGGTAATAAAAGATCATCGATTCGTCGGTAGTATTGACAATTTGGAAGACACGAAACATATTGGCGATATATTGATAATACTTTGGCAACATATTGGCAATATATTGATAATACAAATAATAAATACTTAACGAAATACACTTTTAACTCCAAGATTTAAGCCAGACTTTAAGCCATACTTGCGCAAACACTTTCAGACACACATACAGTCATACAATTAGCCACGCTAAAAGATCAACTTTTCATTCCTTGTAACTACCCTCTGTATTGGTTGGTAATAAAAACCGACATAAGAAAAATCAACGAGTCATTTTGTTATTCTAAAATATCTGTCTTTGTTGATTGCTTTAAATCGTTTTCTCGTTCTTGCATTAGTAGCACAAACTGTATGAGAAGTTTCATCAACCACCTAAATACAGGAGGGGAGTAATAAGGAATGAAATTTGCTTTTTTATCGAGAAATAGACATTTTCATGTTATTTTCTTATCTAAAATATCTGTCCTTTGTTGATTTTTCTTAAGTTGGCTTTTCGTACCAACCAATACAGAGGGTAGTTACAAGGAATGAAAAGTTGATCTTTTAGTATGGCTAATTGTATGGCTGTATGAAGTGTTTGTGAAAGTATGGCTTTAAGTCTGGCTTAAATCTTGCAGTTAAAAGTGTATTTCGTTAAGTACCCGCGTAAAAAAATTAAAGTTTATATAAACTTTATATAAACTTTAAGTTTGGCTAAACTTGATATGGGGTTAGCCAACTAGACTAAGACGAACTTGTGCAATTGACTGTTCAAGTTTGGCGAAAGTATAACAAATGTTCAGCTGAAATTCATATAAAGTTTTTATAAAGTTTTTTTACAATTACTGACAAATAAAATATAGTTTATATTAAGTTTAGCTGAAATCAATATTAACGTGATAGCAAGTTCAGGTTTATAAAGTCATATAATGTTGATATCAACATACCCAAAGAAAAATTTTAAAAATCTTCTTTAACTGAAATCAGTAAGAATACATCGGTTAGAAAAATGGTGAAAATAGATACATTGTGGTTTTTTAAATTTCTTCTTTCAGGTTATGTCTTCAAAACTAAGGAAATGGACAACACTTTTCTGTGACGAATTCGAATTTTTTGGAATATATCTCCGTTTTTCTAACCGATGTATTCTTACTGATGTCAGTTAAAGCAGATTTTTAAAATTTTTCTTTGGGTATGTTGATATCTACATTATATGACTTTATAAACCTGAACTTGCTATCACGTTAATATTGATTTCAGCTAAACTTAGTATAAACTATATTTTATTTGTCAGTAATTGTAAAAAAACTTTATAAAAACTTTATATGAATTTCAGCTGAACATTTGTTATACTTTCGCCAAACTTGAACAGTCAATTGCACAAGTTCGTCTTAGTCTAGTTGGCTAACCCCATATCAAATACTCCGCGAGCACAAAATTTGATGTGCGCGAACATCGGAGAGCGCTCGCGGTAGCATTATGTTTTTTAAACGGAGAATTGTGGCTTGAGTTAAATTTCATTTTACACGGACTAGGAATTATTTACCTATCAATATTATTGCCAATATACTTGCAAAATTAATTAATATATTTCCAATATGTAGCGATATATCTTTATGGTAAACGTATTTATTGGCTATATTGTACACAAAACTTAATTCAATTCAAAATTTTATTGTCTTAAAATTCGTCATAAAGGTTTCAATAAATTAATGTAAATACGATGAGATTAAAAACTGTAATAATCTCATATTTATAACGCACGCGTATTATAGATTTAGTAAGTAAATTAATAATAGTAGTAATTAATTTATTAGTCTGCGGTCTAATTCAAACTTAAATAAAAATCATTTCCTTGATTGTACATTTTATTCATACAATCAATCTCGTAAAATATATTTTGCGATTCATTCGCTTTCGCGATTTTCGCTTCTGCTATACGCATTAGCTATGTTCAGGCGTCTCGGCCGCTTCGCTCGTTGACCTATTGCATTAGTCTCGCGCGGCAACGCCGCTCACCTTTCTTCCCTAATCCGGCCTCTGATTAGCCCATTTCAAAAATTAATTATGCCTCGCCTAATTAATATTTTTTAAAAATTCCGACGGGGTTATACTCGAATTAATTTTCTGAATCGGAATATATATATATATATGTTACCTATGTTTCTGGGTCACCCTGTATAATTTTCCCAAATTCGTTTGCAATTTTCATTGAATTGAAGTTCAACAGGTGGAAAACCTGTTGTTTCGTGGTGTACGCAATTTATTACATTTTCAACCTTTTTTAATTCGTTCGCCCATGCCGCATGACTTTTTAACGTAGAGTTAAAAATACGGGCAATTTCGCGATGTACTCGCTCTACATACAATATTGCTTTGCGGATGGCGGATCGACGAAAATAACTTTTTTATTTTCCGCTTTTCTACATAATCTTTCCATTTATCAGAAGTAAATTGTATTCCGTGGTCTGTTATGATTGCATGTATTTTATTTACATTAACAATATAATCATTTATTTTATTTATAACGGAAACAGTATCGACTTTCTTTATAGCATATAATTTAACATATTTGCTAAATACATCGACTATGGCTATAATATATTTAACATTTCTTGTCGATGTTGGTATAGGTCCTAAAAAATCAATGCTCAATAATTGTTGAGGTTTGTCAACAATAACCCGTTTTGTACCAAAGTGGCATAAATTTTACGTTTTGTTTAGACCTTAGAATAATATTGAAACATCTCTTCGATTTCAACGAAACATGGTATTCCTAGGTTTCTGGATGTGCTCTTTCAAAATCTGACGTTAGTTTTTACATAAGAAGTCGCCATTTTGAAATACAGACTAATTTTTACAAAAAAATGCAAAATTTGGCTAATTTTTGTATCTTTGAGAGGCTGTAACTCTCGAAAAAAAATTTTCATGATTAGCAAAGTAGTATTTCCGGTGGCATACAGATCTATATTAAAAAACCCCACCGTTTATTTTTACAAATCCAATATGGCGGATCCAAGATGGCGCTACTGTTTTTAAAAAATGCCATTTTTTCGCATAAAAGAGAATTTATATTTAAATAAAACTCTTCTAGGACTTCAAAAGCATGCATTTCATTACATGCAGGTATATATTCAAAGAACGCGTTGCTATTCTCCCGTAAATTTCTAATGGGAGACTAAAAATGGCACCGTATCAGAAAAATATTCAATTTTTTCACTATTGTTCTCAACATTTCTCGTAATTTTGTGAAACTAAGATCATGCGAATCTCGAGCAATAGTGATTAGGGACTTTGAAGATGTGATGAAGAAAATGTAGTATCCTAACCTCAAAATTTCGAATTTACTATTGAACAATGGGATTTAGGTCTAATTTGCCGTTTTTTTTCAAATTTTAAAGAATTTTCTAACTTTTATAACACTAAGTACTAAGAGGGTTCATAGTTCTGTTACTCACTCCGCTGTATATAACGTTAAAAGATATTTTTTCTATTTCGTAGAATATACATATATATGAAAATCTCCTTCGCGTTCATCAAATAATATAATCGATAATTCCACATATTTGTCTGATAACCGAGCTTCATATCTAACTGCAAGCTAAAATTATTGTAAATCTGATCAAATCCCAGCTCATGTGTACTACCCGTTTGCCACATATACGTGTTGCTTAACTCTCACCATCGTGGAGGTCGGCAGTGAAGGAAAGTCTTTTTTTTTAAATTTTTTTTATTTTTTTATATATTTTTTCTTTTTTTTAATTTTTAAAATTTTTTTATGTATTTTTTCTTTTTCTTAATTTTTAAAATTTTTTATGTATTCTTTCTCGTTTATGTTGTTTTTCTATTTTATTCTATATTCAAGATAGCTTCATATCTTTATTTGAATTCTCTATAACTTTCTGTTTTCTATTTTATGTTTCCTGTCAAAACAAGGTTTACAATAATAAAAGTCACAGTTGACACAAAACTTTGTTGTTCGAGTCTTACATTGTTTTTCAGAACAAGTTTGTCTTTCCTTAGATATACTTTCATGCTCATTTAGGTTACCGTTTTTGTACCTCTTCAAGTAAACGTCGCTAATTTCAATAGCGAATTCCTTTGTACTCATCCGATTCCGATTTTCACGTGTGACGTGGTATTCGCGAACCCGATTAAATTAATTAATTTATATAATTAATATTAACCGTTGGGCCGCGTTGCCCAATACCGCGCACACAAGTTATTTAATTTGTCGAACTGCGGGCTGTCGCCAGGAACGCGAGTTCGCTGGGACGCACGGTATGGAGGATTCGGGCGATCCTCCTTGCCTCGACGCGATTTATATTAATTAAAGGATGTCGGCGGGAGCGGGGAGAACAATAAATACTCAATTAAATTAAAATAAAAAATGAAGAAACCATTTATTTCAATATGTTAACAATTGGCCATCCAGGCCGTGTGCCGCGACAATGATCGTTTCGCGCGGGCGGAAGTATCGGGAGTCAACCGGATCGAGATTCTCGCCTGCGGTTGACTTTACCCCGATCTCCGCTATTCGGGTACCGGCGTACCCGAATACATTCCCGAGGTCTCACACACACATACACTCGGGGTAATGGGGGGAACGCGCGGTAGTATATAATAAACTTACCGGGGTGCGCCCCGTGGATGGCCCAGCCGATCCGTGTCCCTTTTGTCCTCCTGGGCAACGGAGGACGACGTCGGCTGCGGTGGTGGAAGGCGGCCCTGTGCCGCGGCGAGTGCCTCGCGAACCGCGTCCGCACTCACACCAACACTTCTCGTCCTTAACACACACTCACCAAATCACTCGCGGCTCACCTCGCGAGGACGATCCGGGTATCGACGGCTTTTGCGCCTCACGCGCCTTGGTTCAGCCGTAAACACTATAACGATTACCCCGGATAGTTTGTCCGCCTCAAGCGGCGGATCGGGACATACTGATTAGGCAATCGCCTAATTTTCGAAAAAGGGATGAGAGTGGGGAACACACACACACTCGCGCTCTCATCCCTACGTACCATTGCGCGCGTAATTGTACACTTTGATCGACGTAAACAAATGTCGTCGGTTGGCCTTGACATACGAAAGGCTCCGACGACTTACAATTCGACAATTTAAATACTCTATTCGTCGTGAATAGATTGTGTGACGATTTCCGTCACAAAGCCCCCCCCTAGACTCCACTTCCCTCGGGAAGGCCGAGTCGAAAGAAAGGCACAATCTATCCACGACTGCGCGCTGTACGCTTCTCTTCTTATCTTCAATTGGAGGCTGCTTCAATGATTCTTCGTGCTTCGGATGATATTGACGTTGCATACAGTCACCAGGCCTAGCCTTCACTGACTGTTCTCACGTACGCCGATACGTTTTTCCTACCGCTTCACATGGCAACCCGAGGTGGTACATATCTCTTCACATCGGATATGCGTACCTCGGTCCGTTTCCGACCAGACTCTTCTAGTCTCAGAACTACTGGAGATAGTACTTCTTTAACTTCAAAGGGTCTGTCATACTTTGGTGCCAGTTTAGCAGACATGCCTTACGCACCTTAGGAAAGTGTACGGCCAATTTAAATCATAAGCCTTGAGGACCTGCTTGAGACGTCTTATAGTTCTGACATATCAGACACCGTAAGACAAATTGGTGGGTATCGTGGTAGATACCTGGCCAATAGTAATCTCTTGCAACGCGTTCGTAAGTTTTTTCAATTCCCATGTGACCCATAACTGGGTGGAAATGAGAATCTACTAGAACTCGGTTCCTCTGCTCTAAGGGTAGCACAAGACGCCAGCCTTCTTCTCGTTCTGTTACAGAGTCCAAGAGTTTATCACTTGTAAAACGATATAGCATATCATCCTCAATTTTCCACTCCGGAAATCTTTGAGGGCATGAGCGTACATCGTTTAATCTAGCAATATACCATGGGTCTGTAATTACTTCGAACGAGGCAATCTCTTCTTCGTCGGGGTCTGGGTTGACGGCACGAGAAAGCGCGTCCGGGACATAGTGCAAGGCTCCTTTCTTATGCACTATTTCAAAGTCCCATTGCTGCATTTCAAGTATCCATCGTGCCAACCTACCCGACGGCTCCTTGAGATTTTTGAGCCATATGAGAGCACTATGGTCGGTCACAGCCGTAAATCGATAGGTCTCAATGTATGGTCTCAATCTCTTAATAGCCCATATGAGAGCCAAGCATTCTTTTTCCGTTGTCATGTAATTACGTTCAGCGCGATTTAATAATCGGCTGACGTAGACAATCGGATGCTCGAAACCCTCGTCGTCCAGTTGCGTCAACACCGCACCTATTGCTAAGTCACTAGCGTCACTTTGGACGGTAAATGGCTTAGAAAAGTCTGGACGGGCTAGTACAGGCGCTTCAGCTAACGCAACTCTAAGCTGACAGAACGCCTCCTGCTCCTCGCCCCAATCCCAAGCCTGGTCTTTACGCAGCAACTTGGTAAGGGGAGCTTTAATGTCAGCTTCTCGATTAATGAATCGCGAGTACCAGCCTACCATCCCGAGGAAGGATCTCAGCTGTTTGACATTACGAGGAGTAGGGTAATTAAGGACTGGAGCGAGTCGTTCCTCGTCAGGCCTCAAGCCGTCCACGTCCAATTTGTACCCAAGGAACGTTACGCTGGAACAACAGAACTCACACTTCTCTCGATTCACTTTGAGTCCAGCGTCATTTAACGTCCTTAGTACGTATTCGAGCCATTTTAGATGGTCCTCAAAAGTTTCGGTAATGACGATCAAGTCGTCTAAATAACCAAACACATGAGGTTCCACCTTAGGCCCGAAGATTGCATCTATAAGCCGTGCAAAGGTCATAGGAGCATTCATGAGGCCAAAAGGCATTCTCGTGAACTGCCACAGCCCCGACCCTGGTACAGCAAATGCAGTATAATGCCGGCTCGCCTCGGCCATTAATATTTGGAAGTACGCTTTCTTAAGATCAATTTTCGATATATACCTTACATTATGCAGCTTATCCAATATGGTATCCATATTAGGAATTGGATAAGAATCACGTTTTGTGACTGCATTAAGGTCTCGAAAATCGATACAGAAGCGATAACTTCCTTCGTCCTTGCGGACGATGACCGGAGCAGCTGACCAATCACTCGCACTTGGTTCAATAATCCCTTGTCAAACATCTTTTTGACCTCACTCTGGGCAAATTCGAGGACCTTGGGAGACATACGTCTTGGCTTATGACGGACCGGTCTTGCACCAGGTTCAACCTCTATGTGGTGCTCCGTTAACGTCGTAAAGCCGTGGACGTCTCCCGAGGGCAAGAGTAGGCTTTCAACTAACTCTTTGACTTGTTTCCGCTGGTCGTCCTGTATCTCAATTATACCAGCACATTTAGCGGAAATCCTCGAATCGATGTCATGAGCTGTATCTCTGACGAAGTGTCTCCAATCACTCTCGCCAATACGCCAAATAGCTTCGCCTAATTTGACTTCCATATTCCAATGTTGTAGAAAATCCATACCGAGAATGATGGAATGCTCTACAATTCTCAGTTGGATATTGCCATCAAGGCCTTCTACACAGAACAGAATGTCGATTAGGCCAAGGACTTTAAGTGCTGGTCCAGCCACACCTTTCACGATAACCTTGACAGGTCTCCATTTAAACTTGTACTGTTCGACAACATCTGATCGTACAAGAGAGACCATGGCGCCCGGATCGAAAAGTGCTTTAAAGTCCTTTCCACCGAGTCGTACCAAAAAGAATAGCCGGTTATCCGATTGGATTCCAGCAATTATCTGATCGGTTTCACTATCGTCGTTAGGAGTCGATGCCGTGTGCGTCATTTTAGACGTACTTGGTACGGCATCTGCCCCCCCTGAACTGTACTTCTCGGCAACGAGTTTGTACGGTTCATGTTATGCACACCATCGACAACTACCTTCTCCACCAAGGGCTCGTTGTTGAGGACAATTTCCTTCTCCACCAAGGGCTTCTTGTCCTCATTACTAGGTGTGTCACAACGGGGTGACGATGAGCAACAACCAAGGTCGTTCACTCCGATGGTGCTAAGCGGCTGAGATAACGATCTCTTTACGCTTTCTTCACCAATAATATCTCTGCTATCAGAGTATATTTGCCTTTGGAGTTCCTTAGACCAATCTTTAGCCTCACGCTTTTGTTGGTCTAATAAGGTTCCTTGTTCTGTTTTACCTTGCAAAGCTCGGGTGGGATTGACAGGTTGTGTTCTAAGAACTTTTCCATCTCTCGAATCCCCAGAACGTTTAGGATCCTTACACTCAGACTTACTTTCAACACCAACTTCGGTCTGAGAGGGAATTTGATCTCCGTTAAGGACTTTAGAGAAGTCAGCAAATGATTTGCTAGACTTCTTAAAGAGTTTAGAGGGTTCTCCAATCTTAAACTCTTGCCCTTGTAAACCATGCGGTTTACTTACTGCAGTGCAGGGCGCCCGGGGCAGCTCGGGTGCCCTGCGTTCAGGTTTCCCACGTTTTGAAGGAACCTGACGCAGTTAGGACATGATTGGAGTGTAACGCCACTAGTTCCACACAGCTGGTACTCCTTTGCTACCAATTCGGTAGAGCACTGCTCAGCGGAGTGCCCAATGTTTCCGCATCGGTAGCATGTTCGGCTCGGGCAATCCGACGACCTATGACCGACTTTTTGGCATGTGAAATACACGCCGACAAAGTTGATGCTCAAGTTCGTTGGATTTACTGCCGTCGCCTGTGGTTGCACATACCTCACCAGGTTTTGTGCCATTTGTGGGACAAAAACGTTTTGCTGGGGCAGTTGAGAATTCGTCAAAACACGTCTTTCTCTTTTGCCCGAGCTCTGTTTTTGTTGCCCAGGTGACTGTTGAGAAACAGGCACGTACGATACGGATTTCGAATTGGGGGCACTCACTCCATTATTCGATTTGCCGTATCGTTTCTGAAAACTATTAGCGACGTTGGAAGTACCGTACACAGCGGCTGCTTCGTATTCGCTCGAAGAAGAGTTTGGCGAGATTTTCGCACTTTTCTTGCTCTTCTTCTTAATAGTTTTCTTAGACGACTGTTTATCCGAATGAGAAGACTCATCCTTACTCTTTTCGGTAACAGTCGCCACTTTACCCGAAACTCGTGCTGCACCACTCTGTTTCGGAAAAGCTTCTGGTACGAGCTTCTCGCGCTTAACGTTGAAACTGGAAAATTTCGTGTCCCATGTTAAATGCTGCTCGTACTCTTTACCGTAGCTTGTCAAATCAGAAAAATTCCTGATTTGTCGTACTGGTATGTACCTACGGTAATCTGGCCTCATCTGCGAGTAGGCCATCTTCACTTGTTGTTCTAATGAGGGATGGCATTTAAACTTATTTACGATCGCTCTGAAACAATTCAAGAACGTCGTAGCCTTTTCTCCCTCATTTTGTGTTCTTGATCGAAGTTCCATGAGTAAATCTTCGTCATTTATTATACGGCCATACTCATTTAGGAACTCGATCTCAAAATCACGCCAATCTCGAAGAGATGGCTGAACTGTTCTATACCAGAATAGAGCTGATTTTGAAAACACATTGGGCAGGGCACTGAACATCCTGCGATCTGAGAATTCGTTGTCATTTCTGAAATCGTGCAAACGGTTCAGAAACTCTTCCGCGTCCTTTTTGGTCTCGCCATCAAAGGACATGTTCCAGATACGCAGCTCTCGTGCGCACCCTGTCCGATCGTGCGTTCGGTTATCGTCTTCACGATACCTTGGCCTGGCCTCGTAGGATTCTCTTTCCCGACGCTCATCTCTATTATCCGTCCGGGAACTCCTACGCCTGCTGGTAGAGGGATTCCTATTCTCTTGTCGGCCTTCAGCCGCCCTACGAAAATCGGATCTCCTACGAGCAGGTTCGCGATTAGACTGATACCCATCGGACGAATCCGTCTGAGTACTCTGATCGCAAGTGGCCACCGCACGATTCTCTCGAGGCGTTTCTCTACGTCTGTCCGACCTCTCTCTGTGACCTTGCTCCGAAATTTCCGGCTGTGCTCGGTCGTCGAGTTTACGGTTGGACTGACGTTTATGAGTACGTCTCTCCGTACAGCTTTCACGACGTTTATCGCTGCTTGAGGCTCTACTCACAGAACGATGGTGTCGTGAATTTCTGTTTGGAGTCGTGTACTCACGCCTCTCTCTTCTATCTTGTCCTTCACAAGTCTTAGAAGAGGTCTCACGACGTCTCTGTTCAAACCTCGGTTTTTCGTAAGATTGAACACTGACGTCATTAGGAAGGTCATATCCATTCCTATCATCAACAAATTGACGTTCGGTTGTATTAGCTTCAGGGGCCTTATTCAGTAATTTTAACGTAAGCGCTAAGTACGATTTAACGCCAAAATTTGTCGATAAAAGTCACTTAACGAACAAATTTTGGCGTTAAATCATACTTAGCGCTTGCGTTAAAATTACTGAATAAGGCCCCAGGTTGCCTGTTGTCGTATTGTCTAGAGGTGTATCCTCGTGACGTACGACGGTCGGCTTCCGTCTGCGAACCCAAGTCAAAATGTTGTGTTGGCACTTCACTCTCTCTAGTACCAAGATGTCCGCTGTTTCTCTGCTCTTCAATTGGGAGGTAATGTGCGGGTGCATAAAAACCTCCAAGTTGAGCAGTCGTCACGGTCGTAACCGTCGACGTAGTGGTCGTGCATGATGTTGCAGCGACCGAAACAGGAACATAAGGGATTGCAGTCGTGGTCATGTTAGCTGCCAGTACCTCACCAAACCGTTTAGGTATAGCACCTGTTGATGCCAACCTCGGGCTTTGTGCAGTACTCAATGGCGAGTTTCTATACTGACCACTTGGTGACAGAGTTCCATCTTCTTCAGGAATGGGTGCTCTGTCACTAGCAACCCTTTCGCGATCCGACATTTCGGACTCGCAGGAAACTTCCGTTCCTGATGGGACCACACTTCCTTTCCTGGAACGAGGTTTCCTAATTTCCCATAGTTCCTGACATACCAGAGGTTTATGTGCAGTCTCTGCCCTTACATTCTCATCGTATTCAGGGAACCATGGTATTTCCAGATTAATGTCTACACATCTTATCCAGTGACGCAAAAGGCGTTCGCGGCACTCCGCCTCTTCGCCATTTGCGTTTAAACTCAGATGCTCCAACTGGGCATACACTGCCTCAATCGGAAGCTTCTTCGTTTCCCGACGAATATTCCTAGCTATGCGTGATTCACGCATAAGCTGGGCCATTCGGGCTTCATAGCTGCTGGCCATTATTTTTTTGACCAGCAGCAGCCGACGTGTTACGTCGGGAGAAGTACTCTCAACCGGGATTTCATCTGAAATCCCTAGTGTTTCAAATACTTCGGAAGTATCCAATTTTCAATTGGAAATTATTTTATTGGACTCACCACAATAAAATAATTATTACTCCCAACGAGTAAAAAAAAATTTGGTGTCGGCTTAATTACAATAAATTGTAAAAATGCACCGACTAGTGTACCAACAAAATTAATTCACTTAATTAAAATCCAAAAGATTTTCTTTAAAAGGAATTTATTTAGTCCTTAGAAGGACAAAATAATTAAATTTTGTTTGTTAAAGTTGTGGCAAATCACACACTTAACACTTGCTCCAAATTAAAATGAATTATTTACTTGCTCACAAGTCTAAATAATTAATGTTTATTGTAGTGTCTTGTGACTCACACGCACCAAGACTCTATACAATTGCTTCTGCAAGCAAAAATAATTATTAACAAAAAGAAATCTTTAAATTATTTCAATATCGTCGGTAATTTAACCAGTAATGGTAAATTTAAAGACTTCCCAAAATATCTCTCTCGCCAGTTATAATCCAAAAGATTCCTCACTGGCGAAAAGAATTTATTTTGTTATGGAAATTGAAATAATTAAAGTTTCAATCTATTAATAAATACAGAACAACAAATTATAAAGGAAGAAAAGAAAAGAAAATTAAATTATTTATCTCACTAACGAGCCTAAATAATTAATTTTAAAATAAATATAAAAATAAATACAGTGTCTTGTGATTCACACACACCAAGACACTATTTATTATTTTGCTTTTCCAAGCCCAAAATAACAAAAAAAAATTTCCTTTATAATTTACACTACAATACAAACACAAATTTAATTAAATTAATTCAACGGTAGGTTTGCAACAAAATAATTATTTCACTAATTGTCGTCCCAAACAACAATTTTTCAGCGAAATATATTTATTTTATCCTAAAAAGGACTAAATAAATAATTTATGTTGCTACCAAGTTGAAATAATTTATATTTCCCTTTTTTAAATAAATTGAACGAAAAGGAAATGAAAATTTAATTATTTAACTTTCTAACAAGTCTAAACAATTAAATTTATACACCGAATAATTTTACTCAAACACACCAAAAAAAAATTATAACCAATTATTTAACTAACAAACAAGTCTAAATAATTGGCAAAAATGTGTGGAGATATAATTTAAACACACAAAAAGAGAAAAGAAAGTTTTTTTCTTTTACATGCATTAAAATTTCACGGCAAATAACGAATACAAAATATTAGGTTATATGCCGATTATTAAAATACATGCAAAAAAAAAAAAATTTAATTATTCAACTCACTCTCGAGTCTAAATAATTATATATTATAACTCTCGTATCTTTGCGGAACAATCACACAAAGATACTTAACATTAATTGTTTAACTTGCAACAAGTCTAAACAATTAACACGAGTTATAAAAAAAAATTTTCTCACACTCAAAAATTTCAAAAATATAATACAAGTATCGTGAACAGTAATACTTAATAAATACCAAATATTAAATCAAGTAATTACTGTCAGATAATTGTAATAAAGAAATAATTTTAATTATTTTACTCACACACGAGTTTAAATAATTAATATTACAACTATTGTAACTTTGCGGCTGATTCACACAAAGTTACTTACTGTTAATTATTTAACTTGCAAACAAGTCTAAATAATTAACAATAGTTGTAAAATATATTTTATTCACAAACAAATAAAATGATACATATATTATAAATAATTAGTAATAAATAAAACACAATTTTAAATTATATTACTATATTACAATATATGTGGGTCAGGGAGGGGAGGAGAGCCAAATAAGAAATTTCGATCTCGAACACGCAATAACAATAATTAATTCGCCACGTCCCGTATATAAAGAAAACTAAATTATTTAAAATTTTCTTTAAAAGGGAGGAGGGGTGGGGCAACTACCTCTCCCGAAAGAATCTATTTAACACACTCTCACACCAATAATAAAATAGATTCTACACGGGAACGAATTTATTTTATAAAATTGAAATAAAATAATTCGCCGCAGTGGTTTCTCTCGGCGAAACCAGCTGCAAAGACTTAATACGCGAAAGGGCTAGGCGATCGTGCTATCTCTCTCTCTCTCACACACACCGTATAGCCCGCCTAGCACCTAACTCCGATTCCCCGCGACTAGGGATTCTCTCTCTCTCACTCCCACTCGCGGGCGCAATCGGAGAGAGCCGATGATGATCGGCTCTCGCGAAGTCTTTCCCGTGCGCTGTTCGGGGGGGATTCTCGCTGCCCGCGATCCGCGGCGCAAGCTACTCTCTCCCTACTTTGCCGCTCCCATACAAGCTAAGCAAAGATCTCCCGGCAAGCTTGCGATCGAGAGAGACCGATCTCGGTGAGATCGGGCGCTTCCGGCTGAACACGGTCGCGCGCGAACTCTCTCTCGATATACCGGTGTATGCCTCTCCTCGGATACCCGAGCAAGAGGGGGAATACTCCGGTATAGAGACGCGTCTCACACGCCGTCTCTCGCGCGCTTTCTCTCTCTCTCTCACTCTAACTCGTACAACTCATTCTCTCTCTCTCTCTCTCTCTCTCTCTTTACCCGCTCCGTTTCGCCGCGACACTGCTCGCGCGCGAAAATATGGCCGACAAATATACACTTTAATTTAAATTGGGTGAGGACGAAACCGAACGTCCTGTCACGGACGCCATTTGTGACGTGGTATTCGCGAACCCGATTAAATTAATTAATTTATATAATTAATATTAACCGTTGGGCCGCGTTGCCCAATACCGCGCACACAAGTTATTTAATTTGTCGAACTGCGGGCTGTCGCCAGGAACGCGAGTTCGCTGGGACGCACGGTATGGAGGATTCGGGCGATCCTCCTTGCCTCGACGCGATTTATATTAATTAAAGGATGTCGGCGGGAGCGGGGAGAACAATAAATACTCAATTAAATTAAAATAAAAAATGAAGAAACCATTTATTTCAATATGTTAACAATTGGCCATCCAGGCCGTGTGCCGCGACAATGATCGTTTCGCGCGGGCGGAAGTATCGGGAGTCAACCGGATCGAGATTCTCGCCTGCGGTTGACTTTACCCCGATCTCCGCTATTCGGGTACCGGCGTACCCGAATACACTCCCGAGGTCTCACACACATACACTCGGGGTAATGGGGGGAACGCGCGGTAGTATATAATAAACTTACCGGGGTGCGCCCCGTGGATGGCCCAGCCGATCCGTGTCCCTTTTGTCCTCCTGGGCAACGGAGGACGACGTCGGCTGCGGTGGTGGAAGGCGGCCCTGTGCCGCGGCGAGTGCCTCGCGAACCGCGTCCGCACTCACACCAACACTTCCCGTCCTTAACACACACTCACCAAATCACTCGCGGCTCACCTCGCGAGGACGATCCGGGTATCGACGGCTTTTGCGCCTCACGCGCCTTGGTTCAGCCGTAAACACTATAACGATTACCCCGGATAGTTTGTCCGCCTCGAGCGGCGCACTATGGGAAAAAGGTAAGAATTTTGTCCTAAAATCGTAGAACTCTTGTTGTGATAGGTGCAGAATAATGAAATTTGAGGGTAAGATAGTTGATGAAATATGCTATCTGGGAAAATTAAAGTTGAGTTCAAGGTCATTTTATGACCTTCAAAAATGAGATCAAACATGTTAGTTTTATGAAAAAATTTAGTTTCTTCTTATTAAAATGAGTAAAAATGTTAAATTATAATATATTATATAGATATTTTGAAATATTTTTGTCTGCTGATTAGAACTGCTGAACTAAAAAAATCGAATCACTTTTTGCTCTTAAAAAACGCAGTAGGTTAATTCTTGAAAGTTCCTTAGAAAACTTAGAACTGAACCGGTTCATGAGTGTGTGTATATATATATATATACACACACACACACATACTATATATATAGTATGTATATACTATATATATATATGTGTGTGTGTGTGTGTGGGTGGGACTATGTGTGGGAGTATGCGTGTGTTTTGGATTAGTTTTTATACGAGATTGTTAAATAATTGTAGTAAATTTATCTCATAAAAATACATTTTATGTAAATTCTTTGGTAGACATAAGTAAACTTAAAGTAAATATAAACAACATTTGTATATTTGTATATTTGCAAATAATATTTTGAATATAATTTTAATCTAACTCACTGGATGAATCGTCACTACAACTCATATCATCGTCTGAAGTAATTTCACTGAAAAATAAGTAAAATGCTGCATTAATATATGTGCGTGCGTGCGTGTGTGTGTGTGTGTGTGTATGTGTGTGTGTGTGTGTGTGTATAGTATTGTATTTGCTTAGTACGTAATATAAATGCGCATTAGTGTTAAGACTCAAAACAATTATTTTGATCATGCTCTAAAATATGTGTGAACGAAGTTCGAGGTACTAAGCATTCGTATTAAACGATTACAAAATGATTATTGTAATTATACCTGTCTTCAATGAATTCTCGTATATCGGATGAAACTTTAGACGTTTTGTGCGAATTTAACCGCTCGTTTATGTAAATTAGAGAAATTTTAGGATCGGTTAAATAGACTGCTCTATTAAAAACATCAAGTATCCTGTTTTTTCTGCTATTTTGACGAGAATGAGATGTCATATTTTTCCGATATAACTTATGCCATGATTCGTTCGCGTCCTCTGAATAATATGCCATTGGCAAAGGAAATCTGCGTGCAATATGACAGCCTTGTTTTAATAATTTGTGCACTGTGGGTTTCATTCTTGCCCACGGGTACAGTTCAAAATGCATTTGATACGTTTTCCAACAAAATTTTTCAAGCACAATCAAATTAAGTTTTCTTTTGCACTTAAACGCTGACAGTATTCGAGCCATGTTACGTACTAAACGGACATCAATCTCAAGAGCTTCAGCAAATAATGTTGGATTCTCAAAACAACGTCTAGCCACATTTCCTGTGTTAGTAGTTCCGTGACCCTGCAGTACCTGATCCACTCTGACTCCAATCTTATTGTAAATAGCTTGCTGAATAAATTTCTTCCGTGTATCGAATTGTTCTGTAAATATTAAAAATTAAATTAAATTAAATGTACGCAAAGTGGCTTTTTTAGCTCTTGGTTCAGATCATATTTTTATCATGTAAAGTAAGTATGATCCTCGCGATATATATATATATATATCATTTTTTATTATTAATTATATATATATATATATATATATATATATATATATATATAAACAAATATCGAACATATTATAGCGTGCAGAAAAAATTGAAAACTCCCGCAAAGAGGATTAAATATCTTACCCTTTAAATTTTTACGGATATCCCAGGTTCTTACTTTTATTCGATATGAAATGTTAAGAAGATGCTCAAACGTTTTAATTTCATCATGTAGAAGTCCCAAACCAAATTGTAGCGAGGATTCATTTACAATGAAATTATCAGACAAATTACTAAATTGGTGTGCAGTACGCAAGCATAATGGGCACCTACTAGAAGCGTTGTTTTCAATAATTATGTTGATGCATTTACCGTCGAACATAGTTTGCGACATATTAAATGAAACCTTGACAGATTTTTTACCCGATAATTTAAACTTATGTGGCTTAAGACACTTTATTTCATCTGTCAAACGGTTATACTCGCGAAGAGTTACTTCTTTATCTTCTTTTTCTAGAGCTATTCTAAGAGGTCGACAAAATCGAATGCTTTGTGGAGTAGGATTTAGCCAAGAATATTTGCCTGAAATAGAGGTCTTCAATTGAATCACTATAAAACTGGTAACAAAAAGTGATTGAAGGGCATTTGAATTTTCATTTTCAATGTTTTCACATTTTTGCTGTGCATTGGAATGTCCCGAAGAGCTATCGAACCCAAGGGTCGCAACCAATTCTAAGTCGAGTAATTCATGTTCATCCCATGTTAAAGCAACACTCTCGCACAAACGCTCTGCAGTCTTATTTAGCATATCCTGCATAGAAACAGATACAACGATTTCAGAAACTTTATACTGTTTCGGTTTACATTCATCCATTGCTCTTTTAATCAATGGGTAAGATGGATATAGTGAGCAGCCACGGGATAGGCTATCCGTCACTAAACCAGAATAGGTTTTCTTGCTATAATCATACTCTAGAAAAAAGGCTAAAGCAGATTCCTGTGAATGAATCGCAATTGTATCAACAGATTCTATAGTTTCATTCATATCACTCCTGGTATCCGCATTCTTCTGACCTATTTTAGCAGCTAATTTAATCGTTGAATAATTATATAAATCGGACTGTAGCAATTCTTTAGCTCGTTTGTATATGGTGCTTCTTGAGGTATTTGCGATAGGTACATGTTTTCTACCTGTATTAACGCTCTTTTTACTTCTTTTATTAGGACGTCCGACTTTTTTTGTTTTTTTCGTAGCTGGCCCCATGCTTACAGAAAAATATGAAACATTGAATCAAATAACAAGTTTCTTTCTCCCCAATATAAAAAATAAATATTCCAAAACAGCAATTTAAACTACAAATACAAACTTATGAATTTTCACTTTACATGATTGCTAATCATCCGAGTATTATTTAATTATAGCTTACAAATTATCAGTTATTTAGAGATTAGACCAGTTTTTTGAAATTTTAATTTATTAAATACATATAACATTGTCGTTATTTGATATAATATCAAGAAAATTGTATGCTGTCGACCTACAGCAAAACAAATAATTCTAAATGTTTTACAGAAAAATCGTAGTTCAAAAAGATTTTCTAATCCATCTATAGATTGTATTTGTAAACTATAAATCATTAGTTATATAAATTGTACAGAAATAAAATTCATAATAAAGTAACAATAACAAAAAACAAATTTTTATTATTTTTGTAGCGCATCACAATATATTATTTTTTATTATTTAAAGCGGAACTATAAAGTAGATTTCTTATGCTGTCTTACATGCTAACGATACACGTACGACTTAATGTACCATTAACAAAATAAATAAAATATCCCATACACACATATGAACTTTTGTTACTGATAAAAAAATTAATAAGAGAATCAGATTACTTACTTGGACATGTCACTAATTACTTTCTATGCTACAGTCGATTAAAATACACAAACTGGAATTCTACCTAATGTAAGTAAAGAACTATTGTATATTGTCGATGAAGCCACGATGTTTTAAGTTATATTACCTTTATATTACAATAGAACTTGAAAGACTACGACAAAAGCAGCTGAAAACATTTTCAAGCACCACTCAATGATGTTCCCAAGTGTACAGTACGTGCGCTTGCTGGTGTTTACCTTAAGAGATATATTACATAGTTTCCGTGTAGATGTATACAAACAAGACTTCATCAGAAATATAAAACTATGAAATGAAACCATAATATTGTAGGGATACATATTATTGCATAATATTGTAAGGATACATATTATTGCGCGCTTAGGTGTCTATATATATAAAAACAAATATACATCCATGCACTCGCTCACTTCTGAGTTTTCTGAGGAACTTTCAAGAATTAACATGCTGCGTTTTTTAAGAGCAAAAAATGATTCGATTTTTTTAGTTCAGCAGTACTAATCAGCAGACAAAAATATTTCAAAATATCTATATAATATATTATAATTTATATTTCATCCAGTGAGTTAGATTAAAATTATATTCAAAATATTATTTGCAAATATACAAATATACAAATGTTGTTTATATTTACTTTATGTTTACTTATGTCTACCAAAGAATTTACATAAAATGTATTTTTATGAGATAAATTTACTACAATTATTTAACAATCTCGTATAAAAACTAATCCAAAACACACGCATACTCCCACACATAGTCCCACCCACACACACACACACACATATATATATATAGTATATACATACTATATATATAGTATGTGTGTGTGTGTGTATATATATATATATATATATACACACACTCATGAACCCGTTCAGTTCTAAGTTTTCTAAGGAACTTTCAAGAATTAACCTACTGCGTTTTTTAAGAGCAAAAAGTGATTCGATTTTTTCAGTTCAGCAGTTCTAATCAGCAGACAAAAATATTTCAAAATATCTATATAATATATTATAATTTAACATTTTTACTCATTTTAATAAGAAGAAACTAAATTTTTTCATAAAACTAACATGTTTGATCTCATTTTTGAAGGTCATAAAATGACCTTGAACTCATAACTTTAATTTTCCCAGATAGCATATTTCATCAACTATCTTACTCTCAAATTTCATTATTCTGCACCTATCACAACATGAGTTCTACGATTTTAGGACAAAATTCTTACCTTTTTCCCATAGTGCGGCGGATCGGGACATACTGATTAGGCAATCGCCTAATTTTCGAAAAAGGGATGAGAGTGGGGAACACACACACACTCGCGCTCTCATCCCTACGTACCATTGCGCGCGTAATTGTACACTTTGATCGACGTAAACAAATGTCGTCGGTTGGCCTTGACATACGAAAGGCTCCGACGACTTACAATTCGACAATTTAAATACTCTATTCGTCGTGAATAGATTGTGTGACGATTTCCGTCACACACGACAGTGATTCCACAATACTGAGGCATTAGTAATTGATCCTTCAATAATACGCAAAAAAACAACCCAAGTCCATTTCTTGGATCTGATACTTGGAGAAACTCTGCCACACCTATAATCGTGAGCATCCACCCCACCCATAAACTTATTATAAACTATGTCTACGTAAGGGAATGTGATTGGTACCCTATTTTTTGCTTCTTTTGAATATCTTTGTAATGAAGACAGTGGATTTACACCAGCAGCAGATGATAAGAATGACACTATTTTTGAGTCAACAATAGTAATATGATTTATACCAGAAGACTCGTCATGATGTACTTGATATGAGCCTCTTTCAGCATTCTTCTGAAATGTATGACTATTGCTGATTCGATCTTTGCGTACGGTCCCAGTCGATTGTAAGCCACATCTTTTCAAGTGCAAAACCAAATCTGGGGTGGTAAAAAAATTGTCAAAATACAAATGATATTGGTACAGTGTCATTCGCCTAACACTACTGAGTAGTTTTTCTACCATTTGCATAACTACTCTAGATCCTAATGCACACGATGCTAATTTTTCAGTTACTCCGATAGAACTTTTTCCGCAATAAAGATCGAGATCAAACAAAAATCCACTTACGGAGCACAGAGCCCAGTATTTCAGCCCAAACCTTGTGGGTTTATTCCTAATAAATTGTTTCATTGAAACTCGATCAAAAAACTTCCCCATCATTTCATCCACTGCCAAAGCAGTTTCAAAAAATCCAAATTGTTGAATATTTTGTCTAAACAAATTTAGAAATCGACGAACTTTCCAAGTTTTATCAGAATCATTTTTTTCAGCAGATATTGATTATTTTATTTTAGATTTTATGCTGAGAAATTTATTTCGACTCATCGCAGAGGAGACACTTTCACATTTGAGTATCGGTTTTTTAGACCAATATTTTTTTTAATCTGATCTTATATTGAATGAAGATAGAATTAGTATCCCAACGAAGGTTTCCAATTCGTTCTGACTGATTTCGAGACCGTTAGCTATAGTAGCATCAATTATAAGCTTCTTGATGGAATCAGAGAAGAAATATTCAAACACTTCCGTTGGAGAAGTAACAGAAATTTGTTGCTTCAACTCTCGAGATAACAGTACTTCGTTCTGAATCACTTCAGCATAGACTTTTTCTCCTTCTATCCATTTGTAGATATGATCAGGCTCTAATTTCTTTTGGTTACTAGAATAGTTACTATACACGTGCTTATACGATATTTTTTTTGCTTCCAATTCCAAAGACTCTTTTTCTTCCTCATACTCTTGATCATCATTTTCCGAGTCTGAATCATCTTTCCCTGAATCTGCTGAATTAGGGATACAAACAATATCGTTGGTATCAGATCCTGTAATGAATTCCTCATATTTATCTTCTTCATCACTTGCAAGCTTACTCCTTTTTATTCTTTTTTGACGAGACATATTTTATAAGAAGAAAAAAAATTGATTTCGTTCTCAGTAATTTGTTAGCTTGAAGAAAACCAGCTATTGACCCAACTCAACACTTTCACTTTATTTGTGAGTCATTCAGAGCGTTTTACGATGAATAAACTGATTATACCCATTTATAATATTACTGATTTGAATTATTTTATATTTGTTAAAAATTTCAAATTTATAAAAATGAAAAAATAATACAATGTTTCATATAATCGAATGATCAGTCAATTGCAAGAAAATATAGAATTAGTTTCTTGGCAATGTACAGATTTAGTACTATTAGATCACGAATAAGATGAAGAATTTTATAATTCAAATATTATTTTGGGCTATTTGTAAGCATGAAAAGAACCGTACATACAATAAATGTAACAATAATATTATTCATGGTGCATTTCAGAATTTATTCACATTTCCCGCCAATGAATAATATAACATTGTATACTGTACGTAATTTTTGATATTTCATGATAAAATTAAAAAGAAATTGATAGAATTTGAAAATGTGTATTGCAACGAAGGGAATTAGTTTAAGGGTAAAAATTTTACGAATTTAGGTCTTCCTACACCCTACCAGTAATTGAAATTTGTCAATATTTGAAAAAAAACGGCAAATTAGACCTAAATCCCATTGTTCAATAGTAAATTCGAAATTTTGAGGTTAGGATACTACATTTTCTTCATCACATCTTCAAAGTCCCTAATCACTATTGCTCGAGATTCGCATGATCTTAGTTTCACAAATCTACGAGAAATGTTGAGAACAATAGTGAAAAAATTGAATATTTTTCTGAAACGGTGCCATTTTTAGTCTCCTATTAGAAATTTACGGGAGAAAAGCAACGCGTTCTTTGAAAATATACCTGCATGTAATGAAACGCATGTTTTTGAAGTCCTAAAAGAGTTTTATTTAAATATAGATTCTCTTTTATGCGAAAAAATGGCATTGTTTAAAAACAGTAGCGCCATCTTGGATCCGCCATATTGGATTTGTAAAAATAAACAGTGGGGTTTTCTAATATAGACCTGTATGCCACCGGAAATACTACTTTGCTAATCATGAAAATTTTTTTTCGAATGTTACAGCCTCTCAAAGGTACAAAAATTAGCCAAATTTTGCATTTTTTCGTGAAAATTAGACTGTATTTCAAAATGGCGACTTCTTATGTAAAAACTAACGTCAGATTTTGAAAGAGCACATCCAGAAACCTAGGAATACCACGTTTCGTTGAAATCGAAGAGATGTTTCAATATTATTTTAAGGTCTAAACAAAACGTAAAATTTATGCCACTTTAGTACGAAACGGGATAATTGGCTGTAAAATCGGATGATATTTGTGCGTTAGCCATTTATTTTTATGGCAATTATCGCACGTTTTTATATAAATGTTGCATTTTTTCTTAATTTTGGTGCAAAAAATATTGAATTAACATTTTATAAATTTTACGAGCTCCTACGTGGTCATAATATTGATGTATTTCTTTATTGAAATTTTTTAACATCGATTCGGTTAGCACGATCCGAGTTAAATTGTTAACCTTTAAACTGCCGGCATTTTTGCCTTATAAATTGATGTTTTTGATGTGCAAAATTTATATATAAAAACACCTCATATCTCTAGAGTAGTTGTCAAGGTCACAAGTGGCTCATATATGAGCCAGTCCGGCTGGTAACGGTCGGGTGAATGTTAAAAATTAAAAAATTTTTTAAATTACTATATATTCATTTTTAACAGAATTTTCTTGATATTCCAATGTAATAAGACCCCAAAAATACTCCTTTAGTTATCAATAAAACCGTAAGCATCCCAACTACCCCTAGCGAGTGGGTGAAAATTTAAAAAATTCATTAGTAGGCTGGTTTGGATTTTTTCTACGATGTTTTCTCGTAAACACACTGTAACATGTGTTAAGGGTTGTTTGAATACCTCGATCTGAAAATAGTTTCAGCTGTATACTTTAGAGATCAGAGAGCCTACTTATTGAGAAAAATGTTCCAAAATATCTATATCCATTATTAATGTTATAATTTTATTACTGTCCCATATATGAGCCATGCCGGCAATCTAAAGGTTAAAGTTTTTACAAATATATCCATTTACGATTTCGTATCTGGAGTAGCGTTTGCCACTATCCATTGTATTTCTTATTTTAGTTAGAAACTCGTCATTTTCTTGTAACGTTTTTAAATTTTTGAAATCTATTGATAATTTGCTATTTTTTACCGATTTCTTAATTATCGTTGCAATTATAATTTCGCAATCATTCGGCGGAGTCTAGAATTGCTGAATTTGCAATTTTTCAAAAAATTAAGTGCTTCCTGATATGATTTAACAATGATTGATTTCGCACCCCGTAGATAAGTATCTAATTTATTAAGATACCAGACTATGGCTAACATCTCTTTTTCGGTCGTAAAATAATTTATTTCAGAATTTTTAATCGTGCGGTTTATAAAAGTCACGATTTGCTCTTTATTATTTTCATTTAATTGGGACAAGATTCCCGCAATTGCATAGTTACTCGCGTCCGTGGTGAGTATGTACTTTTTATCTTTGTTCGCAAAGTTTAATATAACGTTTTGATCTAACACATTTTTTACTTTGGCAAACGCATCGTCGTGTTCGTTTGTTCAAACAAATTTAACATTTTTTCGAAGTAAATTTAATAAAGGAACAGTCTCTCTCGCATAATTTTTAACGAATTTCGTATAAAAATTAATGAATCCTAAAAGACCTTGTAACTCACGTATATTGCGCGGTTTTTTAAATTTATGGATTGAATTTATTTTTATTGGATCAGGTTTGATCCCTATGCTGGTAATTATATTACCGAGAAATTTTATCTCTTGTTTAACAAAGTTTGATTTGTTAAAATTTAACCTCAGATTACATTTTTGTAATCTTTTAAATAACCTTTCTAGGTGATTTATGTGGTTTTCAAAATCGTCAGAAATGACAAATAAATCGTCGACAAATGTGAGTAAAAAATCGTCAAGTCCCGTAATTGCTTTGTCCAATCCTCTTAAGGGGATGCCATACCTGAATTAAATCCTACTATACCGACACCTGTATATTACACGCACTATTTCTCCTATTACTATTATCTAATGCAATGACAACCTATAAACGCAGTGGAGGCATATTTGTAATACATATATTAAATAAATTATAAGTACAAAAGTTTGAATTGTGCTAAAATGTGCTTGTAATTTGAAAAATACGATCTCAAACATAACCTCTTTTAGTTAACAGGCAACAACGATTTATTCGATTTTGTCTACACCACCCATTTTTTCTTTCATATTGAATATTATATTTTTAATTTCTTCACTCGATGTTGGGTTAATAAAGATCGTTTTCATATAATTTTGAGGTTGTTTAAATTTTCTATTATTTGGCTCGATAATTTTTTTACTTAGTTTTTCTCTTATCTCACAGAAGTATGTGTTCATATTATTTGCTATTTTTTCAGGATCAGAGATTCTATTATTGAATTCCTCATAAATATAATTTATAGTATTTTCTTTTATTTGTTTTTTACCTAATTTGATACTTATAATTTTCCATATATTTCTTGGGTTATTACAATTTTTTTTAATTAAGTTCTTTTCAAATTTAATTTTAGCGTCTATAATTACTTAATTTAATATTTTTTCATACGTCTTATATTCAGTTTTTAATACTATATAATTTTTATCTAACTTCCATATCTTATATCATGATTCCTTTAGTAATCCAAGATTTCCTTGGCTTTGTTTTTGAATGACTTGTGTTATAACAATTGTTTATATTTGATCTTTCAATGCATGCTTTTATATTATTTATTTTTGAGTCTATATTCATATTAGGATCATGCATAAACAATGCACTCCAATTTATCTTACTTGCTTCTTTTTGTAATTTCTTATAACTAATATAGATCATTTTGGTATTTCCATTTTCTTGTAATTTTCTTTTTTCTATGCTTACAAATAGAGGATAGTGATCAGTAAATGGATTAGTTATTTTAAATGATTTATAGTGTATATAACCTGTTTCAATAAAAGTATTGTCCATGGAAGTTCCTTTACAATTATCTATAGCTGGTCTTGTAACATCCTGAAAACAGGGTATGTATTCCTTTTCTAGGAAGTTGTTTAAAAATTCTTCATTAATAATAGTTAATTCTAATAGATCAATATTAAGTTATCCTATTACTAAATGATTTTTCAAATTTAGTTAAAGTTCAAGTTAAGTTAAAAAACAGATAGCGCGGACCTGCACAACAATGTTTTGTCGGGTACGACATCCCCTTAATAAAGCAGAGCAGCTTATTTTTATACCAAATGGCACAACATTAAATTCATAGACTTTATTATCGCAAATAAAAGCTGTATATTTTTTACTATCTTCTGTTAAAGCAATTTGCCAAAAGATATTGGAAAGATCGAAATTAGACATATAATTTCTGTTCTTACATTGCATGAAGATTTCTTCGATACCCGGAGGGGATTCATAATCATTTATAAGTTTTTTATTTAGTTGCCTCGCATCTAAACAAATTCTAATAGACCCGTCTTTTTTGGGGACGATCACGCATGGATTTATGAAGGTACTTGTTGATCGGCGAATTAACCCAAATTCTAACATTCGTTTTATTTCGATTTTAACCTTTTCTCCATAATTAATCGGAATTGGGTACGGTTTATTGAAAAAAGCTAAATTGTCGTTTAATAATAGTTGATACTGGAAATTTAAGAATAATCCCGGCGTACGTTTAAAAATGGACTTAAATTTGAAAATCAAATTTTTTAATAACGTTTTTTGTATATCGTTTAACGAATTACACTCGTTTATTAATACTCGATTTCTTCTTTTGAGATATCAAAGTCGCAATCCAAACAGTTGGATTTATTATTGTTGAAATGAACGTCTTCGTTTATGAAGTTTTCATCATATTCAATAACCATTGTCTCGTACTCGTTTGAGTCGACAGACATAGTTTTATAATTTATTTTGCCATTATCGTTACCGATTTGGTAAGTTATTTCTTCTTTCTCTGTATTAATTAACATTCTAATTGCTTTCTGTGTATTATATCCGATAATACAATCTTTTACCAATTTTGGTATAAATAAGTAAATTACTTGAAATTTTAAACCGTTAATATAAGTATTCAACAAAACTTGTTTAATTATGTGTGAAGATTTTAATCTAGTGGCGCCTTTAAAAACTTTGCCTAAAATTGGTAAAGTCGGTCTTTTAATAAATGAATCTTTAAATTTATTGTAAAATTCCTCCGATATGCATGAAATTTCATTTCCGGTGTCGATTAATGCATTAACATTAACATTTGCGTGGATTATATTTATTTCCGGACAAGAATACGAATTGACTTTAATTGGTTGATTATCATCTTTTTTCGGATTGATATCAAAAATTAGATCATTACGTGGATCTGAGTAAATAGTAAAAACGTTTATTTTATTTGTCTCGCTATTATTAATTAACTTTTTACTCGCATCATTATTTTTAATTGCTTTTTTGTGACGTTTAGGCTTTATTTTATCCCGTTTAGTTGCATTTTTGTTTGTTTCTTTATTAGTTTTTATTTTTAGGGAATCCGAGTTAGAAAATGCAACTAATTCGCGTTTCCCTCATGTTCTTCGTGAAATAGAGCTTCTATATTCTCGAATGACTCGTCGATTCCGCTTACAATCTCGGTATTTTCCGATTTATTACCTTGATTGCCTTTTTTGTCGAACGTTGGTTTAATTATTTTTTTGTTCGATTTTTGATCTAATTGAATCGAATTTACATTGGGCGTATTATTGCGATTCCAATGAGTATTTTGATTAGACGATTGTCTATTATAATTTTTATTAAAATTGTTGCTTTTATTTATATCGAATTCTTTTTACGAAAAGTCGCAATTTTTGTTACTATTTTGATTTATTCCCGGTTTGTTAACGGATTGATCAAAACTTCTTTTTTGATTACATTCTGAATCAAAATCGTTTAAAATTTTAAATAAAGTCTGTTTATCGCGGGTTTGTTAGCCCATTATCGTATGTTTAATTTCACGCTCGAAATGCTCGCTGATTTTTGCTATTAATTCGGCTTCCGTGAGCATTGTGTCTATTTCTCTAGCTAGTCCCTGGATATTCGTGGCATATTCTACACGAATACCTTGATTTGGAAAATATTGTCCAAACTCGATCTTTCGTCTAGCTTGGCGTTGCATATTATTGTTTCAATACCTGACTTTGAAATTATTTTTAACGTCTTCAAAATCGATAATTGTTGTAATATGTAAATATATATGATCGTGATATTACTCCGAAATGGTACACGTCGCGCCATTTATTGGTATACAACGATTTTGTGCAGTCATACAAGCTCACGCGAGAGCAAGCGTACCGCGCATGTCTCGCGTATATACTCTAAGCGCCTATTATGTACTATACTCTTTAATATACTCTACGTTCAGACTCCGATGTAAGCGTGTCGCCGACTACGGCTATTGCCGTGTGTATTTATATACCGTATTAATTATATTTATATTAACATTAACCTCAAGTATTTATTTACTCCACCAATCCAATATAGTAGCAGAGCATGGTTAGTAAAACAATTACTTATCATCTACAATGACTCTCGAGTCTTGTAGAGATAATTTAAAGTGAGGTTAGTAAGATGCCACGTGGAAAAATAGTTAACGGTTTTAGTTAACAAAGTGAATCGCACAGTGAAATATTGAGCACTGAAATAAAAGGAGAAAATTTCTCATAAAGACAATATGTTTGTGAAGCATAAAATTCGATTTATCATATGAAAATAACTGTCGAAAAATGAAAAGTTTCAAGTGATGAAAAATAAGTATAGTGAAGTTAAAGTCAAGAAATATGTGCTCAATGACCAAGATAAAGTCGTCAGGTACTAATCAATAAGTAGATTTTTAAAAAATAATCAAGATTTAAGTGCGATGCCAATGGATAAAAGTCGGCGAGTGAAAAACGTGGCAACGTGCTAATACAGAGCACGTGGCATAAAGTGAGGTTAAGCACATGTTTTCGTGGCTTAAAAATATAATAAAACAAGAGCATGAATTAGATGCTGAAGATATTGAATTATATAAAGAAATAAGGAATAAGATTCGAAAAATACTTTTGAAAGAAACTAAAAGAATTATATTGTTTAAATGAATTTATCGTTCGTCCAAGTAATCTTTCGTAAAAAAGTGTCTTAATGATCATCACGAACCAATAGGTGTTAATAGATGTTAAGTTACATAAATGCCGACATTTCGAACGTTTTTTCGCCGTCCCTTTTCAAGGCTAAAAATTAGTAAATTACAGTATATATAGATTAATACAAGCAGTGAAACATTTAAATCGATGTCACAAAACAATTCATACACTCACCAAATTCAAACAAAACTCAAAAAAAACAACATATCACTCGTGTGATCTCGCCAAAAGCCACTCTCTTCGGTATATTATTACATATCAAATCTATAAAAATTCAACAAATCACGTTTATTCACATCCAGTCTCAGAATGATAATAATGATAATACATTTGATAATAGGAACATTAAAGCAACGTCCTCACGCAACGAAAAATTGAAAACTGAACTAATTGAAAATATAAATAAATTTATAAAAAGAAAGAGACACATTGATTATACGGATAGAATTATTTTACATAATTATAAAAATACATGTAAATTTTTAAAAAATAACCGAGACGTGATGTTTACGAAAGCAGATAAAGGTGCGGTTTGCGTTATCATAGAAAAAGAAAAATATAATGAGAAAATGGAGACATCTTTAAATGATAAAAAATATTATAAAGTTATTGAAAAATGCCCGCTAAGACAATTACAAATTAAAATAAAACGTTTAATAGGAGATTGGGAGGAAAAGGGAGTTTTTGAAAAAGAAAACTGCTTTGACAACGTTAAACAAAAATTAGACAATACAAACATTCCGAAAGCGTATGGGTTTAGTAAATTATTTAATAAGTACGTTCCAAAACCAGCATCAAATATAAAAAATAGTATAGAATTAAAAAAAGATCATTGACAAACTGATTGTACCTGAAAATTACAGATTAGTATAGTTTGACGTTGTCTCTCTTTTTTCAAATTTACCGAGGGATTTCATTATACGAGCAGTATCAAAAAAATGGAAATTTATAAAGAGTAGTATTCCTATTGTTAAAGATGAATTTTTGGAAGGGATAGAGCAGCTTTTGGACTCAACTTTCTTACAATTTAATAAAAAAATCTACAAACAATGTATGGGAGCTCCTATGGGTTTTTGCACAAGTCCTTGGTTTGCGGACATGGTATTAGAAGATTTAGAAAATTGTTGCTTAAAAGATTTCAAAAAGGATATTGTTTTGTACAAAAGATATGTAGACGACACGATATTAATTGTCAATCATGAGATGATCGATCTGATATTAAACGCTTTTAATAACTATTGTGAACTTATAAAATTTACAGTGGAAACTGAAATAAATAAAGAATTACCGTTTCTTGATTTAAAAATACATAGATTTGATGATGCTATTTGGACTGCAAGACAAATTGGTACCGTAAAGACACAGTCTCTGGACGTTATCTTAATTATTTTTCACATCACCCACGTTTCCAAAAAAATAGCAATGGTTTATAATTTGGTTGACAAGGCTGTTTTGTTATCGGATTCGATTTTTCATGATGACAATATTGTGTTAGTTAGAAACTTTTTACTTAATAACAATTATCCATTTGATTTCATCAATAAATTCATATATAAATGATTGTCACATTTACATAATGCCAGTAATACTTTAATTAATGATATTATTATAAAAAGAAATTTAATTTTGAGACCAAAGGTTGTTTTACCTTTTATTAAGGATTTAACTCCGTGCCTCAATGTATTCATAAAAAAGTGTGATTTTCTACCAATAAACCGCATGATCAATAAATTTAGCAATATTATAAAATTAGGCAAGAATAAAAATGAAAAACACGAGATGTGCAATATTGTTTATAAGATACCTTGTAAAGACTGCACAGCGCAATACATTGGCACGACTAAACGTAAATTAAAATCACGAATTCGAGAGCATAAGAATGATGTACGCAATGAAAGTGAAAGATCTGCATTAGCGGTCCATAAGAGAGATACTAGCCACAGCATTGATTTTAACAAGGTATCTATCATTGATATCGAAAGTAATACGAAAAAACGAATGTTTTCGGAGATGCTGAATATTTATACACATGATAACACACTTAACCGTATAGAAGATGTGAATTTTTTGAAGAATATGTATAAAGAAGCGTTAAATACTGTGAAACTATATTGTAATTAATATTGTTTATTTGTTGTAAATATGTTTTATACTCTCCATTGCGTTGTTGGCTTGAGAACAACTGCCTCTCGGTATTAGCGTACTATGTGTGGTGAGGAGGTTGGGCGACTCGCATCAAGTATCGGAGCGCTCCGGGGAATCCCGGCTGTATTAAGATTGACGCGGCGTACCACTTCACCGCGGCGCATGTTCGCCTGATACGCGGGAGCAATTGACTCGACTTAGCCTCGTAATACAGAATGTTCCCCTCCTTTTTTGGATAGATTTATTGATGTATGGGGCGAATATATGAATGTATGTATGTATATGTATGTATATATATATATATATATATATATATATATGGTTGTGGTTTATTTATATATATATATATATATTTATATAAATAAACACCAGTATCGGTACTTATGGTGACACTACGTGTTATCTTGGTGTTTTGAGGTTATAAAACATATGTAACGACTCAGATATAAGGGGGAGAATATTAATTGATAGAATAATGCATAAAAAACCAATAACCCAAATACCTAAATACCCCTCACGGGTAAAAAAGCACACTTTGACCTTATAATATTAATGAAGGATTGAAGCTATAACGTCTTTCGAGGTGCCGGAGGCCGGAGGCCAAATTAGAGAAAAATGGGTGGTAAATACCACAGATAAGGAGATCCCTCTTGCGGTCCGCGATACATTACGTCTTGGCAAAAAATTTAATTTTACTTCTAATATTAATAAATTTATTGCTTTTGAAATACTTAAAGACATAGAATTTCACATCCAGACTCAGAATGATAATAATGATAGTACATTTGATAATAGGAACATTAAAGCAACGTCCTCACGCAACGAAAAATTGAAAACTGAGCTAATTGAAAATATAAATAAATTTATAAAAAGAAAGAGACACATTGATTATACGGATAGAATTATTTTACAAAATTATAAAAATACATGTAAATTTTTAAAAAATAACCGAGACGTGATGTTTACGAAAGCAGATAAAGGTGCGGTTTGCGTTATCATAGAAAAAGAAAAATATAATGAAAAAATGGAGACATCTTGAAATGATAAAAAATATTATAAAGTTATTGAAAAATGCCCGCTAAGACAATTACAAATTAAAATAAAACGTTTAATAGGAGATTGGGAGGAAAAGGGAGTTTTTGAAAAAGAAAACTGCTTTGACAACGTTAAACAAAAATTAGACAATACAAACATTCCGAAAGCGTATGGGTTTAGTAAATTATTTAATAAGTACGTTCCAAACCAGCATCAAATATAAAAAATAGTATAGAATTAAAAAAGATCATTGACAAACTGATTGTACCTGAAAATTACAGATTAGTATAGTTTGACGTTGTCTCTCTTTTTTCAAATTTACCGAGGGATTTCATTATACGAGCAGTATCAAAAAATGGAAATTTATAAAGAGTAGTATTCCTATTGTTAAAGATGAATTTTTGGAAGGGATAGAGCAGCTTTTGGACTCAACTTTCTTACAATTTAATAAAAAAATCTACAAACAATGTATGGGAGCTCCTATGGGTTTTTGCACAAGTCCTTGGTTTGCGGACATGGTATTAGAAGATTTAGAAAATTGTTGCTTAAAAGATTTCAAAAAGGATATTGTTTTGTACAAAAGATATGTAGACGACACGATATTAATTGTCAATCATGAGATGATCGATCTGATATTAAACGCTTTTAATAACTATTGTGAACTTATAAAATTTACAGTGGAAACTGAAATAAATAAAGAATTACCGTTTCTTGATTTAAAAATACATAGATTTGATGATGCTATTTGGACTGCAAGACAAATTGGTACCGTAAAGACACAGTCTCTGGACGTTATCTTAATTATTTTTCACATCACCCACGTTTCCAAAAAAATAGCAATGGTTTATAATTTGGTTGACAAGGCTGTTTTGTTATCGGATTCGATTTTTCATGATGACAATATTGTGTTAGTTAGAAACTTTTTACTTAATAACAATTATCCATTTGATTTCATCAATAAATTCATATATAAATGATTGTCACATTTACATAATGCCAGTAATACTTTAATTAATGATATTATTATAAAAAGAAATTTAATTTTGAGACCAAAGGTTGTTTTACCTTTTATTAAGGATTTAACTCCGTGCCTCAATGTATTCATAAAAAAGTGTGATTTTCTACCAATAAACCGCATGATCAATAAATTTAGCAATATTATAAAATTAGGCAAGAATAAAAATGAAAAACACGAGATGTGCAATATTGTTTATAAGATACCTTGTAAAGACTGCACAGCGCAATACATTGGCACGACTAAACGTAAATTAAAATCACGAATTCGAGAGCATAAGAATGATGTACGCAATGAAAGTGAAAGATCTGCATTAGCGGTCCATAAGAGAGATACTAGCCACAGCATTGATTTTAACAAGGTATCTATCATTGATATCGAAAGTAATACGAAAAAACGAATGTTTTCGGAGATGCTGAATATTTATACACATGATAACACACTTAACCGTATAGAAGATGTGAATTTTTTGAAGAATATGTATAAAGAAGCGTTAAATACTGTGAAACTATATTGTAATTAATATTGTTTATTTGTTGTAAATATGTTTTATACTCTCCATTGCGTTGTTGGCTTGAGAACAACTGCCTCTCGGTATTAGCGTACTATGTGTGGTGAGGAGGTTGGGCGACTCGCATCAAGTATCGGAGCGCTCCGGGGAATCCCGGCTGTATTAAGATTGACGCGGCGTACCACTTCACCGCGGCGCATGTTCGCCTGATACGCGGGAGCAATTGACTCGACTTAGCCTCGTAATACAGAATGTTCCCCTCCTTTTTTGGATAGATTTATTGATGTATGGGGCGAATATATGAATGTATGTATGTATATGTATGTATATATATATATATATATATATATATATGGTTGTGGTTTATTTATATATATATATATATATTTATATAAATAAACACCAGTATCGGTACTTATGGTGACACTACGTGTTATCTTGGTGTTTTGAGGTTATAAAACATATGTAACGACTCAGATATAAGGGGGAGAATATTAATTGATAGAATAATGCATAAAAAACCAATAACCCAAATACCTAAATACCCCTCACGGGTAAAAAAGCACACTTTGACCTTATAATATTAATGAAGGATTGAAGCTATAACGTCTTTCGAGGTGCCGGAGGCCTCCGGCACCTCGAAAGACGTTATAGCTTCAATCCTTCATTAATATTATAACGTCAAAGCGCGGCTCACACAGATAATTTTCCGATTTTTTGTGTGTCGGCATAAGTACGGATACATGGTTGAATTTTCGGTGGAATTATGCTGACGTCGGCATAATTACCCCCAACGTAAGCACAATTCCCATTTCCGGTAAGAATTTGTCGGCATAAGTACCGATTGATCAATTTATGTGTATATGCATGTGTATATTGTTAAATGTATTGGTAAGGGGTTAGGCACGGGTCTGTGGACATTATAAAGTTTAATTGTGACTTAGGACTCCCTTCGGGGAGGTCCTATGCATATATATATATATATATATATATATATATATATATATATATATTTAAACAATTTGTTCTGAATACGACAGCGTGGGTAGTGTAAACTAGTTGAAAGGTTTTTTTAAATTGTATTTTTAAATTGTATTATCAATTAAATTAAAAATTATTGTTTTACTGTGAGAATTAAACGTGATTTGTTGAATTTTTATAGATTTGATATGTAATAATATACCGAAGAGAGTGGCTTTTGGCGAGATCACACGAGTGATATGTTGTTTTTTTTGAGTTTTGTTTGAATTTGGTGAGTGTATGAATTGTTTTGTGACATCGATTTAAATGTTTCACTGCTTGTATTAATCTATATATACTGTAATTTACTAATTTTTAGCCTTGAAAAGGGACGGCGAAAAAACGTTCGAAATGTCGGCATTTATGTAACTTAACATCTATTAACACCTATTGGTTCGTGATGATCAATAAAGACACTTTTTTATAAAAGAATTATAGTATTAAAAAATCAAGTGTACGATAATATAAGTGCAAACGATTTATAAATGGCTAAACAAGCTAAAGTTGAAGATATCATGATGCCAATTTTTGATGGAGCAAATTATTCAAGCTGGAAAATTAGAATAATGATCTTGTTAAAATACAAGGAGTGTGAAGAGACAGCAGTCAATAAAATAACTACAGCATACCAAGACAAAGAAATAGAGTGGAGCAAAATGGATTTAAAAACAAGATCAATAATTATCTGTACTATTTCAGATAAACAATTAGAGTATGTTGGTGAATGTAGAAGAGCTTTTGAGATGATAAAAAGTTTGATAAAATGTAAACGACTCGTCTACAGCCCTGCAAATTATATGCAGAGAAAAAATCGAAGAAATTAAATAAAATAATTTTTCAACAGTTGAAGAATTTTTTGCTGAATTTAAAAAAACTACAAACGAGTTTAAAGCAGCTGGTGGCAAGTTTGATGAATCTGAAAAAATGAGGTGCTTGCTAAGAGCATTACCGTCAAACTACAGCTATATTTGGGACTTTATAGATGTCATTCCTGAAGATCAAAGAACTGTCGACTATGTTAAGTCGAAAATCAAAGAAAAAAATATGACAAGAACGGAATCTGAAAAGAAAAGCAACGTTAGTACCTTCGCATCTCAAGCGCAAGGCAAATGTTATAACTGCGGAAAATCTGGACATTTCAAGAAGATCTGCTGGCTTGGTCAACAAAACAACCGAGGTCATCAGAGCAATCGAGGCAAAGTTGCTCAACCCAACTAAGGTCAACGAGGTCACCAACGCGGCTTTAATCGAGGTGGAAGCTACAAAAGTCGTGGTCGAGGTCGACGTTCATCAGGTTCACAACGAGGCGAATCATCAGGAGATCAACGCAACAACTCCCAATCCGAGTCGTGGACAACGGAGGTGTGTAACTCTAATAATAATCACTTATCTTCTACTTTGACTTTTGAGTCTAGTAGAGATAATAAAGTAAGTATGGTAAATCATGCAACAGGGTATAGCGAAAATTGTAATGAAATTAATTGGGTATTAGACGTTTCGTTTGAAAATAAAAGAACAAAAACAACTGAAATTTTAGAATTAATTCACACTGATTTCAATGGTCCACATAACACAACTGGTTATGGTGGAGAAAAATATTTTTTACCATTTATTGATGATTATATTAAATGCACTAGAATTTTTTGTATTAAAAATAAATCAGAGACTGCAAGTTGTTTGAAAGAATTCGTTAATTTAGTAGAAAATAAATTCAATAAGAGAGTAAAGAAATTACGATGCGATAATGGCAAGGAATATTTAAATAAAGAAATTTATGATTTTGTAAAGTCTAAATGAATTGAATTATTACCATGACCGCCTTATGTACATGAGTTAAATGGCGTAGCGGAAAGATATAACAGATCTGCAATGGATATGGGCAGATTTTTAATGAGAGAAGCAAAAATTCATAGGCGATATTGGCCCGAAGTTATGAAAACAGTTGCGTATTTAAAAAATCGTACAATTGCAAATACAGCTCAAAATAAAACGCCGTACGAAATATTTTTCGGAAAAAAACCAAATGTCGATCATTTAAAAATTTACGGAAGTCGAGTCTTTGTAAGAATACCAGAAGCGTTGCGAACAAGCAAAATAGTTACAGAGTTTTAATTAATAATAAAATAATAAATGCCAGACATGTTCAAGTTGTTGAAGAAAATATACAAATTATTTGTTTAGATAAAAATGATGTTCAAAAAGATAAAGATTTTGAGAATAACGAATTAATAAATAAAGAAAATGATATACTGGAAAGCGAATCTGAAATTGATGAATGTAAGGCAAATTCTAATAAAACTGATCTATTATCATCTACTCATACCTTCGGGAAAAGTAAGTTCAAATTTTTTCACCTCGTTGAGGTTAGGTTCACATTTTTGGTAAGACTTTTCTCAAAAACGCAATATAATTTTAATCTGAATTTCGGCTCACAGTTATATTATCAATAAATGAAGGCGCCTCTTCTCTTATTTTTTCACATACAGTTTTATTTACAAATTTATTACTAATAATCACGATTGCCAATAAGGTAGGGAGGATAAATATTGACTATGGCACCCCGTTAAGAATCGCATAGGGCGTTCTTCAGATGATTCTCCCGAGAATTTAGGAAGTTGTAATCTTATTTTTGGTGAATATTCTCCTATCGTTGATTAATTGCATTTGAATTAACTTGGCTTACTCGATCGGAAAATAATTTTAATTCTTCCTCGATTTTACTTATTTTAATTTGCGTATGTTTGTCTTATTCAGTTATTAATTTAATTAACGCGTTTTTTAAGTCTATTGGATTCGAATTTAACGTTATTTCTTTTTGTATTTCGTCCAATTCTAAATGTAGGCTATTCATATTAGCATTTACTCGATCATTTTCTTGTTCAACAATATTTAATCGTTTTGATAATTGTGCGAATTCGTCCGAGTGCTTTTGTACTTTAGACGTTAAAGCCTCTAATTTTTCTAATAAATTACTATTAATGGACGCAATTCGTTTATGAACTGTGTCATTACAGGAGTCACATTGTTCAATTAATTGTTTTGTAATTGCTTCATTTTCAATATCTTGATCGAATAATAAATGAAGTTCCTCGGTTACGGCTCTTTCCCAGACCTCGCGTTTTTGTTCAACGGTATCTTTTTCGTTATTTCGGGCTGCTTCCTCGATTTCAAGAAGAAAAGCGCCCGATCTTCGCGTTTGAGATGCCATTTTATTGGTTTATCTCAATTAATAAATGATTTGATAATTTATTTACGTTTAGTAAAAATAAAAAAAATCTATAAGCGCAATAATTTTAAATATTTAACATTAAACTTTTAATTTTTTAGATTGATAGTATTATATTTAAATTCATCAGAAAATAATAAAAAATGATTTTAAACTATTTATTTTTATAGTTTTTCATTTTATTTTTGCTTTAGCTTAATTTTAACATTTTTTTATTTTTCAAAATCTTTAATTTATCAGCTAAACGGCGAGTATCGCCATAAAGACAATCTATACTCTGATCGTGCCTTGCGAAACGGTGTACGTTATCATCGATTTCTTTTTCCAATACTGTAACACGATTATCGAGACACAAATAGAATCTTAGTCTGATTCGTTAAACTATTCGTCTGTAAACAAATTATTCATTATTTCTCAAAAAGAAGACAAAAGAAAAAAAAATCGTATTAAATTAAGATAAAGAGGTTTATGATAAATGATTTGCTACAATTTAACCAATATTGCTCTTCTAGCGCGTATGATTAAATATAAAAGAAAATTTTATTTTGGAACACAATTCACAAACCTTTGTTGGATACTTTAGTATCTTTGATGATTAGACCTCTGTTGGGTCCTGTCACAGTCGCCATTTTTATTATGTGACGGTCCAATTTATCCACATAATAGAAAATAAGAGTGAAACTCCTGTTTTTAAATTTCCATCTTATTTAGTTCATCGATCCGTGGAGGGTAGAGATATTATCCCATCCAACAGCAAATCGATGAATGAGCATTTATTCGTCCAGTTAATTTTTTATTGGAAACCACAATTCAGTGACGTAGTTCAAAGAGAAAACAAATTCTCTTATCACGCGTCACCTAATGAATTGAAAAGTATTTACAATCTAAGTCTAAAATCTCCAATTGCATTCAGTGACGTAGGTCTGAGAGAAATCAAATTGTCTCATCACGCGTCACCTTAAAAATGCCATTAAAATCCTTGAGACTTAAGGGGATGTCATACCTGACGAAAAATTGTTGTGCAGGTTCGCGCTTTCTGTTTTATCGATACCCTATATACAATATACCTAACGGAAAACATTTGTGGCGCCCTCTCTATTGTATACTAATACGTATTTAGTTGTAAGCCCACAGATGGCACTAATAAGCGTGAAAGTAAGAAGCTCGCAATAAATAGGCTCATGCGCGGCGTCTAAAATATTTTTTGTCGTGATGTGGCAACATGTACTAGTTTACACCGCCAATAAACTTCATTCTATGTATATGAAGTACGCGATATGGTGATATGCACTTGATTGTAAAATGTAAATATATAATTTACTGTAAAAGTATATAATTTTATTGTGAGCAGCTTCGATATTCGAACGAACATCCTCTCAGCAAATACACTTTGAGAATATGTATAATTAAATTATTTCAAATAAGAAACATTTACAGCACTATAAAATATATTTTTGCACATTTTTTAAATTGGTAAGATTGCAGTAACAATAAATTATATAAATAAACCAATGTTTACTTTATTGTATAAAGCATTGTTATTTAAAAATTGAGCAGTTACTAAACGTGCGTATGTATATCTGATTATTCACATAATTGACCATGGTAAACTTCATTCTCACTATAAAAAGCAGTTTACTTTGCCTTGTATAAATTGTAACGGGGTGGGTACTGGGGATATGTAAGGCCCACGGTTAGGCCCAATTTGTCCCAACTTACCAACCTTAAGTGTGCAGTCCCACGATGCGGCCGGGAATCACTTTGATTCCCGTGCAATGCCGTTAACAACGTCAAACACCTCGTTTGACTTATATACCGTGTGTTGGGCCCTATGCCCAAAATTGCCAACTAGAATAAACACCGGAGAGGGCGGTATTCGTAGGATAGGACAGTAACCCGTAAAACACTATCAACAATTGATATCTTTCGTTAATCGGCGAGAAAGATTGTCTCGACGAGTCAATTTATTAAATTAACAATTAAATATTAATAAATAAACAATAAATTAACGTTAACAATTTACGGGGAGTCGTACCGATGACTACCTCCGAGGTCAGCGCGAAAACAGTTAGTTAAAATCTATTTAACTGTAGATTACGAGCAACCGATCCGGGTATGATCGGCTGCTTAACCTGATGGCATACGTCACACCGCGTGACGTATGTATCTCTGACGTAGGGAGCTCTGACGTAGAAACTTCCTACGTCACGTGCGCCTTTTCTCGTGAAGTGGCTCCCGCGAACCACCGACCTGTCTATCCGGGCGGGAATTGTCACGAGAGGGGGAAAGGAGGAACGCTTCCTCACCTGGACCGTACCAGGTAAATCGGGACGCGAAATATTATGTAGACACGCAGGTCTAAACGTGGTGCACCACTTACCGCTTGTCTAAATATCGCGCCTCGGCGGGAAACGACTGGGCAAAGGAGAGATAGCTCGTCCTCGTGCTTATCTCTCTCTCTCACTCCAACGGTTGGGAAAGCGGCCGACTCTTGGCTTCCTTCTTTCTGCCTTTCTCTGGGCCGTGCTGCTCCGCACGCCGACGTGGAGGTTGGTGGGGAGAAAAACCTCACACCCACACACTAAATGCACCAGTCTTTCTATACACTCTTTATTACGTAAAGAATCTTTCACCACGGTCATCAACACGTTGTTGTTGCTGGGCGCACACAATTCTCGTGCGTTGGTGCGCGCGCCGCGCTATATCTCCTCTTTCGCGTTGCTTACCTGATCGGTAACTCGCTTACCGTTATAAAATATAAAAGTCCATTTTTATACAAATAGAAATAATAGCAACATTTGTGCCAACTATGCAGTTTGCATACACTGTTATAAATATAAATTTTCTTATTCATGCAAATAAAAATATTAGCATTGAACGTGCTAAATGTGTACTTTACGTACACTATTGTAAATATAAATTTTTTCTTTTAAACAAATTAAAATTTTAGCAATGTACTTGCTAAATGTGCACTTTAGGTACACTATTGTAAATACAAATTTTTTATTTCACATAAATTAAAATTTTAGCAATGTACTTGCTGAATGTGCGCTTTACGTACACTGTTCTAAATATGTATTTATTCTTTTATACAATTTAAAATTTTAGCAATATACTTGCTAAATATGCACTTTACGTACACTGTTCTAAATATGTACTTATTCTTTTATACAAATTAAAATTTTAGCAATGTACTTGCTAAATGTGCACTTTACGTACCTTATTATAAATATAATTTATTTATTTTTCATAAATTAAATTTTTAACAATGTACTTGCTAAATGTGCACTCTACGTACCTTATTATAAATATAATTTATTTATTTTTCATAAATTAAATTTTTAGCAATGTACTTGCTAAATGTGCACTTTACGTACACTGTTCTAAATATGTATTTATTCTTTTATACAATTTAAAATTTTAGCAATGTACTTGCTCAATATGTACTTTACGTACACTGTTCTAAATATGTACTTATTCTTTTATACAAATTAAAATTTTAGCAATGTACTTGCTAAATGTGCACTTTACGTACACTGTTCTAAATATGTATTTATTCTTTTATACAATTTAAAATTTTAGCAATATACTTGCTAAATATGCACTTTACGTACACTGTTTTGAATATGTATTTCCTTTTTTATACAAATTAAAATTTTAGCAATGTACTTGCTCAATATGTACTTTACGTACACTGTTTTGAATATGTATTTCCTTTTTTATACAAATTAAAATGTTAGAAATGTATTTGCTAAATATGTCCTTTACTTACGTATTTTATCTTCCAAGAAAAGAGGAATTTAATAGCAAACTATTCTATGATTAAAAACATATACCGTACATAGAATGTTACATCTACGCAAATTTCTTATTTTATACAATTTAAAATTTTAGCAATGTACTTGCTCAATATGTACTTTACGTACACTGTTCTAAATATGTACTTATTCTTTTATACAATTTAAAATTTTAGCAATATACTTGCTAAATATGCACTTTACGTACACTGTTTTGAATATGTATTTCCTTTTTTATACAAATTAAAATGTTAGAAATGTATTTGCTAAATATGTCCTTTACTTACGTATTTTATCTTCCAAGAAAAGAGGAATTTAATAGCAAACTATTCTATGATTAAAAACATATACCGTACATAGAATGTTACATCTACGCAAATTTCTTATTTTATACAATTTAAAATTTTAGCAATGTACTTGCTAAATGTGCACTTTACGTACACTGTTTTGAATATGTATTTCCTTTTTTATACAAATAGTAATTTAATTTATTTTTCATAAATTAATTTTTAACAATGTACTTGCTAAATGTGCACTCTACGTACCTTATTATAATATAATTTATTTATTTTTCATAAATTAAATTTTTAGCAATGTACTTGCTCAATATGTACTTTACGTACACTGTTTTGAATATGTATTTCCTTTTTTATACAAATTAAAATGTTAGAAATGTATTTGCTAAATATGTCCTTTACTTACGTATTTTATCTTCCAAGAAAAGAGGAATTTAATAGCAAACTATTCTATGATTAAAAACATATACCGTACATAGAATGTTACATCTACGCAAATTTCTTATTTTATACAATTTAAAATATTAGTTATATATTTTCTAAATGTATGTATAATTATGACAAATATATTAATAAATATATCTATTGTTAAATACATAATTAGTAATTTTAATTATGTTATTAGAATAGTATAATTATGAAAGTGTATTATTTTTCTATTATCAATACAAATTCACCATGTATTACTGTATATTTATTGTTGTGCTTTAGAACTGGTTTTATAACAAAGTTACGAGTCTTTCACCACTTAAATTCACTTTGTGATTTTAAATATGATCAATAATCCTAATAGTAATAACCTCTGCCTGTGAGGTCATTTGAATGCAATGGGACTCTGTACAGAAAGAATTAGTAATTAGTTTCTACCTTTAATTAGAATTTAGAAAAATAAAATTGTAACTTATTTTATCTTCGATATCATGTTGTATATTAATAATATCTACCTTTTTTATGATAGCACCTCATAGAAAGTACTCATAGCTTTCTAATGTTCAGTGTAGTGGATGCAACTTACTCTATAAATCCCATACTATCCAGCACAAACCATCTGGCTCTCTTTAAAATAACAAGTCACCTAAAAAAAGTTACAAATGAATTTGATTTCAAATTTTAAAAATTAATTTGAGAAAATTCTAAAAAATAATTTGTTGAGAAAGGAAGATACTATTCAACAAGCATAAAATATAACCTGAACTCTGCGACAAATAATCTTGCTAAACTCACCTTACATTATGAGGAAGCTGCAGCTTTTTTTTGGTACATTTTGGAAATATTATGCCCAGACCAGGCAAGTCAGGACGATGCTGATGTATGCATTCATCTTTAAAAGATTTTGCAGCAGTTGTAAATAGATAAATCAATTTTTTTTTTGTTATTTAACGTCGCTCTATTTATGCTGCCAGGGCTAATCAGCGACGGAGGTGAACGGTGGTGTCTGTAAACAAAGCACGTGTAGTTGAAACAGTGGTGCTTGGTCATAACCAAAAAAGAATAGATAAAGGAAGAAGAGGTGATTGGCAACATTTAAACAGTATTTTCAAGTATAAAATAATAATTAATTAACTCAAATTAAAACAATCCAAGAACTCATAAATATTATATATTATATAAACTAGTGTATAATATACTTTTTAAGAACAGCTGCTCAATAACATGCAGTACTCAGCAAATATACTATAATATGTTACACTATCACTTAATAAATCTGATATATTGTAGAGCGATTGTAAAACTAGTAATGTTAACCATAACGTACAAGATAAATAGTACTGCATGCAATAAAATTATAACATATAATAACATTGTAAATACAGATATACCGCGTGACAATGTGACAGACCATGATAATGCAACATGTGTTGACTACTTACTAACCTATAAAAGGTATATTCAATAGTAAGCAAAAATTATTGTATACTTTTATTATGTAATACGCTAGATATTTTTTAAAAGTAGACTTTATAAATACAGTTTGTATATACCATTTGTACTGTAACGGCAAACGGTCCACGCGAGACGAAAATCATACCGATCGCGTGAGTTTACCGTCGAAGACGCGTAAGGCGCATGCGCGAGCGCGTCGGAGAGCCGGTGTGCACGACACACCGGCAGTATCGTCTCGTCGATGAGAGAGGCAAGGAGACGCGACCGTGAGAATCCCGTGACGCGTCAACTCCCGGGTGAGAAGTCGAAAGCGAGAAAGAGAGAGAGATAGGCGGAGGACGAAGCAGAGTCCACGAGGTAGAGAGAGGACAAGGAACGCAATTCGCTAGGTCCCCGGTAACGTACAAGTAAGTCCTGGCCAGGCGGCGCCGTACTTGTCCATATCGGTACGCGAGCGAAGATCGGCGACGGGATACGCGCGGTATCCCGACGCGCAAACCATACGAGAGGTTAGCCCCTCTCGTCGCGACACTCTCTCTCGCTCAATAAACCACGTATACGGCAAACCGGAGTGCTTCACACTCCGGCGCGATCGCAACTCGGCGATATTCACAGAGACGCCAGGTAACTCGTACCTGGTAAACCTAACCTCGTTCCCGAGTAGATCGAGACCGCGTGTCTCGACTCGTATATTGCGGCGGGCACACACACACATGCACAACCGTGTATTTTATATTTTTACAGATTACGCGAATAACCTTATTTGTTTCGAGTAAAGGTTTAACCTTGCCTTGGCTCATATTATTGTAGTATTTTTCACTTTATTTTCTTTTTAATAAATTAACCCATTATCTCCAATTTCGATTAATAATTAATTTACCGGCAATCACTCCCTGTCCCCGAAGGCGAATACCGCCATGCCCCGCGGGTGTCATGCATTGCTTCGCACGACACGTATCGGAAGAGCCGAGCACGAGTATCGAGGAAGAATAAGTGTGTACTAGGTAAGTGCATACATTGTACACAGGGCCACCATCGTCACTCGGAGCTTGAGGCTAGCTCCGGTCGTCCCGAAAGGTGATTTTACCGATTTGCCAGCTGTATGGTGAAACAGCTGATCTCGGTATTGTGGTGATTTCCTGTGTAATGAATATATGCACATGACGAGTATAACCCTCCTGACGTATAAACCAACCCTGTTGCAGTACATAACACATACAATTATGCTGCAAGAGTAATGTTACAGTAAATTTTTACTCTAGACTAATTACTTACTGAATTCTATAACGCTACACTTCTTATATTATTCCTCCTTTTATTTGTATAACATGTTTATTGTTATACCTACTCCATAAGATATGTTCAAAGTATCTCTTTAGTTCCCAGAGCATATTGATGGCAAATGTTTCGTTTTCAAATCTAAAAGTAAACACACCATTTTTCGTTGTAGGTTATGTTTAGCGTTCAAAATCATCAAGCTTACGTTTAAACATTACGTTCAACAGCAATTCACTAATTTTCACTCCAAGTACACATCAATCTTAGCAAAAAAAGAATGGATACTATGTCCACGAGCGACCATGCCGATTCGTGCATAAAAATTTTGTAGAAACCGCGAACTATAGCCGAATTGTACTATTCCATCTAACAGCTTACCGGACCAAAAGAAGCGCGCATGCTTCTAGATCCTCTAGAGGTATAATTCGGTAGCCAACATAAACTTTTTATCTATTTTAATTTATATGAATGTGTACGTCATGGCGTAAGTCCGATTTAACAATTAATTATTTTCATTAGTTACAAAAGGTTACGTATTTTATTTATAATAATAAATATTCCCGCTATTTCTCGTGTAAGTAAAAATATTCGCACGCTCGTACCTACAAGGCTAGTCGACCAGACGCGACGTGAAATTCGACTAGCCTTCTAGATCCTCAAGAGGTGTAATTCGGTAGCCAACATTAATTTTTTATCTATATTAATTTATATGAATGTGCCCGTCATGGCGTATTTCGATTTAACAATTAATTATTTTTATTAATTACTAAAGGTTACGAATTTTATTTATAATAATAAATATTCCCGCTATTTCTCGTGTAAGTAATAATATCCACGCGCTCGTACCTACGTGGCTAGTCAACCTGACGGGACATGAAATTGGTCTAGCCTTCTAGATCCTCAAGAGGTGCATTTCGGAAGCCAAAATCAATTTTTTATTCATTATTATTTACATGAATGCGCCCGCTATAGCGTAAGTTCGATTGAACAATTAATTATTTTCATTAGTTACAAAAGGTTACGTATTTTATTAATAATAATAAATATTCCCGCTATTTCTCGTGTAAGTAAAAATATTCGCGCGCTCGGACCTACGAGGCTAGTTGATCAGACGCAACGTGGAATTCGACTAGCCCTCTAGATCCTCAAGACGTATAATACGGTAGCAAACTAAAAATTTTTATTTATTTTTATTTATAAGAATGTGACCGACAATGCGTAAATTTCAAATTATAAATAATAATGACTTTTTACAATAGACTATGTATTTTATTTTTAAGAATAAAAATTCCGCTAGTTCTTGAAAAATTAAACATCCGAGCGCACGGACCTGCGAGGCTAGTCGACCAGACGCGACGTGAAATTCGACTAGCCTTCTAGATCCTCAAGTGGTGTAAATCGGTAGCTAAAATGATTTTTTTATTTATTTCAATTTATATGAATGTGCCCGTTATGCGTAAATTCAATTAAACAGTTAATAATTTTCAGTAGTTACAAAATATTATGTATTTTATTTTTAATAATAAATATTCTCCCTATTTCTCGTGTAAGTAAAAATATTCGCTCACTTAGACGTACGAGGCTAGTCGACCAGACGTGAAATTCGACTAGCCTTCTAGATCCTCAAGTAGTGTATTACTTGTATGATTTTTTAGTATTCCAACATTTACCAATAACGTGAAGTTGTGTGTCTTTATTATATTTAGTAGGATACTGTTGAGTTTTTTAAAAATTTAATTAAATCGAGGTGCGTGCGGAAGACGGCCCGAATCGGTGCACGCACCTCATATAGAATGCGTCGCTTTAGACTGAGAGAGGTTATGTTTCGATTCGTATTTTTCTAAATTTTACAATGTTTTAACACAAATTCAAATTTTGTAATTGTTATTCACTTGCAATGATTATTAATAATGTGCCTCTACCCTATTTTCAAGCTGTCAATAATTTGAAGAATTGTAATTAAACATATAATGCACCCAAGATTCAGTGTCTGCATATTACAATGTATTTGAAAGTAAGAGGTACGTGCGGCAGACGGCTCGCATCGGTGCAGGCATCTCCTATAGAATCCGTCGTCTATTCCGCCAAGAATGCGTTTATTGCTATCCTGTGTAAGGTGCGAATGTTAATTTATTAAATGAGAATATTCTGAATTTGTACCATTTAAAAATATTAATCCAAAACTACAATATTTATGAATAAGTGTAAACGAATTTTGACAAACTTCTACAGATATCTGGTTTTGTATTAAACAATGACCAAGTATAATTATTATTTTTTTATTCAATAAACAATATAAATATTATTGTCATTTTTCGCTTTATGAAACGCCTTTATTTATTCATTTTTTTCGTTTTAACAAATGTGTATAATGCTATACATATATATTATGCAATTAAACAATAATTATGAATAAATAATATTAATTAGTTAGTAAATACTTAAAGTTAATAATATTTGAAATTTGTCAATAACGAAAAGCCCATCGCTACTTTGTTCAGTCAATCAATAAATATTTCAATCGTGTTAATCTCCCCCAAAAATGCGATTTCTAGCCTTACCGCTAACCGACGACTCGACGCACGAGCCGGCCGCGTAGGCCTCCACCTGACAATTTTTCGCTTTTTTAAAGGAGCTTGATTTTTGTTTGCCTTTTTGAGTTTATGTAAAGTCTATGAATGTGTGCTTTTGCATAAACAATAACCATGTATAATTATTATTTTTATTATATAAACAATATAAATATTATTTGTAACTTTTCGTTCTTTGAAACGGCTTTTAATAATTATTTCTTGTCTTCGTTTTTAAAAATATATCTAAAACTATAGATATCTGGTTTTGTATTAAACAATAACCAAGTATAATAATTATTTTTTTATTAATAAACAATATAAAGATTTTGTCATTTTAGCTTTTTGAATGCCTTTATTTATTCGTTATCTTTTTGTTTCAACAAATACTTCTAAATGCTATAGTTGTATAGTATTCAATAGAATAATAATTATGAATAAATAATATTTATTAGTAAATAATGAATATAAATAATATTTGTAATTTATCAATAACGAAAAACACATTGTTACTTTGTTCAGTCAATCGACAGATATTTAAATCGAGTTAATCTCCCCGGAAAAACGATTTCTAGCCTTACACACCGACGAATATAGCCTACGCGGCTGACTAACCCGACGACTCGACGACCGCGTAGGCCTCCAGCTGACAATTTTTCGCATTTTCAATACCAAGCGAACTTGGTAATCGTGCAACAGCACACGAGCCGCGAGAAGTTCGTCACCAATTATCCAAAAATTGCGCGTGCGCATGCGCATACGTACTCTGGTATAGCGAGAGATAGATAGAGAGAGAGAGAGAGAGTGGGAGAGCGATGGGTAGAGCGAGATATAGGTAGAGACAGAGAGGGAGAGAGGTGGGTGCATGCATGCCAGCCGTGGCCATTAAATAAAAATATTTTGCTTTTTCTATCGTCTTTGTTTTCCATTGTTTCCCCGATTAAATAACCTAAGAATTTCGTCATTCTGCAATGCACAAGCGCGACTTTTATTATGTGTCTTTTATTGATATAAGGCCGGTATATGAATTATGGTATTTAATGCCATATTGCAACAACCATTTGCGCATGTGCTTCCACCATAAGTATACAATACAACATACAGACTAAGCGCATCGCACACTCTAGCGTCGAAATTGGTACTAAGAAGACTTTATCAGTAATATAAACTATTTATTTTTTGTCAATATTATGTAAAACCCAAATACAGAAGTACTAGATAATGGTGTAATGTCTTTCTACAAAATTCCAGATCAATACAACAAGGATACCCTAAAAATTTCTGCACGGAAAAATAACTATTGTTTCCGTGCAAACTTTTTTTAAGGTGTACTTCACATATTGACTTCAAACTTCGTATAAATACGTACTATGTGATTATCTAGTGCTTCTGTATTTGCGTTTTGCAAATAAAACCATAATATGTTCATTAAGTGTAATAATGTATCCATCTGACTCGGTCGGTAATAATCTAGTATGGCACCCCCTTAAATTATTCAATAAGTATTTAAATGTATATAAAAACGATGTAGAACATCAAAATAGATTTCTTAGAGAGGTCAATGAAATATATACAAATGTAAAGTTTCACAAGAATACTGTCAGCTGAAATTGACAAACATGTAAATTCTTAGAATTATAACGCGTCACGAATATAGTACAAATTTAGAATAATAAAATGCAATTGCAACTATAGTAAAAATAAATATTTTATTACAAAAAAATAATAGAATTATATATAGAATATTATTACATAATAAAAATTAATAAAAGTATTGAATTTAAGATAATTTAATTTAATTTAGCGCCTGGAAACACATAGCAGACGGGTAGCGCAAGTATTATTTTAGTTTAAAAGAATAAATAAAAGACACTTCCATGATGGAAGTTTGAAATGTAGAAATAATTTTTTATTTTAGACAATAGATACGATTTCTGTTTATATTTTAATACCAAATATCTTTTTAAGATATTTACTTTATAGAAAATGAATGTAAGTTTCTGTCGAATCAATTTTATAATAAAATTTAAATATAAGTATTTATTGTTATTTAATTTATTAATATATATAAATAAGCAATCGTTATTACTATCCGAAATTCACGAGTATAAAATGCAATGAAAATAAGTATTTGTACAAATATTGATACAAGGTAATAATTATGCAGATTATTACCAATAACTTTAATATATATTATTACTCACAATTGTTGCAAAGAAAAATTGTGATTATATTCAACAAACTACAACGTATTTTATTAGACAACAATTAATCATTTAGAAGTGTTTACGAAATAACTTTTAGTTGTACATAAGTTATATTATGAATTTTTAACTCTAGATTCAAAAACCGTTAGCACACATAATTAAACAGATTGCAAATAAATACTACACACTTATCATATAAATTTTACTAAAATTTTACATATGAAGTTATATTATTTTATTTATTTTAATTACATACATTGAAATTTATTTGATTATATAACCTTGCGACTGCTATGTCACAAAAAAATAGATTGGTAAATAAAATTTAAAACATTTATTTATTATTATGTACCGCAAAATACTTGATGATTTTATTTTGATTTCAGTACTTTCAAATGCAGTAACTTATTGCGAATACTGTGATCATGGTTTGATTTTATTCTTAATAATTAAAGTAAAATATTAGATTTACGATGTAGTACAAAATACTTGTCGATTATTCCGCTTCATTTCAGTGCTTTCTATTCAAACAACTTCTTAATAACAATTTATCTACTTTTTAATACCAAATTTTAAGTTATTGAAAATTTGAAGTTTTTTAAGTAGAAAAAAAGATAGAAGCAAGAAATGAAGATATTTATTTTATCAGTTACAAATAAATATTCAAACCATTTATAATAGCCAATGTGTGTTAATATAAGGTGTCTCAATTTACACATAAAACAAAGATTAATAAGTCTGCAACAAGAAATAGATGGATAGATGGCTTCGCACCCAATTTATATATATTCTTACATCGAGAAGCAAAAATCTATAGTAACGATAAAACCCAAAGAAAGGTTGGCACGTCACAGTACATAAAAATTAAAGTACGAACGATGCAAAAATTTATAATGTTCTTTACAGTACCAAGTAACTTATTTACCAAATAAAATTTTTAGTTTAAGTGCCATTTATCCCCGCAAAATAAACGAACTATCGGTTCGAGTTGAAGCGAATCGTTCAAAATGGATCGTAAAATTGTTATCAAGACTACCTTCTCCATTGTAGATAAATATTGCTGCCACTTGGCGTGGAAAATGCTGATAAATCTCGGTCGAAATGCAGTCCTTTTATACAGGCACTATAAACAAAAGAGGGGTAGAAAGAGGGGTAGAAACGCATATTTGCATACTAAAGAATGCATAATCACCTATTCTACACTCTCATATAAAAATGAATGCAGTTTACGTTTGAATCATTGACGTTATAACAAGAAATATTAAATTGACAAGCTAGACAAATTTTTTATAAAACTAACACATTCCGCTTTTGTGCACTTATATTTCAATATTTATTATTATAAACTAATCCATATCTGTACAAATAATTATAACTTCGCTGCAATTCACATATCACAGTATAAAAATTCAAAATGTTGGATAAATTCTATATAGGATAATTAAGTGAAATCAATATTTCGATAATCGATAATCGGTAGCTCTTGGAATATTAAGCTGATCAATTTGCGGTATTACACTTTTATAGTTTTACTAAAGACAAATAAAAAACATTTATACCGCGAATTGATCAGAACAATATTTATCGAATAATTACATTAATTAAATATCAAATGTAATAGGAGTGCAAAAAATGTAGAGCTATAGCGTTATATTAGGCTCACCAGTATGAACTTTACCGCGTCGCGAAATTGCGTTTGTGAAGTAATGGTGGAAATAAAAGAGAAACCCCTGTATCGCGAAAAGTTTGAATCAATACCTGGTGATCGATAATCGATAATATACTAATATACGATAAAAAAATACTGATACCGCGAATTGATTGAACCGATATTTCGATAATCGATAATTGATGACTTAAAATTTTAATCTGATCTATGAATAACTAAATATCCTTATAATGCGAATTGATATAACCATTATTGAAAGAGTTATCGATTATCAATCACCACTTATCTTATTTAAGGGGTATTTTGTTTATCTCTGATTATTCGTTACGAAAGTGTAATGCCGCGAATTGATCAGATTAATATTTTAAGAGTTATCGATTATCAATTATCGAATGTGACATGGTATTCGCGAGCTTGGTAAATAGAATAATTATTTGTAGATTTGTCGAAGTATCGGTTCGATCATTTCGCGGCATAGGGGTTTTTCGTTTGTCTGCACCATTACTATACATACGTAATATCGTGCAGAGGTAAAGTTGATTTTGACGAAATTAATATAACTCTTTACCTCTATATTTTTCTGGTCTCCTGATACTTTTCATTTTTAATTAACGTAATTGTTCGATCAATATCAATCTGATCAATTTGCGGTATAAGTTTTTTGTTTGTCTTTAATAAGTCTTAAAAAAGGGTAATACCGCGAATTGATCTGATTAATATTCAATGAGTTATCGATTATCGATTATCAATATATCGGTTCCGTTAAATCGCGGTGTTAAGATTTATTCTTACATTTCAACGTTTTGTATGATGGATTATATAATAAAACGTTAACCCATTAAGTCCCAAAATGACATTTTTTAATCACGGTTTTCAACGGCTGTACTATCTGATAAAAAAAGCTGTAAAAAATTTGAAAGATAGTGTTTCCGACGTAAAATTAACTGATCTTTCAGAATATGATATTCATTTTTTAAAAAAATGCACCTTTGACGAGCTATTTAGGTTTTTTTGCAAAAATAACGCGAATTTTCGAACCTCTTTTTTTTTTATCGAACGTTTTCGTATTGAAATCTCATAAGGATTCTTGTTATAACTATGAAAACCACGTCAAATGATCCTAAACTTGAAGTTAAGTCATTGACAATTGTCAAATTTCATGTGGAAATACACAAAATGGCGGCCTAAAGATAGAAAAAATGTCAAAATCTTGAGGAATTTTTTACTCAAAAACGATGGACTTTAGGAAAAAATTTTATAGAATAAAAAGTTCTTAGAATTCATCAAAGAATACGCTGGAATTTTTTCAGAATTTTTTGACGACTTTTTGGATTTTTCAAAAGTGCAAATTTTTTGAAAATTTAATAAAGTCGTCAAAAAATTCTGAAAAAATTCCAGCGTATTCTTTGATGAATTCTAAGAACTTTTTATCCTATAAAATTTTTTTCTAAAGTCCATCGTTTTCTAATAAACGTTCACTGAAGTCTATTTTTGTCTATTATTTACGTTTTGCTGATGACAACATTTTTATATTACTTTGAATAAGTAATATCAGTTCTATTATAATATAAGTATAATTATAAGTAATATAATTACTTATAGTGATAATTTATATTATTAGTTTACCAAACTACAGCATTCTTTTATATATATTTCCTTCACAATTCATAACTGAGATATAATACTATTATTTTGAGCAGAAATTATTCTATCAATGTCTTGTTTTATGAAGATACGTCATTTGAAAGAAATTGCAATTTTATGGCAAATCTCCAAAAAACCTATTTTTTTCAATGTTCTGTATTATCGACCATGAAATTTATCAGTAATATTAAAAAACAGATAAAAATAATAAAAAAATATATACTGTAAAGAAATATTTTTTAATAAAATAATGTGAAAAAATATTGTTACATCCCATATGAAATCAGAAATAAACAGTAATACAATAACGAACCATAACGCAAAATTCGTAAATAATAGACAAAAATAGACTTCAGTAAACGTTTATTAGAAAACGATGGACTTTAGAAAAAAATTTTATAGGATAAAAAGTTCTTAGAATTCATCAAAGAATACGCTGGAATTTTTTCAGAATTTTTTGACGACTTTTTGGATTTTTCAAAAGTGCAAATTTTTTGAAAATTCATAAAAGTCGTCAAAAAATTCTGAAAAAATTCCAGCGTATTCTTTGATGAATTCTAAGAACTTTTTATTCTATAAAATTTTTTCCTAAAGTCCATCGTTTTTGAGTAAAAAATTCCTCAAGATTATGACATTTTTTCTATCTTTAGGCCGCCATTTTGTGTATTTCCACATGAAATTTGACAATTGTCAATGACTTAACTTCAAGTTTAGGATCATTTGACGTGGTTTTCATAGTTATAACAAGAATCCTTATGAGATTTCAATACGAAAACGTTCGATAAAAAAAAAAGAGGTTCGAAAATTCGCGTTATTTTTGCAAAAAAACCTAAATAGCTCGTCAAAGGTGCATTTTTTGAAAAAATGAATATCATATTCTGAAAGATCAGTTAATTTTACGTCGGAAACACTATCTTTCAAATTTTTTACAGCTTTTTTTATCAGATAGTACAGCCGTTGAAAACCGTGATTAAAAAATGTCATTTTGGGACTTAATGGGTTAAAATAATTATTTATAGCAATATTGGTTATCTTTCACCAAATATCGATTTAGCTTCACCTGGTGGATGGCTACACATTTTTTGTTTAAGTGTGTACCACTTTGGCATAGAGAAATATAAAAATCTGAAAAATTCACTTACTTTGTACGCACAAATAACAATATAATATTTAAACATTAAATATAATATGGAATAATAAAAAAAAAGAATGTCTAAAATGAAAAATTCCGGAAAAGTATTAATTAATTGTTATGTAAATATGCAGTTACAACAATCATCAAAAAATATGTAGAAATAAATTTATACTATATGAGCTAATTGATATGTAATCAAAATTAAACCGTAACGAAACTGTTAAAAAAGAAAAAAATCACTAGCGAAAAAGTACGTATGAAATTGTTTTTCACCGTGTGAGAAAATAATCAAAATTAATTATTTCTCTCACTCTCTCTCTCTCTCTCTCTCTCTCTCTCTCTCTCTCTCTCTCTCTTAATAAAGTTATTGTGGTGGTTGGTTCTTCCGCCTTCTATTCCTCTTAAAACTGTCAAGTGAGTTTGGAGGTTAAGTTCAATCGTCTCCCGTGAGCAGAAAATAGGCGGCATAAGTTTTTGCACGGTTTTGGCGACAGGAGCGCCTCTACAGGGGTCGAGTCAAGGTACAGCTGGTCCCCCTTCTCCTCTATCTTCACTTGTACTGATTCGACGTGACGTTAATCGCTTTACCTCTGGCTGCTATCAATGATCTACGTTTGAAATGGCTACCTCGCAAGTATGTTTTATTTGCAAAATACGTATTTCAAGGATGGACTACTCAGAGGTATATCCGAATCGCAATTATATTATGCACCTGCACTGTGTATAGTGTATGCCTGGCTCTAGCCCGCGGCGGTGCTGTCATTTAGTGCGCACGGTTGCTGTACCGAGAAGGAGTGATGCTTCGAGTCGGGAGGGGGCAGCACCTCCTGGGACGAGTATCGCGAGCGCGGCGGCGGTTGAGGATTTTACGGCGTTGCGTGTAACTCCACCCACTGCGTCCTGCTCCAAGCGCTTGGCCTCGCCTCCGTCGCTATCATCGGAGCAGGTTGCTAAGCAACCTCTCACGACCACGCCTCTCGCGCCCAATGCGGAGCATACCTGTTTGTCGGGGGATTCCGTTGCGATGGCGGTTGTACCTCCGACGTGGTTTATAAATTACGAACGCACTGTAGTTCAGCTTGTGAAGCGAGTGAAGACCAAGGTTGAGGGCGTTGATTCGAGGCTTGCCCAAATGAATGATGAGCTGCGAAATTTGCATGAGCCTGTTGAAAGACACGAAATTAAGACCAACGAGCGGTTTAATGAGGTGAAGGTTCGTGTCGAGCATTTGGAAGAGGAAGTGAAGGCACTTCGTGATAATGGAATTACTTCGGCATCCAATCTCTCGGGTGGCTCTGAAAATTTAGAGAGGAATGCGTGTGATCTGTTACTCACTGGACTACCCTTTACCTTTAGAGGACGGGATAGCCCATATACGGGCCAGGGACAAGATTTTTGAAAAAGTCATCAAATATTTGTCAAAAACGACCTTTAAGAATCTAACAAGTTTTGGAGAATTTAAAATTAATTTTAATTTAATAATTTAAATTAATTTTCGTAAAATTTGTTATATATCGTTTTTGGTCTAAGTTTTTAATCGTGGTGCACGCGTTGTCTGTTTTTTCTTATTCGCTTGAACACGAGCAATTTAGATTCAGCTGAGAAAACTCTACTTACACGGAACTTTTGCTGTATGCCAGTAAAGAACACAGTGAAGCGATCTCGTCTCTTGTCTTTCGTTCGACCAGCAGTACGCATCGGTTTCATTGCTCGAATAAGTTGCATCAAGCACCGCTAGGAGGCGCATGGTTTTCCGCAATAGAGTTTATCTAGATTAGGGATTATAGAGACGTCCTTGCCTCGCCAACTTTGTTTCGCTCTACTCTATCATCAAGAAAGTGCTGGTTATTCTTCAAAGGAAATAGATGCATGGTATGCAGCGATATATCTTAATATTTAGATTTGAATTTCGTAATCATGAGTCGTCAAAATGAGTGTTCAGCAGTGGTGAATCTGAGCCTGAAGAAGAAATTGATAAAGACGTAACTGGTGCTTCAAATTTATTTTCAGAAATCAATGAGAGTCTATACATGAGTTGTGAAGAAATAACTTATAATAGTTACTTTTATCCATCTATAAAAGATTTTGTCGAGCAACCAAAAATTCGTGAGCATATTCGTGTACACAGTAATGATCCATGTGATTATTTTGAATACTTCTTCGATGTCAATTTATATCAAGATATTATTACACAGACTAATCTTTACAGAGAGCAGGTCCCTTTTACGATATCTAAAAATATGAAGAATTGGGAATCTGTGACACGAGATGAACTTCGAAAATTTATTGGATTATCTATAAATATGGGACATATCCGAAAAGGTGATATAAAAGATTATTGGTCTACAGATTTTACTTTGTCAACTCCAGTGTTTGGATACGTCATGATTAGAGACAGGTATATGCAGATTTTACGATCTCTTCACTTTTCAAACAATGAAGAAAGTTCATCTCAAAGTTTATCAACCTGTTATTGATCACGTCAAGACAAAGTTTGCTAATACAATTCACCCAGGAAAAAATGCCTGTATTGATGAAAGCTTGCTATTATGGAAAGGCCGACTCAAATTCAAGCAATACTTACCACTAAAAAGAAATTGATTTGGCATAAAAATTTTTGAGTTAGTAGATTGTGAAACTGGTTTTATTCTTGGACTAATTGTTTATACTGGTTCTGATACTGATTTGGAAACGTACTCTTTAGGAGTATCAGGAGATGTAGTTGCGACTATGATGAAAAATTATTTTTACAAGGGGCACGTTGTGTATATTGATAATTGGTACTCATCTCCAATACTTGCTGAATTCTTGCATGATAGAGATACCGGTATGTGTGGGCCCGTAAAAAAAATCGTAAAGGTTTACCAGTTTTCAAAACAAAGCTCAGAGGAGAATGTGAAGTAACGCATACCAGTTCCTGGTTAGCTATGAAATGGCAAGACAAAAAAGAAGTTTTTATGATTACAACTACTCATGAGGTTGGATATTGTACTACTAATAAAGTAAATCACAAGACCAAGGGAAGACATTATCAAACCTATTTGTATTCACGATTATAATCAAAATATGGGTGGAATCGATAATATTGATAGGCTTTTTGATTGAAAGTGTGCGAAAAACCATGAAATGGTATAGAAAATTATTTTTCCACCTCATTGATCTAATGTTGAGTAATGCTCGCATTTTATACCAAATGAAGACAGGAAAAAAATATCTTTTCCAGATTTTCGATTGTGCGTAGTAAAAACTTTGCTAAACGTCAATGAACTAGAAACGTCTTCTCATGAAAATGCAACACCCTTGAGACTCAATGGAAGACATTTTCCAAGTGAAATTACAAATACTAAATAACAGTATCGTAGATGTGTGCTATGTTATATGCCGAAGGTTGTACGCAAATATAAATATGAATACAAAAAATGCATGGTTACTTTATGTATTGATTCTTGTTTTCAAATCTATCATACTAAGACTGAATTACCATAACAAATTAAATGATACACCAAAAAAATTAACATGATAAAAAAATGAAAATAAGAAAATACAAAAAAAAATTTTTAATAAAGCAAGAAATAAAAAAAATACAAAAATACAAAAAAAAAATACACAAATACAAAAATACAAAAAAATATCAAAAAATACAAAAATACAAAAAAAATACAGAAAAAACAAAAAAAAATACAAAAATACAAAAAAAATACAAAAATACAAAAAAAAATTCAAAAAAAACTACTTTCTCTCTACGTCCACGTCGTTAGTTCCGGGTAACGCTGAAGGAGAGATTTAGTTCCTGTGTGTCACTTGGTGCGTTTGGATCTGCCATTTTGAGGTACATAATAGCCTAAAACTCATTTGATATTTATTATCCAAAATCCAGTCTAATTACTTGAAATCATCTCCGTAATGCGTGGATTTATTCATTTTTCGATAATCTTGTCGGCCATCTTGGATCCGCCATCTTGGATCTAAACATATTCTCAAACTGATTTCATATTCATATAATCAACAATCCCAGAAATTTGGCGTGAAGTTATTTGAAATTATTCCCAATTTTGGTGTGACATTGTTGATTTTTTGAAAATCTTGTCGGCCATCTTGGACATGCCATCTTGAATTTTAAAACGGTTATATATTACTAATCAGGAACTTCAAGATACCTTCTATACTCATTGAGTACGAATCAGTTGAATTTATGAGTCCAAAAATCAATTTTTTTGAAACTTAAAAAATTAACATTTGCTTTACCCTTCCGGCCGGGATGACCCCTATACGGGCCATGCCCATGATCGACCCTTTACATGTGGTAATTTTGAGAGTAAGACATCATAAAAACTCGATTTCTATAGAAAAGTGAGAGAAAACAGTAAACCCAAATCCCCGTCCTCTAAAGGTTAAACTCAGTAGTAACTGATCTTAAATTAATTGAATTTTTACTTAAACGCATCACACTGCCGCTTATCGCCTCCCAGATAATAGAGACTCGTCCATGGTCTCCACGTTCAAGAACATTTCCATCAACTGATGTAGCTACGGCCTGGCCCTCAACGAAGGGAATAGTTTTTAAAGTATCTTCGTTGGCAATCAGAGACCTCATAATCGAGAGAGCGCACCTATTAAAAGGAACTACGTCCTTAAGTCTTTTTGGTGAAGGAGGGAAGACATCTCTCTATATCAGACCGTTGTGGCCGGAGGCAGTACATGCTTTATGGTCGAAGACTCTTCGTAAAGCGAAAGATTTAGGCTACTGGCGATCAATTGTGTTAAACTCTTGTGTATACGTTCGTAAAGTAAAGAAAGTGCCACTAATTTGCATTGAGTCGGAAGCTGATTTCCTTTCCTTGCCTTCCTTGCCTTTCTTGTCTTCCTTGTCCTCCACTCCTGAGCTTTCTACACAATGAGATGGGGCTGATCAGGCGTCTACTGTAAATTTACATACTTTCTCCATTACGCACATTAATATAAATAGACTAAATACACATTTTACTTCTTTAGAGTCATTGATTTTCCCGAAGGCCAATGACGTGATTGCTCTTACTGAGACTTTCCTTACTGAATCAGACTCCTCTGATATTGTTGAGCTTCCGGGTTATAAGCTATATAGGTTGGATCGAGTTGGTAAGGAGGGTGGGGGAGTGGCTGCATATATTAGAAGCGAGTATAAAGTTACTATGTTAACTCATTCAGAAAAATTTTTTTCAAACTCGCCTGAATTCATTATATTCCAGATTGTTGGTAAGGTAGCTTTGTTAATACTAAGTATTGTTTATAGGAGACCTGCAGCAGACTACCCCACCAAACTAATTGATTTATTATCTGAGATTTTATCTTCTCATAATCGGGCAGTTATAACTGGGGATTTTAATATAGATATGAAGTCCTCGAGTTCTGCGGCGGACATTATGAGGTCGAATATAGCAGCTTTAAATCTTACTCTTATTGAATCGGAACCAACTCACCATGCAATCACGGCTCCATGGGTTCCTCACACACATAGCTTGATCTCTTTTTGGTTCACGAACCGCTACCTGATTACAAATATGTGAAATCCTCAGTACCTTTTGCTACGGGACATGATTCTATTACGATTTATTCAGTTTGGAAGAAAACCAACTAAGGTGAAAAGGTATTGGTCACGTAGTTTGAGAGGGATCAATCTCCATGACTTAGCTATTGATTTTCATAATTTTAATCTAAATAATAATCACATAAAGGCGCCTGGCCAGACTCGAAATTGTTATTTGTGCTGTCTTTCAAATTGTTCGTATGTTAATACTAATCATATATCTTGCATGCATCCATCTAATCAGTTAGTCATCTACTAAATAATGTTTCATCCAGCATGTCATCGTCTAACTTATTTTCCTCCTAATTTATTACCCATTACTCATTATAATCATCAGTCTAGCATATATCTACATAACGCATTAACCATATCTCGTAATAATCAATCCATTGTTTCGTCATCCCCTAGTTTATTTATTACGCCTCTTTCTTAAGATATATGCTCATCTACAATTAGTTCTAACATTCAAGGATCTGATTCTTGTATTGCAACAGCTATTTTACATCTAATGGTATCGGCTCTCTCAGCTTTTGACACTCGCGTTAGCTAAGCTTGTAACTGTAGGCAATAAATTTAAGCCATGGGTGACCGCGGAAGTCAGAAGCTTAATTAAGTCTAGGAATGTAGCCTTTAGGGTTTTTAAAGTTACTAAGGGCAGAGAGGACTATGAGAGCTATAAAATATTAAGAAACAGGATATCTAATATGCTGTATCCAAATAAATACAATATTTTACCAATAAAATAAAAGAGGCTGCGGACCCTAAGGCTGAATGAAGGGAGTTAAGAAACCTGGGATTGGGTACTAAAACCAATTCATCTCCTCTGGATATTTTTTCCACCGGACAATTAAACGCCCACTATGCTTTAATCTCGAATCAAGTACCATCACTTACTCCTTCTTTCCTGGAATCACTAATTCGTTCCTCTGAAAGTAGTATACAGAGTACAGCCAAATTTGAGTTTGAAGTAATCCATCCTCGAGGAGTTCAGCGGAATCTTTGTAAAGCAAAATCAAGGGCGTTGGGGACGGACGAATTATCTGTGGAAATGCTGAAGCTTCTTGAACCCGTAACTAACTAACAACTAACCCCTCATTAGACTGAATTATTTAATTTATTACTGTTATCGGGCTATTTTCCGGACTGTTAGAAGCGAATTTTACTGTTCCCTTTGGCGAAATCGAACAGGATTGAAACTTGTTCGGACACGAGACCCATAGCTAAACTCTGTGAGGTCTCAAAAATTTTGGAGCGATTAGTTCACTGCCAACTGTCGACATATCTTAAGAAGAATAAACTGTTGGTTGATAGACAGGCGGGTTTTCGCAGAGGTCATAGCACCCAGACTGCATTATTGGGAGTACTTGATGATATTAGAAGGACTATTGATTCGCGCAATATAACCATTCTCGGCATAGCCATGGCTCGCTTTTAACTAAATTGCGCAATATGTGTTGTTCTGACACAGCATTGAGGTGGTTTTTCCATTATTTAGTGGGTCGTTCTCAGGCGGTTGTGGATGAGTTGGGTTATTGGGTTATTGGGTACGTGCTCCGACTGGCTCAGGATAAACTCGGGTGTACCTCAGGGCAGTGTGTTGGGTCCTATGTTATTTTCGATATTCATTAATGATCTTCCTGAGGTGCTGCAATACAGCAATTATATGATTTATGCCGTTGATACCCAGGTTTATTATTCCTTTCCGCCTGTAGATCTTGAATTGGGTGTCCAACTCAGTTTTACTCAGGACGCAAATGCGGTAGCATCCTGGGCTGCGAAAAACGGTTTAAATCTAATTGTAAATAAAACCAAGGTGATGATCCTGGGTAGTAAGGCATATGTCTCGCGTGTGGACTTAACCACTGCTTCAAGGGTTAAATTACTGCATGAATATCTCGAATATGAAAATTGTGTTAAATTTCTAGGCGTTTGGATATCGCCCACTCTTGACTGGTCCAAGCACGTCATGACTATATCTCAAGGGTTCATGGAGCTTTGCATTCACTACGTTTTCAAAAGAGAGCTTTCTCTCAGAATACTAGAAGATATCTAGTGGAAGTGCTGATAATGCCTCATTTTGATTACGCAAGTGCTGTTTATAATGACTTGGATCAGACAAGGAATTTGAAGCTACAGCGTCTTCTTAATGCTTGTGTTAGGTTTGTGTGGGGAAACCTGGATAGATATGAACACGTAACACCTTATAGGCTGAAATTACGATGGCTGAATCAAGACGTTTGTTTTTCATTGGCACTTTCGCTTTTACAGTCTCAGCTCGATATTCGCCTCATTACCTTTCTGATCACTTCATTAGAGCCATTAATTCAGAGAATAATTCTCGCTATTCATCTCGCTTTCCTCCTAAATCATTGATCTATCTACCACCTCGAACAGAATCACTTCATAAATCATTTGTTATCATTGCCTCTAAATTACTAAATTCACTCCCTATCATTCTATTTGAACTATCTTACCTGAATCATTTTAAATCATTATTATTTGAGCATCTATTGAAGCTAGACTGTACAGCCTGGAATGATAGGGTGTTGCGTGAGAATCCGCACTGTCCTCGTATAAGCGATATCCGGTAAACATTACTTAAACATTACTTTTACTTTTACTTTTATCATTTATCATGTATTATTATGTTTTATTGTATTTTAGCGTTCAAATTATGTCATTTTTTCATTGTTATACTTTTTTTTTTTTTTATTTAACGTCGCTCTATTTATGCTGCCAGGGCTAATCAGCGACGGAGGTGAACGGTGTGTCTGTAAACAAAGCACATGTAGTTGAAACAGTGGTGCTTGTGTCCATCGGAAGATATCATCGGTCACTGTAATTAGTCTAATAATTACAGTTTCCTGTCCTCCCGATGGAACCACCGCAATCCTCTTTACATCTTCGCGTCCCTAACGTTCCCTATAGTACAGATGCCCGTGCCTCTCATGCACTGACAAGTGCACGAAACGCACGCGCACCTGAACTAGCGTCGCATTATAGTGACACGCCGAGCCACTGAGTCGCGGTGTTCGAAAAATGCACATGAAAAAATTTTCAGAGGTACACGTCTGGGATCGAACCCACGACTCTCGGTGTGAGAGTCGGGAGCTCTACCCATGAGCCACCGCGGCTCCTTTATACTTTTTTTATATCTATAATTATTGTTATTATTAATATTATTATTATTATTATTATTATTATTATTATTATTATTATTATTATGTTTATTGTTTTATTATTTTGTATATTTATATATGTATCAGCGCCTATTGTAAAATGTGTTTACTGGGTTTCTACCCCAATGAAACCTAATAAAGATCTATCTATCTATCTCTCGCACCTACTATGCAAAAGTTAGTGAGACTGGGAATAGGCAAACTCCAGGCTCGCGCCAACGTAAGCAACTCGCTTTTTGCAAATGCACATACGCTCAATTCTCCTTTCGAAATTTGGCAGCCTTGGGGTTTCAACTGCTCGAAATATCAAGTTTTTTGTGTTAACGGAGTATTTGATATCGACAAAAAATTTAGATTTCAGAAAGTAATCCCGTATGCACAGTGCCAACCAGTTGAGCGCCACTTAACGGTGTAGCCGTATTTTATTTTGGACAATCTGAAGTTGTCCACGACGAACTTATCTTCGCGCGCTACCAGACCACCGTACTCCGCTATCAGCAGCTCGGTGTCCCCTCGGTGGGCTACCGTACACATTATTAAGAAAAGCTAAAGAATTTTTAAATATAAAATTATTTAATAAAGCATGTTGTTTCGTAAAGCCCGATAAATTTTATATCGTATACATTATTGTTGGACTCGAAAGCGACGCGAGGAGAGTACGAGGTCCGCGTGGGCTTCATGCCCATTGATGAGGCTCGCGATTGTGGTTAAATAATACTCTATGGCTTTACTATTTCATTCATATCTAACTATTTCATTTTTCATTTCGTATAACTGCTTAAAATAAGCAACAACTATTTAATTGTTACTTTGTTTTAACGCAATGCGTTAACTAATAGCAATTGAATATATTTCGGTACATATTGGTATATATTAGCATACTTTGATACTTCTCCATGTATTTTAATTTATTTTGATACTTTCTCATCTTTTTTCTTTGAATTTCAGTGTTTCGATATTGTGACGGAAATCGTCACACAATCTATTCACGACGAATAGAATATTTAAAATCCTGTTAAATGTAAGTCGTCGGAGCCTTTGGTATGTCAAGGCCAACCGACGACATTTGTTTACAGAATCAAGTGTACAATTACGCGCGCAATAGTACGTAGGGATGAGAGCGCGAGAGTGTGTGGGTGTTTCCCACTCTCATCCCTTTTTCGAAAATTAGGCGATTGCCTAATTAGTATGTCCCGATCCGCCGCTCGAGGCGGATAAACTTAACTGGTACCGATCGAGAGAGTGTTTTTGGCTAAGGCGCGTGAGGCGTAAGTAAAGCCATCGGTTACCCGGACTATCCTCGTGAGCGAGCCGCGAGTGATTTGGGTGAGTGTGAACAAGGACGGGAAGTGTTGGTGTGAGTGCGGACGCGGATCGCGAGGCACTCGCCGTGGCACAGGGCCGCCTTCCACCACCGCAGCCGACGTCGTCCTCCGTTGCCCAGGAGGACAAAAAGGGACACGAATCGGCTGGGACATCCACGGGGCGAATCCCGGTAAGTGTAGTTTATACTACCGCGCGTTCCCCCCATTACCCCGAGTGTATGTGCGTGTGAGTACATCGGGAGTGTGTTCGGGTACGCCGGTACCCGAATAGCGGAGATCAGGAAGGAGTCAACCGCAGGCGAGGATCTCGATCCGGTTGGCTCCCGATACTTCCGCCCGCGCGAAAGAGCATTGTCGCGGCACGAGGCCTGGATGGCCAAAATGTTAAATAAAGTAAAATAAATGTTTTAGTTATTTTTTTTTTATTTTGAGTATATTTATTGTGTTCTCCCCGCTCTCGCCGACATCCTTTAATTTTTATCAATCGTGTCGAGGCAAAGAGGATCGCCCGAACCCTCCATACCGTACGTCCCAGCGAACTCGTGTTTCTGGCGACAGCCCGCAGTTCGGAAAATAAATTAATTGTGTGCGCGGTATTGGGCAACGCGGCCAAACGGTTTTTATTAATTATATAAATTAATTAATTTCACCCGGGCACGCGAATACCACGTCACAAATGGCGACCGTGACAGGACGTTCGGTTTAGTCCTCACCGATATTAAATTTAAATTAAAGAATAGCTGTCGGCCATCTTTTCGCGCGCGAGCAGTGTCGCGGCGAAACGTGAGCGGGTTGAGTTTTGAGAGAGAGAGATTGATTGAAAAGTATTTATTAGTGCCTAGGTCATATTTAACCTTAAGGCACAGGATCAATATTATTCATACAATATGTATATATATAATATGATAACATAAGAAAAAAAACATATAATAAAGAATGGTAGACGAAGCATAACAATCAGTCGCTCGCAACTCGCAATAAACATTCCATATTCGTAGAACAGATGATAATATAATGAAAACAATATAAAATAAAATATAATAAAATATAATTACCGCGAAAATTTAGGTTTAACCCAGATTAATCTATTGTAACCTGACTTAATCAACCTACACTGATCTGATCGCCGCTCCTAATCAAATAATTATACAACCTAATCTTGAACAATTTAACATTAGTGCTCAATCGTATTTCAGAAGGTAATGAGTCCCACAAGTTCATAGCTTGAATGGTGAAGGACTTTTGGTATGTAGTAGTAGTAGCTAATGGGCGCTCAAAGCAAGAGTACTGAATACGCGCTGATCGACGAACTTCATTACTAGGCGGAGGTAACAATTCAAAGATATAACTGGGCTTTTGTTTGGTTAAGGTTTGGTATGTTAGCAAGCCAAGGAAATATTGTCGTCTAGTGTCAACGGGTAACCAATTTAATTTTTCATAGTAAGACTGTAATCTAATATCTTTTTTTAACCTAAAAATATACCGTACACATGTATTAAGCAAGCGTTGAAGCTTTAAATTTAAGTATTCTGGAAGGTCATTGTAAACCACAGAAACATAATCAAAATGGGGAAGAATAAGTGATGTGACTAACTTCTTTCTTATCTTGAAGGATAAGAAGTTGCCTCTGTTACGAAGCTTATGTAGGACTCCATGGACTCGTGATGTAATGTGTGCTACATGAGAATTCCACTGTAAGTTCTCATTAATAATTAGGCCTAAATTACGAACAGAATTAACTAATTGGATTTCCTGATTATCAATTACAATAGGTAGTAATGCATTCTTATCAATGAATCTTAATTGCTGGACAGAACCTATTAGCAAGGCTTTGGTTTTGGCAACATTCAGTTTAAGACCATGAGTCTGAGCCCAATTTACTACGCATTCACCGTCCTGAATCAACCCATGGATTGCCAAATTACACTCATTCGGTTTGGCATGTATATATAGCTGAAAATCGTCAGCAAATAGCATACCACGAGAGTATAATAACACATTAACTAACGAATTAATAAATATTAGAAAAATAATAGGTCCAGGCGTTGAACCTTGAGGAACACCAGAAGAAGTTTCGACAAAATAAGATGTAGTACCATTTGGTCCAAGAACGGCTTGGGAACGTCCAGTTAAATAAGAAAAAAACCACTCAATCACATCATCAGCGAAATTTAAATGTTTTAAAACTTTGAAAAATTCTATGTGATTAATGGTATCAAATGCTTTACTAAAGTCAAATAACAGTAGAAATGTGACCTGACCCTTTTCAATGGCTAACCGGATGTCCTCAGTTACTTTTAGTAAGGCAGTTTGCGTACTATAAGAACTACGAAAACCAGATTGGAGAGGCGTTAATATGTTGCAGGATTCAAGATGCGATGTAATCTGCTGCGTAATCAGCCGATCAAACACCTTAGCAAAGTGAGGGAGATTAGCAATTGGGCGCGTATCCGAAGGTGTCAACGGTTTCGATATTTTGCTAACCGGAATAATTATAGCACGTTTCCATAATGTAGGATAGAGCCTAGACGATAAAGACAAGTTAAACAAAGTAGTTAAATGTGGGATTATAATAGGAAATACTTCTTTAAAGTATCCCAGGGAAAGTCCGTCTAGGCTATGACTTTTAGTCTTAGGCAAGCAAGATAACAAGGCATTACCAACTTGGTTTGGAGTAATCAGCGTAAACTCAAAAGGTGGTAATCTATGGTCAGAAGGCATCTTTAATATTTCTCTTAATAGTTCAGGGGAACAACCTGGATGGTGACGACTAACTGACGAGTAATACTGATTAAGTTCCTCAGTAGAAAAGTATTTTGTAGGTGAATTATATACATTTCGGACAAGACCTAACCTATTTAAAAGTCTCCAACATTGTGACTGATCAGTAGCATTTAACAATGATTTTTCATAGTATAAGTCACGTGCATTTTTTAAATCTCTTTTTAACTCTTTACGTAACAATTTATATTGGGTTAACATAACTAGATCACGATGGCGTTTGGCTACCTTATATAAATGATTGCGAGTTTTACATCGACTTTTTAGCTCAGTTGTCAACCAAGGAGCTGGACAGTGACGTACTTGTTTAGTTACAATTGGGGCCTGCTTATCAAGATTACTAATAAGAATGTCACGTAGAGATGTTAGGTATAAATCTACAGATCTGAATTCTTTGCAAGTATCGAAAGTGGTTGATGTCATAAAGAGAGAGGGAGAGAAGTTCTTAAAATCTCGAAAGGTGACCTCATTGTATTTTGGAACTAATGAAGATAACTTATAGTCAATGGAGATAAAGTCATGGCCATTAATAAAAGGATTTAGTGATTGCTTTGTCGAAAGAATCTTTTCACTTGAATCAACAAGGATCACATCCAACCACGTACTAGAATCCACCCTATGATGAGTTGCTTTAAAGGGTACTATGTAATAAGAATTTTCATATATTAAGTCTCTAAGATGCTTACTATAATAATCGTCAACTAACAAATTCGAATTCAGGTCCCCAGCTATAATCACATTTTCATATAAATGAGAATAATCTTGGATTGTGCTGAAGAATTTAGTTAAGACATGACCTTTAGGCCTTCTGTAACATGAAACAAGCAAAATTTTTATGTTATTTAAAGCTACTTCAAGTATTAAAAATTCAGTTTCGTTAAGATTATTGATTTGTGGAGAATGGAGGACCCTATATAGTAAACTATTTCGGATATAGAATGCTACTCCACCCCCTTGCATGAATTCACGCTTGCCAGTAACAGAAATAAGACCTCGGTCGTTACGCACTAGAGAGTAATTAGGTATATTATACGTAGAATCTGGTCTGTTTGGGGTTAGCCAAGATTCTGAAATAGATAAAATATCCAGATTTTCAATAATAAGTAAAGATTCAATTTCAGCTAAATGATCTAATATCGAATTTGCATTTAATTGGGCTACACGTAACTTAGAAATACAGTGTGTGGGTAAGGTACCCTTTACATTAACAGATAGTCACATTAACTTGTCTAAATCAGATGCTGTAATAATCTGAATACGGTCAGACTTATCATCTTTACGCACAAAAATTTTTCCATCACGCGACCAAATATGCTTATAATTAAGCGGTTCGAGTTTACTTTTTGCTAGTAGACGCAGTTCATGGATGGGTGCCGGTAACATCTCATATAGGCTAAGCTGTTTGTCAGCAAGATCACCCGAGTTATCGACTAGCTGGTAATATTTAATAATTCCAAATTTACGCTTACATTCCGATACATAATTGCGTACATCTGTAGACTTAAACCTAATAATGAAAGATTTGGTCGCTGAGTTATGAGCAGATGATCCTGAAGTTGAAGCAACATTATTTGTAACAGGCGCAAAAGGGCGTATATCAAGAATATCACCACCCAGATTTTCCAGTTTAAGTAAAACAAGAATTTTATTAGTAAGTTCATTAAATGAAATTTGGCAAGTAGAAGGAATACCAGTAACCCGAAGTTGTGTGTTGGAAGATGCATTTGCATATAATTCCTTAAGCTGTTGTATCTCTGCACGTAAAACAGCATTTTCACTCTCCAAATTAGACATACGATTACTAAATGATTCGAAACTGCTATCAAGCTTTTCGAGCTTCTCTTTAATAAAATTGGAATCAGCTTTAGAACTGCTGAATAAAAAAGCAGTCTGCTGAGACTGTGATAGAGAATGCCAATCACTGGGCAAATCCATGCTACTTATATGATTGTCAACAAAAGAGTGATCAAGAGAGTTACTTAAAGAAGAGTTCAAGGAACAATTTAGATTGCGCGCAGCATGAAGGTAAATTGACGAGCTGCAACTGATGAAGTCGAAGCAAAGTTAACGCTAGTATTAATTAAATATTGCGACTTAAGTACAGGTTCACTTAAACACGTATTACAACAAAGATCGCTCGGCTTATTTTTTAAAAATAGCTTAACGCAGCCTGGATGAAAATGCTTATCACACGAATTGCAAACTAAAATAAAAGTCGAAATAGGCTTAGTACATCTGGCACATTTGATTACATTCGTTTTAGAGTGTTCACTCATTAGAAATCTCTCCTGTGACAACCTAATATAAAAGTATTGACAAACGTAAAATTAGATAAAATCAATTTTGTTAACATTAACGAAGTGCCAATAACTAAAAATAATTGAGCTTAAAACAATTAGTATATAAAATATAAAAAGTAGTCTTATACTATACTAATAATTATATAGATTTATAAGTATCGTAGTGACTCTAACGTAGTAATACTGTATAATGATGTATGTTATATATTCTCAATACGGAACTATTGTTCGGCGCTGAATAAGCTATAAAAGTAATGAAATAGCACAAGTGGCGTCATCTAGCGGATAATTTAGAAACTACGTTGTCTAGACGCTCGCAATTAATTAACACGTGGTCGCTATAACCTAGAAATGAATTAAATACGTAACTTAAAGCATTAATATTAATTAATTAATACTAATCGCTAATCGGACGTCGAATAAAGTTGAGAAAAATAATACTAAGGCACTCACTCTTAATACGCATTAATCACTACATACGAATATTTCGAATTGAAAGTAATTTTAAACATGTGTATATATATATATATATGTGCAAATATATCTATATATACCACATAGTAATTAACACTATATAACGTCATAAGAGATTTCGCACTATGTCACTAGACGGTCAGACTTGATGATCGGCTAATACGGGAGCGGTAAGCACCGTCAAAGCAGGCAGCATGAAGGTGGTCACTCAATCGTCACCACTGGGCGTAAATAACAGTCAACATGGACGATGATCCACCAACGATGACTAAGATGATCGAGAATTTAATCGATGGCCCCAACGGCTCTTGACTCAAAAACACATAAATGTATTATGTCACAGCGAGCCCTCAGGTACCAAGAATGCTGCAATAGAAGTATACTCCCAATCGAGCCTTGAGTAATTTGTACAACGGCAAAATATCAGAGCGGTGAAAAGAGCGTGCGTTCACTTACCAAGAGAGAGAGAGAGAGAGAGAGAGAGAGTGTATTACGAGTTAAAGAGTTAGAGTGAGAGAGAGAGAGAGCGCGAGAGACGGCGTGTGAGACGCGTCTCTATACCGGAGTATTCCCCCTCTTGCTCGGGAATCCGAGGAGAGGTATACACCGGTATATCGAGAGAGAGTTCGCGCGCGACCGTGTTTAGCCGGAAGCGCTCGAACTCACCGAAATCGGTCTCTCTCGATCGCAAGCTTGACGGGAGATCTTTGCTTAGCTTGTATGGGAGCGGCAAAGTAGGGAGAGAGTATCCTGCGCCGCGGATCGCGGGCAGCGAGAATCCCCCTCGAACAGCGCGCAGGGAAGACTTCGCGAGAGCCGATCATCATCGGCTCTCTCCCATTGCGCCCACGAGTGGGAGTGAGAGAGAGAATCCCTACTCGTGGGGAATCGGAGTAAGGTGCTAGGCGGGCTATAGGTGTGTGAGTGAGAGAGATAGCGCGATCGCCTAGCCCCTTCGCGTGTTTAAAGTCTTCGCAGTTGGTTTCGTCGAGAGAAACCACTGCGGCGAATTATTTTATTTAATTCTAATAAAATAAATTCGTTCCAGCGCGGAATCTATTTTATATTTATGGTGTGAGAGTGTTTGAAATAGATTCTTTCGGGAGAGGTAGTTGCCCCACCCCTCCTCCCTTTTAAAGAAAATTTTAAATAATTTATTTTTCTTTTATACGGGACGCGGCGAAACAATCATTGTTGATTTTATTGTGAGTTCGAGATCATATTTTTTTATTTGGCTCTCCTCCACTCCCTGACCCACATATATTATAATATTAGTAATTTTAATTTAATATTTGTTTATTATTTATTACTATTTATTTTTATAATATATGTAACATTTTATTTGTG